>JARQZK010000007.1:450000-685000 GCA_030704885.1 Cynegetis impunctata | reverse complement strand
AACTATCTGCATTATGTCTATAAATTTTATCCACAAAATTCTCTCAAAAGCACCTTGTTTCAAGATAATCACTTACTTGATATTTGTCCATATTTTTTCAACTAGTTCAGGTACATCAAATTTGTCTTTGTGACCCCTTCGGAATGGGGGATTTTCTATGAGCATCCCCGCAAGTTTATGTCGCAGACCAGGATCTGGATCATTCTCCAATAAATCTAACAAGTAATGTAAATCGTTCATTTTACCATCAGCACGAACGAAATCTACCAAGCACTCCAAAGCTGATAATCGGACATCTTGAAAAATAATTTTTATAATAATGTACATATATGCAACAATCAAATAATGAAAAACATACTTGTTGACTATAGTCAATTTCATACATTACATAAAGTGAACAAGGAAAATTCTTTTAATAATTATCAAACAACTTTCCAAGGGACCTTGTTATACGTATTCCGCAACGCAAAATCTGCATTCACAATCCAACGGTGAATAAGAAAAAACGTCAAGTCACCCCAACTCAAAATCTGCATACAGCGGTTTCGATATCATTATATCTCATCAGTGCAGCTTATTTGACTCGGAGTGAATTAACAAATTTCTAGTTATTCCGTAATAAAAATCGTGGTCGGAAACACTATCTGGATAACAACCCTGAGCGCCCTCCACCAAAGATATTGGAAACCAACAATTCACCTTTCAGATCGAAAATGCAGAAATTCGTCGCGAGAACACGTACCTCTTGACACGAAGATATTTGTTGTAGAGTAGATATTTATTTGATCATTTTGAATTGGTTTTGATGCTAATGATAGATAATGAAGCATTAAGAATAATATTGATTAGTAATAGATACACTCAAAGAACTGATATGTTATAGCTGACAAATCTATAGAGTGTATGTCAACAGTGACACTCAGTACTATGTATTTATATAAAAGATGCTTAATCAATTGGCTTTTGAGCACCTTTTAACTAATGGCAGGTTTGTTGTAGGTATACATACTTATAACACACAATCAACAGACCATTTGTATTTGAGTAGACTAGGTAATAGTTTCAGCCAGAGTATTCTTTTATAAAGGTCTGAAGCAGCACAATGAATTGCCTGTGATTGTAAAAATCTATGATAGTCTTATCTTGAAGAAATGTATCAACTATAACTGAATGTTAAAATTCGAGATTTAATCATGTCTAGTTAATGTATGGGCACACCATTAAATTTTTTATTTTATAGTTTACAAAAAGATATATAAAGAGTAAAAGTTATTTCATCAATGGAATATTTCAATTTCAGAATTGAAATAATGATTTTCTTCTATGCATGGATAGCAAATGTGACTGATTTTAATTATTTTGAAAAATACTTTTATGTTCATTCAATCTTACTGTCAACAATAAAACATAAAAGTAGTTTTCAAAATCATAAAAATAATTCAAATCATTTAAGGAAAACAAAAATTAGAAATATTGCACTGATTAAATGAAGGTTTACAACTACACCTTCGGGAAACAGCAAGAATAAATATTTTGAAAATTTGCTAAATGATAAATTAGGCCTTGATAATTCGCTTCTTTTGAATTTTATACCATCTAAAGACAATCTAAGAATTCCAAGAATACGTATACATAATTTCTCAATCTGTTCAAGTAGGTATCTCTTTAGTTTAGCAAAAGTACTCTGTTAAGAACTTTACAATGTCATCGAAATGTATTAAATTTTATTATGAACAAATATTGTTTAGCCATAATCCCAACAAATCAATAATAATAACATATAATGTCATTCCTAATTCCAACAAACTATGATGATATACAATGCTATCCATGATTTATATCAAATAAACATTGATTTCCCACAAAAGCTTGACTTGTGCGTGGGCAGTACTACATCAAATATAATTCACAAATATACATCAATTATGTGTACAATACATAACATAAACATGAAAGAAAGAAGAAGAAAAAATAAAACAAAAAACCGGCAATTAACTCTAGTAAAACAATTCCTGTTACAAAAGTCTCTCCAGAATTATTCAGGTTTGCTCTTAATCCAGTCTTTTATTCCTTATTCATTATCAAATGTAGATTAGGTTTTAGTGACCTTAAAATTAAAAGGGAGACTAGGGCAATAACAATAACGGTGAGTAAAAGATCTCAAAGCAATGGCCTTTTTAGGTTTAGGATGAAGAAAGATATTTTTTAATCTTCTCTGTTTTTGTTGGGTGAATCTATTTTATGCTGATGCATGAGCGCAGTACATGTATGAACATGTCAAACAGTGAATAAATATGCTATTTTGAATAATTCGGACATGGTGATAGGTTTTTTGTAGATAATTTTCTGTATCCATTTTTGGATTATGGAAAATATCTTCAATATACAATAACAAAATAGGACTTAAAATGGTTCCTTGAGGAACTTCACATATGAAGTACAAAAAACATAACATATTATGTTTTTTGATCACTGACCTCATCACCAACTCTGACCCTCTGGCATCTTCATTTCAAAGAGCTCTCCACCAAGTCAAAAGCTACACTTCTCCATCCCATACTTTCCAAGGTTCTCAGAAGTCAACCACAGTCTATTGTATCAAAAGCATTAGCGAGATCAATCTATTGCTGGTATATTTTCATTTAATGCATCAGTGATCATCTTGACTAAGTTCTGAATTGCATCTACCACAGATTTATTTCTGTGCAATCCATATTGCTTCCTATATATTAAATTATATTTTTTCAACAAAGGAAATAATACGATTGAATATTACCCTTTCAAATACTTTTGGCACTGTTGAAATCAAGGGCACTGGTCTGTAATTTTCAACTTTAGTTTATCAGAACCTTTAAAGATTGGTATGAATATTGCTTCTTTCAGTCCATTTTAAAATATCTCTATCTTGATGCTTTCATTTGTCAAATAGGTAAGGGGCTCTATAATATGCGCAGAAATATTTTTCAAGGATTCAGCTTTGATTTTATCAGGTCAAGGTGCTTTATTAATTTTCAAACTTGTATTATGCTCTCAATTTCTTTTTCATAGCTATCAAAAAAATACTATGGAATTTGTATATACTTAGGTAACGTTTCTTTGGGTTGTATTTTTCATCAGAGTTGAATATTTGAGCTAATTTTTTGGCAACGTTTATGAAGTAATCATTTTCTAGTAAAACTCCGTTTTCATTCTTTACTTTATTTGAGATAGTTTTGTTTGTCCTTTTATTCACCGTTTTCCAGAATCCCTTTGAAAAAATTTTGTTTTTGTCGATTTACTTTCGATAGTGATCCTTTTTTGCGTACTTAATAATTTCCTCCAGCTGTTCGAACATTTCAATGTCCATCTAGTTGTGATCTCATTTACTAATTTTATATAGTTGATGGAATCCGTCGTTACTACGTGATAATTTAACATGATGAACAAAACTAAATTTGAATTTACTACGTTTATTATCACAAAATATTTTGAAAAATATAACACTGCGATTGCAATTTCAGTTCTTGACTCAATCTGCCCGATGATGGTCTAGTGACCGAAATTGAAATCGCAGTGTTATATCTTTCAAAATATTTTGTGATAATAAACGTAGTAAATTCAAATTTAGTTTTGTTCATACTGATTTTATCTTGTTTACGAGCATATCCCATGCCTCATAGATATCACCTGTTGCATATATTTCATTCCATTTTTCATTTTCTAATATTTTATGGATGTCACTGTAATTCAAATATTTTTTTGACTACTTGTCTTTAATTTTTGCTAGATTTATTGTTTGTTCAAAAGGAGTCTCCAAAAATATGTTTAGTGGCCTGTAATATTTGTATGCAATATAGCAGGAAGTATGTTTCAGTATTATTATTTAGTGCTAATGAAAAAGTGATCTATACAAGTTCTGGAGTTTGCAGTAACTCAAGTATAATAATTTATCATGAAACCATAACCATATTCACTCATGATGTTGAGGTATTCATCAGAATCTGTGGACTTTCTTGATATGTCAATAGTAATATCACCAACAAAAAAGGTTACGTCATTGTCTTTTCTATTTCTTACATTTAGTACCACTTTCAAAACATCTAAAAACTCCGCTGTATTCAAACTTGTAGGTTTATATGAGGCTTTAATAATATCACTTGTATTTTTTTCAAGACTACAAATCTCATTTTGCCAGCTTCAATTATTTCAAAGTCATATTGAATATTATCTTCAATAAACAATACCACAGCTTCATTTTGATTAATAATTCCCTCATTGTATATTAAGTTGTATCCCTGTATATTAATTATACAAACTTTTACACGAATATTCCATGTTTCTGATAGTACTAAACAGTCTATACCAAAATCAAATTGGCTGAGAACTATATTCAGTTCATTAAAATTTTTATCAATACTTTGTATATTATTCTGCATAATCCTGAATTCACTGAAACAATCACTGTCAACTTCTAAATTAATTTTGTCTGGAACATAAAAGTTTCTGGTATAATCCTGACTAATCTGAAAATCTCTAACAAACTGGCCCATATCCAAAGTAAAATGTCGCAAACTATACAAAATATTCCTGTACAAAATATTTATCCTTCAGATTTAAGTTCCTCAAAATGGTTAGAGTCTCTTTCTCGACCTTTCGGGTTTCTCAGGTTTACCCCTGAACTTTGAACCCCTCTCTTCAAAGTTCTTTTCAACTTTTCTCACGGTACTTGTTCGCTATCGGTCTCGTGGTCGTATTTAGCCTTAGATAGAGTTTACCACCCGCTTACGGCTGCACTCTCAAGCAACCCGACTCTCAGAGACCCTCTCAAAAGGCGCAGCGGTCGCTTCGGGCCTGGCACCCTCTATGGGCAGTGGCCCCGTTCAAGATGGACTGGGACGCGCCGCGAACTCTCGAGATAACGGATCATTCCTAACACCACATCTCGCGGCGACCGGTTACGGCCGCAGTATTTGGTGCTGGGCTCTTCCCTGTTCGCTCGCCGCTACTGAGGGATTCCTAGTTAGTTTCTTTTCCTCCGTACTTTTTCGAGCGGAGAGAATGTGATTGAAGAAGCCCTAAAACTTTTAAAAACTTGGTTCGACTCGAATAACCTAATATTAAACATCAATAAAACCCAGCTTCTAAAATTTTCATATCACACAGCTGAGGAAGCAGACAGTTTCATATTCGACAATGTAACCTTCAGGGCAGTAAACTCTGCCCTATTCCTGGGTTTAACCTTAGACTCTAGACTGGATTGGAAACCACAAATTGACAATCTAGCAAGTAAAATAACACAGTCATCCTTCGCGCTAGGGGTACTATCGAAAAATGCAGGGGTGAGGGTTGCCCTTGCAGCCTATCATGCATATATTCAATCACGAATAAGGTATGGGATCGTGTTCTGGGGCGGCTGCGCTGGGGCGGCAAGGATCATGACGGTGCAGAAGGCCTGCGTGCGTAAGATTTTTGGCATGGGTCGGATGGACAGCTGCCGTCCAGTGTTTCGTGAGGCGGGCATCCTTACTGTGGTCAGCACATATATATTGGAATCCGCGGTATTCTTTAAGCTCAATAAAGACCTATTCTCGCAGACCGCCCGTGAACATAATTACAATACAAGAAGAAAACTTGACCTCCTTCCCCCTAAATACAACTACACTTACTTACAAAAAAATGTCCACCACCAAATAGTAAACCTGTACAACAAGCTTCCGCTAAATATTAAAAACAACAGTCTCAATAAATTCAAAACTTTGTTAAAGACACACCTCATATCAAAGGCCTACTACACAATGGAGGAATATTTGAGAGATGGGTGATGAGTTAAAGCTAGTTTTATCTCTTGATTTCCAAGATAAAACTACGATTTGGTGTTTAGCATCTCGTCTTATATTTTATAAACATTTACTTTTATTTTAGTATCTTCAGGTCTTTTAATCTTATCTCGTTGTTTGTTGTATAATGTATTTTATATTGTATTTGTACTTTACTATAATATGATTTTACGCTATGTTGACATGTTCTACGCAATTTTATGTATATAATAGAACTAATAAAGACATATCTATCTATCTATCTATCTATCTACAGAATGCCTTATATTCCTTCACCCAAACAAATTTCAATATGAACAAAATAAAAACACTCTTTCAGGTTCCTCAATAAGTGCGTTTATTCCGTTTATAATAGCATGATGATAAAAAGCTTCGAAAAAATTGATTCAATTAGTCACTACACTCACCGATGAAATGGCCATATGATGAATAATCCTTAAAAATGGTTGGTCTGCTAGGTAAATGACCAAATTTTTGGAGTTTTCTGATAACTTTCAAACAAGCAACAGAAAGTGAATATTTGTAAGTGGGAAGAACTTTTTCAAGATTCAGCAATCTTGTAATCTCTTCGAGGATCGCTTTCGTATCAGCGCTCAGATTTTCTGCAGTTATATGAGCACCTTGTTGCACAGAAACTACCGGAGTGATCTAAGGCAAATAATTTATAAAAAGAGATGTTACATTTCTTTGTTTTTTCATATTTGCTTACCGTTCTACCCAATGCTTCAACCAATGTTGCCCTGTAATAGTTATCACTATATCTATTCTTGGAATTATCGTTGTACTTGAATAGGTCTAGAAGAAATCGTATCACTTCTGGAGGACATATCCCGTGGGCATTTCTGAGCCCTGACATAGCTAAAGGTATAATTTTTTGGAGAAAATAAGGCTGAAAATTCGTGAAGTTATTTTGTTTGATTATGTGTGGGGCGGCGAAGGAACCAAAGAACTTTCGAAATATGGCTAACATTGCTGGTGGTCCCACCCAGTTGGCTACCATTGCATTAGCTACCTGAAAATGAAAATAAAAGATGAGCTTAGTGAAATTCATTAAATTTTGATTTTAAAAGATTTTTGCCTTTTCCCAACGTGCACTTTCTCTATTGAAATACTCAAGTAATTTTCAATTTAAATTGCCAGTTTGAAATAAAACATCCTCTAACTAAATTAGATACCTAAATTACAAATTGAACTGTATTAATATTAACATTACATAAAGTGAACAAGGAAAATTCTTTAATAATTTAAAAAATTATCAAACAACTTTCCAAGGAAGCTGGTTATACGTATTCAGCAACGCAAAATCTGCATTCACAATCGAACGGTGAATTATAGAAATTGTCAAGTCACCCCGACTCAAAATCTGCATACAGCTGTTTCGAGCTTATTAGATCTCATCAGTGCAGCTTATTTGACTCGGAGTGAATTAACAAATTTCTAATTGTACCCCAATACAAATCGTGGTCAGTAACACTGGCTGGATAACAATCCAGAGCGCCATCCCAACAAAGATATTGGGGAAACAACAATTCACCGCTTAGACTGAAAATGCAGAAATTCGTCGCTTAAACACGTACCTCCTGATATGAAGATATCTACTCTACAACAGTGGTGTATATGATTCCAAGGCACACCACAAGAATACTTGAAGTTCTGAAAACATTTTCGAATACGAATAATGAGATATAAATAACTCTACATATTTTTTTGAATTATCTGCAAACACTCAAGACATAGAGAAACACATATAGATCAATATACTAGTGAAACTTTTCATTAAAAATATTAATGTGTTAAGTGGGACTTCCTTATTAATTTAGACACGCTCTATATTACTTTCAACTATGTTGTAAGAAATCTGAGAAGTCAGTTTTAACATATTCCCCAGTGTAGTATTGAAACTCTGCAAGTAAGCGTAATTTGGATGACATCACAATAATTTGATTTTGTGTTGATATATTCTTCGTTCAACTTATTGTTATAAAAACCTTCCCAATTCCCCCACACAATTGCAAAGGAGCCTGGTCCCTGGTCCCTGGTCACTATGTGCAAAATGACGGAAAAGCCGGACAAGTAAACAATTAACCAATATTTCATAATTAATTTTTGGTAAGATTTTCTAAGAAGTTTGAAAAAACCGACTTCGCCAATAAAACACTGATAAGTACAAAATAAACAAAATTATGAAATTCTTTCCATCATATTCTGTAATATTAACAAATTTCACTACGTTTTGTTCAAGAACTATTCCCAAAAGCTTAGAACATTTTTAAATTACGTTTCTTTGATAAGTATGCACTCTTAACTAATTTGGGCAAAGCAAGTCAAGTTTTTTGACATAGTTCCAGAACAGTAAAAAGTAACAAGTTTATCAATAGGATATAATGAACAGGATAAAAATTTAAATTATTGTTTTTTCTACTTTTTAGTAAGCGTTATCAAGGTTTTTGAAACTATATTTATTAATATTACCTTTGTCAAACACTGAGCCGCCCGACATCTAACTTCATAATAACACTGCTCATTCTCTATAGTGTCTGTCAGGGCCATTCTGGTTGCTGGAGTAGGATACCGTTCTAACGCCACTATAGCTTCAATTTGGGCTGTAATATCGCGTTCGTGTCTAAGCTGGTACTGCCACTGATAATCAGGCTGTTCAATTACCACAGATCTCAACAGAGTCATCTCTGGGTCGAGCCTTATCCACAAAACGGGAGAGTCACTACGGAAATATTAAAACAAAAGGTTACTTATTCTTAACAGGAAATTTTTGACTCACTCCATAGCAGTCAGGTCCATATCCACCTCCTCTCCAGTACAAAGCGGTATTTTCTTTTTCTTATTTCTTCTACTTTTAGAATGGCACGTTATATCAGCCTTTACAACAGTATTCTCAATTTGCAGCATATGTTTGAACGTTCCATCAAGCTCTTGAAGTGTCACCAAGAGAGGGCCGACGTATTTTCTAATTCCTAATTGTGTGGTCGCATCTTGACGAATTTCTAATTCAATCGTATTCCTTGAAATTGAGATTGATATAAGGTGAAAAGTCAAAAAATGAATCAATTGAAATTAAAAATGGAACTTTCTATAAATTCATTTTCAAGGTTATCTTCAGCAACGTCGTTCATTTATACTCTCCATTAATTTATTAAAGGGACAGGATTTCAGTATATATATATATATATATATATATATATATATATATATATTTATTTATATATTTATATTTATATATATATATATATATATAAATATATATATATATATATATATATATATGAATATATATATATATATATATATATATATATATATATATATATATATATATATATAATCTCTTGATAATTATTAGCAATAACAGGCTTGTTGAATCTTTAAAAACTCGATTTTATTAAAGATTTTACATTTCGCCACGACATTCGTGGCTTTATCAAAACTTTTTTAAGATTCAACAAGCCTGTTATTGCTAATAATTATCAAGAGAAATAGTTCACAGGCAACAACAATTCGAATATATATATATATATATATATATATATATATATATATATATATATATATATATATATATAGTGTGTCGCATTTAAGATGAAGACACCCCATATTTCAGTTATTCAAAGGAATATAGATTTGAATTTTCTCAGACTCATAAACGGTGGTGGGACATATTTTTTAAAATACTTAAGTGAATTTTGAATTTTAAACTCGGCCTACTACGAATTGACAAATAGGGCCGATTCTCAATATTTTGTTTCGCGTTAGAGATATCGAAAAAAGTTATGAGAAAAAGTTGTTCAGAAAATTTTTTTAGGCCAATATACCTATTTTCATGACATAATTCGCATCTTTAATTTTTTCAATATTTTGGTATCCCAAAATTATTGCGAATTTTCTTTTTTTAATTTTATACTTAGTGTGCCATGGAAAATAACAAAATTGACAGAACTGTCAAATACTAGTTAGTTTGAAGTATTGCGTTAAGTTAAATTTAGTGAACTAGTGATCAGAGAATCAAAATGCCATTAACGTTACGTGAAAAAATCGAAATAATTCGATTGTTTGGTGATAATTCTCGTAGCAGCAGACAAGTTGCTGCAGAGTTTAACTTGAGACACCCCCAACGTGCTTTTGTTACTCATGAAAAAGCAGCCGCTGTAAATGCTCTTTTCAATGAAACTGGCAGTATTGTAAAAATGTACCAGAATGGTCAACCTCGTCGAATACACCCGCATCTTGAGGATAACGATATATTGGCAGCAAATCGAGCAAATCCATGCATGAGCCTCCGAGATTTATCGTCTTAACTTAATATTGGCAAGGATAAAATTAGAAGATGCTTCATACGTCACTAAATTGAGCCGTATAAACCTGAACTCTTGCATTCATTGAAAGAAAGCGATAATAATAAAATTTTTATTTTTAGGTCATGTTAAAAAATAAGACAAGCATGTCAAGAAATCAGCATCCCTGAACTTAGACGACTAGTTAGACAGAATAGAAAAAGAATTGAGAAATGTATTCGAATAGACGGAGATCTAGTTGAGAGAGATCTCATCTAATTACAATTAATTAATTATTTTGTATCAGAAAAATTATTGTCTTATAAATCTTCTCTGAATTTGATCAGTTATAAGAATGAAATAATTATTATAAAATAAAATTATCATTCCTTAGCGTACTAGTTATGAAATTGAGATAAACTTAATAATTTTGAATTATAACCAAAATATTGAAAAAATTGAAAATGCGAATTCAGTCATAAAAATTGGCACATGGGCCTAGAAAAATTTTCTGAACAACTTTTTCTCATAACTTTTTTTCATATCTCTAACGCGAAACAAAATATTGAGAATCGGCCCTATTTGTCAATTCGTAGTAGGCCGAGTTTGAAATTCACAATTCAGTTAAGTATCTTAAAAAATATGACCCATCACCCTTTATGACTGTACGAAAATTCAAATCTGTGTTTCTTCAAATAACCATAATATGGGGGTGCCTTCATCTTAATTGCGACACATTGTATATATATATATATATATATATATATATATATATATATAGATATAAATATATATATATATATATATAGAGAGAGAGAGAGAGAGAGAGAGAAATTATTAAGTTATAAAAAAACATTCTAAACAATATAATAAGAATATCAAAATTTACTTTTTATCATAAATGAATTGAGAACGTGTTTTGAATTTTTATGATTTTCAAAATATTTGTAAACAACTGAAATTTCCCAATATTAACTCTTGGGATTGTTGAATGAATATCACAATTTGAAAAAAAATTAGCACTGAATGTCAATCATTAGAAAGAAAAGTTTACACATTTCACTGCTAACAACCATGAACAGAAAATGAACATCCACCAAAATACATTTGCATTAGCTTTTAGATTATTTCTCCATTGCTAAAAAAAATTTCTAAAACAACTCACCTTTTTCTGTTAAATACAGAAGTTAAATGAAATTTAGCATGACCTCCTGTCCGTACCCATTGATCAATGAAAACTGCCATATCTTTTCCTGTCACTGTGAAAATTGCCTTGGTAAAAACGTTTGTACTGATCAGCATGTGTCCCCAGAGACCGCTTCCTATTTTTTGATGAGCTGCATTAACTGCCAGAGACAGTTGTTTGTTAAACACCTAAAGAAAATAATAAGTGATTTCAAACCAGTTAAATAATGTTGACGTTTACTTACCTGGAGTAGTAATTCTGGACCTATTCTGTGCTCCAGCATTCGCATCACCAACATGGACTTTTTGTGCAGTGCGTTTATGTACATTGGAGACATAGTGTGTAGATTACGAATTGAAAAGTAGAATTTTTCTTCCTGAGGCTTATGAGGATTAGACTGAGGAGTGTTTGCACCAACTGCTAGTGGGGCTGGAGGTTGACTTGGATCTAAATATTATTAATTAATTAAGCTTGCATGAATGAGAATATTCAAATTGACTTTGGTTTCAAAACACAAAAAAATGTCTAGAAATCATTAAAATATCATTTTAGATTGAATTTCATTCTGACATACTTCGAACTTGAAAGAATATCTACTTAATGAATGGACTGTTCAGTGAAACTTTTGAATATTCAGGACTCTATATTATTCTTAGATCTTAATCAAATTGAATAAAGCAGGAATGAACGAAAAAAATATGAACAAAATATCTAAAATTTACAGTTTTTAATATTAAATTATTAAAACAATGGAATAATAACAATTAACACATTAATTAAATAAAATAACGCATGCGCACGTTTCGGTGAAAGTTCACCTTCAGCTGCTAAATGCAAACTGACATGTATCGGCCCAATAAATCCAAAATATTAAATTACAATATTACTGACTTAATTTCCAGTTTAAAGCTTACAAGAGATGGAACAAGCATAACAATATTATATTAATCATAAAAATATATTGTAATTATGAATACTTTCAGCAGACCAGTTTCAGTCTATCTTCAGCACACAAAATAAATTGATTCAAAATGGAATAAATAGATATTTACTTAGTTGAGATCTTGGGGTTTACTAAATACTCTTAATAGTGATGGCAAGTGAGGTATGAGGATTTATAATTATAAATATAATTTTTGTTAATTATAAATTGATTTTTTTTTTAATGGGATGCTTTTTATATAGGTCATATAGGTAGTTTCTTCACTAACAGATGAAAAGCTCTATAGTTTGCAGCCCAATGAATCAAAAGACATCACCAATTCCCAGATATTTTACAGATGCAAATTCTTTATATCTGCCAAAAAAGTTTGAAATTGAATTTTAAAAATTCATGAAATATTATCTGGTAGTTAATCAAGCAACCTTTTGAATCTTCGAATTAACATATCCAATAGCAAGCCACAAAAAAGATTTTCTGTATTTTAGTCAACTTTACACATAATGAGGAACTATCATAAATAAGAAAATTCAGTATTTAAAAATATATTACTCACCTAATATGATACCACCGAATTTCTCTTCATATTGCACTACTTCCAATAAAGTACTCTGAATAAGCCCCCTGTAATTGTTATTACCAAAGTTTTTTTTACAATATAACCCGCAAAGATATTGACTTATACCCTTGTTCAACCACATATCCGACCAGTTTTGCATTGATATGAAACATCCAAAAAATTGTTCTGCTACTGCCTGAGCCATAACTCTACGGCTTTCATATACTTGATCTATGATAACGCCTGAATGAAGAAGATTCACATTGAAAATGCTCATTGTGGCATAAGACCTATAGTCATCATCAGTTTCATCAACAAACACTTGTTTGTAGCATGAGTACGGGTAGCTGAAACAAACAAAAATTTACACAAGAAATTAAAAAAATTTGAAAAAATTATCTTATTGTATTTAATGAGATATTGCAAATATTTTCGAAAAAATATTTCAACATTAGCACATCTTCTCTTCTTCCGGTGGCTTAACCGGTTTCGGGCGTAGGCGACCTCTGTACAACTATTCGTGCTGTGCGTGATACAGTGATACACGAATAGAAGGGACCTACAGTTTAACGACGGTTCCGAACGTCTTTATAGAGAGGTTTTTGGTATGGAAATGCTATTACTCACTGCAGGAATTTCTCAATGATACCTCTGACTAGATTTTAATTAGCAAATGATAAATTACTTTTAAAAATGTGCAATTGTAAGTCTGTATTTTATTTTATTTCATTTTACATTATTTTACCATTCAAGCCAGGTTCCTATATTACCAAATAGCGAACTAGCTTATCTGTTTGTGACGTATCCCATAATGTATTGTACTTGCCTGTATTGTGACATTCAGTGGACAAAATAAAATTATTATTATTATTATTTACTAGGCAGAATACTTCTCGGTGGTTTGCCATTGCCTTACGAGAGGTGGCTCCGCATTAATTTGTTGGTTCGGCCGGGATTCGATCCAACGACCTTCTGTTCAGTAGCCCAACCCACTGACCACTTAACTACGGAGTCACATAAAAGTAATAAAAGTGAGCATTTTTCATACTGTAGAATTGTAGCTTCTGAACTACAGAATGATTTTGAAAAAACTTTCAAAATTTTGAAACTCTTATATAATTATTAAATTTTCTGGCAATATAGAAATGAAACAAAAAACTGTTCAATCTTTTGCAAGATGAGAAATTTGCATTATTTTCAGGTAAAAATATACATTGAGAAATAATTAATTAAAAGTTCCTTAGTTTATTAATATATAAACATTAAAAAATCTATTCATAAAACGTTCACATACCTGTTTGACAAAGTTGCCTCATAAAATTCAAATGCTTCATGAATGTACCTTGAGGTGACTTTCAAAATGGGTAACAATCCTGGCAAACAAAAATGTGTAACTTCATGCCTTTTAGGATCAACAAATATTTCAAATGGACCTACAGCCAAAGATATATTTGGTGCACAGGTAGGAACATTCAGAGAATAATGAAATGTCTTCCTCCTCATATCAGGAGTATACACAACTTCTATGAGATCACCATTCGACACTGCAGTCATTTCTTCATCAACAGTAAATTCCAGTTTCCATGTACATGTTTCTGCAAAACTATCTACACATGGAAACCATAATCTAGTGGAGTTTTGATGTCCATAAGTGAATAAATGGACACCTCTCTAAAATATAACAAATATATCAAAACTAAAATTTATAGAAGATTGTAGCTGATTATTTATGAGTGAAATAACTCACTTCTGTATAAGAACCTTCTTTCTGGGGTACAACAAAATGAATACCACCTTCAGGTTGTTCCAAAGAAAATTCAATTCCAACTCTCAATGCAGTACCCTCGGCTATCAGGTGTGTTGCTTCTGGAGGAATTGTTATCACCAACTCACCTGCATTATTATCTGGATCTATTTTAAGAGCAGCATTTAGGTGATATTGGGTAAATTTATCGAGACTTCTCCTAAAATAAAACAATATATTGAGTCCTAAAAATGGTTCTAAAATATGGTTTATTTGATCATACGTTTCCAAGTCTGACTGACACACATCCAAGAATGGATCAAAATACTGAAAATGAGCCTCATATTCTTCGTTCAAAACAACTCTGTATATTCGACACTGTTTTGCATTGAGCTTAATGTGCCTCAAATTATCGCGAACAGGAACAACAGTGAGTTCCACAAAACCCTGGAAATAACAGAATGATGTGAATAAGACATAAGAAATATGAACTGATTGACTCAAAAATTTGTAGTATAATTTTTTTCAAGTGTACTAACTATTATACTTTTCCTTTCGAAACTTATTCCTGTTAAGCTGACGATCTGATGAGCTGTAAAAAAATATAACCTATAAGAAATATTTTACAGTTTAGATGGAAATACTTATAATTTGAACGGTCTGCAATTATCTCCTGTGCGTTCTTTCTTCATTTTGAAATCAACTTATTTCATAGCAGGAAATATGTATAATTATCGAAGATATCAACATCTCACATTATTGTTTATTTTTAAGAGGGGAGACATACAATCCTATGTTTACATCTATCTTCTATGCTCAAATCATAGAGCTGAGGTCTGTTTCTTCATTTTCTTCTTTTTTCAATACATTTACACCATACAACTGGCCTGGAATGATGAACTCATCTTGTAATGCACCCAAACGGTTACGTTTGTTGCTTTTATGAATACTAGGATTTGCTTCCTGGGGGTTCAGGAATCTATCATAGTCACTATATCAAATCGCTGTTTTTTTTAGACGTTTTTTCTTCGAAAATAATAGACTATTGCATTGAATAGAAGTGGGGGATTCGTTTTTAAAACCGTCTTATAACTTCTACATACGAGTTTTGAGATTTTTTTGAGGTTGTATATATATATATATATATATATATATATATATATATATATATATATATATATATATATATATATATATATATATATATATATATATATATATATATATATATATATATATTGTGAACGCGCTGGTTTGAAAAAATTCATTTAAAATTCAGGAGTTTTCTTTTAGGAAAATGCTCTCCCACGTCGACTTTTAGTTTTTGCTACTGGGTTTTTATGATGAATATATGTACCTATATAAAATGATCCAAAAATAAGAAAAGACCACCAACGTCATTTTTTCAAATAGGAAAATCAAATTTTTTTAATTTTTGAATTCTACATAAAATTCTAAGTATGTTTTATTCATCATGTCCTACACCAGAAATCAACATCTAACCAGAAAATTACTATTTAAAATAAATAATTCAGATCATATTATTTTTATGCATGTATGGGAAATGTGGAGACCTCAATTATTGGTTCATTTTTTATTAAGAGAACAATTAACTCTATGAATTATTTAGACCTTCTAAACAATCATTTAGTACCCAGTTTAACTGTACTTCACCGAAATTGCAATAACAGAAATATTCCCGCAGATTTAATTTGGTTCCAACAGGATAGAGCGTCCCCATCTTTTCGGGTATAGTACGAGATTAGTTTCAAAATATTTTCTGGAATAGATGAATCGCTTGATGTTTCTCCAAACCTAATCCTATCAGATTTTTATCTATGGATTAATCTGAAATCCAAAGTCTACTACAATAAACCAGAAAATATAAAAAAATTGAAGAATAGTTGAAGAATGTTAATTAATGTTTTACGGGAATTTGAAGATCGACTCGCCTATTGTCAGGAAGTTACCTAATGGTCAGCAATGGAAACATTTATTTTGATTTTTTATCCCTTTTCAATAGAATTCCAAAAAACATACCCCCGAATTTGATATCTCTCAATAACTGTTGAGGAATAGGATATGGTACTCAAAACATACTTAAAATTTGAAGCAGAATCAAAAAATGGAACAAAAAATAGATATCTCCATTTGAAAAAATGGATTTGTCACTTAATTTTGGTCCGTCCGGTATACAATAATTCATTATAAGAACACCCGCAGCAAAATGAAATATAAAAATCGACACCCTCATCAGACAAATTGAAATGATTGGTGGTATCTGGTTTTTTCCTCTGGCAAGAACAAGACTGTCAAGATTTGGGACAATTCACCCAAAACTTTGGTATCTCCAAACTTTGGGGAAGGCGCTGGCGGGAAGGAGAATGAGCGGTAATTTGTCAAACCGTTTTTTTCGCACCGCTATAGTTTCTCCTAATTGAGTTAGACGGTTCAAAATTTGTACCTACGGAGATTGAGTGGATTTAAATTGCTTTCTTCTACTGCCGCAATTTTCAAGCAAAAATTTCATGCGTTTTTGAGGATTTTCGAGAGTGTTTTTTCGAGGATTTTAAGGTTTCTGTCACCTCCATAGCCCCTGGAAATTAATGCGTTTTTTTGTTCGATTTACCAACCCGATATATATATATATATATATATATATATATATATATATATATATATATATATATATATATATATATATATATATATATATATATATAATATATTAATAATTTATATTTATTTTTAATTAATTTATATATATATATATATATATATATATATATATATATATATATATATATATATATATATATATAAATATATATGTTCAGAAAGATTTCCGCGGTCGGAAGTATTTGAAAAACTTGGATCTCGGGATGAACCGCGTAAAAGATTTGAAAAATCTCGACGTTTCGGCTCCTTTTGCGAAGCCATCTTCAGGAGAATTAGAAGGGACAATAATTCAGATACGTGGCCTCAATCTGCCTACTCCACGAATCGAATTTAGGAGGAATCGGAAATAATACGATTGCGTGGTCTCAACCTGCCTACTCCACCAACCGTACTGTTTCCTGTCAACTCTGAAGTCTCAACCTGCCTATTCTTCAGAGTCAACTGACGGACCGATCGTCGCGTGGTCGTATTTATAGGGAAGGGGGGCGGGTACTCCATTGACGTAGTTATTGACGTAGTATTGACGTCAATGGGGTATTCACGCACGGTATCAGTGCGGGATGTGCTCCGATTGGGTGCGACACGGCGACCACTGAGAAGTGGTTTCCATGCTGATGGGAGTCTGTGACTGTCATCTCTGGTGTTCAAACAATGTGGACGTTTTTCTATTTCTACAGCTTCACGGAAAATTCGGGATTTGAAAGATCGGACGGGAGCAATAGTTCTTGTATTGGGGAAATCGATAATGTGGCCTGTTTGGGTGTGATGTTGAGAAAGGGCGTTGGTGATATCTGAGTGTCTTACTGAAAGTGAATGTTCCTTGGCACGGACCTGAATTCGTCGGTTCGTTTGTCCTATATAAGAACGAGGACAATTGGAACAGGGAATCTCATAAACACCGTGATTTTCGTTAGGAATTTTATCCTTGACGGATCTGACCAGATGGGATAGTTTTTGTTGGGTGGTGAATATTGTTTTGATGTTTGTGTTTTTGAGAGATCTTGCGATCTTATCTGTTACTCCTTTGATGTAAGGAAGGAATAATTTAGGTGTAGATTCTTGGTCAGTGGGATTGGAACGTGGTAGAGGTGGGGTGATGTTTGTCTGTTTGCGTATGTTCTTGTTGATTTGATATGTGTTGTAACCGTTCTGTAATAATATATGTTTTAGAGTCTTGAGTTCACGGTGTTCATCGTCAGATAGTCGAATGGAGCGGTAGATTAGGGTATTAACTACAGAGTTAAGTTGAGAGGGATGGTGGTGAGACTGGGCGTTCAGATAACGGTTTGTATGGGTGGGTTTACGATAAACTGAATAGGAGAAGCCTTGGGATGGAAGTTTTTTGACCATGACATCGAGGAATGGCAGAGACCCATCGTTTTCCACTTCCATTGTGAATTGGACCAGCATGATGGTTTAAGGTCGAATGACGAGAGAGCTTGGGTTTCGAAATGTTCCATGAAAATGTTGGCTATGACAGGGGATACGTAAAAAACTCTTTTCACTTCATAGAACTCCTCAAAAGTATTGATATTACCCCAACTGATCTCCTTGTTAGTTTTGATACTGTCTCCTTATTTACAAATATCCCCATCGAAGAAACACTTTCCATCCTAGACACGAAACATGAAATATCCCCAGACAACCTATCCCTGATCAAACACTGCATGGCCAACACTTACTTTATCTTTCAAGGCAACTTCTTCAGACAAATTAAGGGAGCCCCAATGGGATCCCCTCTCTCCCCTGTCATAGCCAACATTTTCATGGAACATTTCGGAACCCAAGCTCTCTCGTCATTCGACCTTAAACCATCATGCTGGCTACGTTATGTAGACGATGTTTTTGCGATCTGGCCCCATGGTGGAGACTCGTTGCTCCGCTTCTTGAATCATTTGAATGGCATACATCCAAGTATCCAATTCACAATGGAAGTGGAAAACGATGGGTCTCTGCCATTCCTCGATGTCATGGTCAAAATACTTCCATCCCAAGGCTTCTCCAATTCAGTTTATCCTAAACCCACCCATACAAACCGTTATCTGAACGCCCAGTCTCACCACCATCCCTCTCAACTTAACTCTGTAGTTAATACCCTAATCTACCGCTCCATTCGACTATCTGACGATGAACACCGTGAATCAGAACTCAAGACTCTAAAACATATATTATTACAGAACGGTTACAACACATATCAAATCAACAAGAACATACGCAAACACACAAACATCACCCCACCTCTACCACGTTCCAATCCCACTGACCAAGAATCTACACCTAAATTATTCCTTCCTTACATCAAAGGAGTAACAGATAAGATCGCAAGATCTCTCAAAAACACAAACATCAAAACAATATTCACCACCCAACAAAAACTCTCCCATCTGGTCAGATCCGTCAAGGATAAAATTCCTAACGAAAATCACGGTGTTTATGAGATTCCCTGTTCCAATTGTCCTCGTTCTTATATAGGATAAACGAACCGACGAATTCAGGTCCGTGCCAAGGAACATTCACTTTCAGTAAGACACTCAGATATCACCAACGCCCTTTCTCAACATCACACCCAAACAGGCCACATTATCGATTTCCGCAATACAAGAACTATTGCTCCCGTCCGATCTTTCAAATCCCGAATTTTCCGTGAAGCTGTAGAAATAGAAAAACGTCCACATTGTTTGAACACCAGAGATGACAGTCACAGACTCCCATCAGCATGGAAACCACTTCTCAGTGATCGCCGTGTCACACCCAATCGGAGCGCATCCCGCACTGATACCGTGCGTGAATACCCCATTGACGTCAATACTACGTCAATAACTACGTCAATGGAGTACCCGCCCCGCTTCCCTATAAATACGGCCACGCGACGATCGGTCCGTCAGTTGACTCTGACGAGTAGGCAGGTTGAGACTTCAGAGTTGACAGGAAACAGTACGGTTGGTGGAGTAGGCAGATTGAGACCACGCAATCGTATTATTTCCGATTCCTCCTAAATTCGATTCGTGGAGTAGGCAGATTGAGGCCACGTATCTGAATTATTGTCCCTTCTAATTCTCATGAAGATGGCTTCGCAAAAGGAGCCGAAACGTCGAGATTTTTCAAATCTTTTACGCGGTTCATCCCGAGATCCAAGTTTTTCATATAAATATATATATATATATATATATATATATATATATATATATATATATATATATATATATATATATATATATATATATATATATATATATATATATATAGGTATATTTTATTATTGAAGAATTTTCCTTGTTCACTTTATGTAACACATACTTAAGTAGGGTGACCGGATGGCTGTGAAGTGAAAAGAGTTTTTTACGTATCCCCTGTCATAGCCAACATTTTCATGGAACATTTCGAAACCCAAGCTCTCTCGTCATTCGACCTTAAACCATCATGCTGGTCCAATTCACAATGGAAGTGGAAAACGATGGGTCTCTGCCATTCCTCGATGTCATGGTCAAAATACTTCCATCCCAAGGCTTCTCCAATTCAGTTTATCCTAAACCCACCCATACAAACCGTTATCTGAACGCCCAGTCTCACCACCATCCCTCTCAACTTAACTCTGTAGTTAATACCCTAATCTACCGCTCCATTCGACTATCTGACGATGAACACCGTGAATCAGAACTCAAGACTCTAAAACATATATTATTACAGAACGGTTACAACACATATCAAATCAACAAGAACATACGCAAACACACAAACATCACCCCACCTCTACCACGTTCCAATCCCACTGACCAAGAATCTACACCTAAATTATTCCTTCCTTACATCAAAGGAGTAACAGATAAGATCGCAAGATCTCTCAAAAACACAAACATCAAAACAATATTCACCACCCAACAAAAACTCTCCCATCTGGTCAGATCCGTCAAGGATAAAATTCCTAACGAAAATCACGGTGTTTATGAGATTCCCTGTTCCAATTGTCCTCGTTCTTATATAGGATAAACGAACCGACGAATTCAGGTCCGTGCCAAGGAACATTCACTTTCAGTAAGACACTCAGATATCACCAACGCCCTTTCTCAACATCACACCCAAACAGGCCACATTATCGATTTCCGCAATACAAGAACTATTGCTCCCGTCCGATCTTTCAAATCCCGAATTTTCCGTGAAGCTGTAGAAACAGAAAAACGTCCACATTGTTTGAACACCAGAGATGACAGTCACAGACTCCCATCAGCATGGAAACCACTTCTCAGTGATCGCCGTGTCACACCCAATCGGAGCGCATCCCGCACTGATACCGTGCGTGAATACCCCATTGACGTCAATACTACGTCAATAACTACGTCAATGGAGTACCCGCCCCGCTTCCCTATAAATACGGCCACGCGACGATCGGTCCGTCAGTTGACTCTGACGAGTAGGCAGGTTGAGATTTCAGAGTTGACAGGAAACAGTACGGTTGGTGGAGTAGGCAGATTGAGACCACGCAATCGTATTATTTCCGATTCCTCCTTAATTCGATTCGTGGAGTAGGCAGATTGAGGCCACGTATCTGAATTATTGTCCCTTCTAATTCTCATGAAGATGGCTTCGCAAAAGGAGCCGAAACGTCGAGATTTTTCAAATCTTTTACGCGGTTCATCCCGAGATCCAAGTTTTTCATATAAATATATATATATATATATATATATATATATATATATATATATATATATATATATATATATATATATATATATATATATATATAGGTATATTTTATTATTGAAGAATTTTCCTTGTTCACTTTATGTAACACATACTTAAGTAGGGTGACCGGATGGCTGAAGTGGAAAAATCGGACACCTCTCCCGTTACCCCCCCCCCTCACCTACGCTTCCCCATGTATCCAAGTAGACAGCGACACGATTCACAGTAAAAAAAACGCACATGAAAATTATTAGATTAAGCTTCGCTAATTTTGAACACTAAGCTCAGCCTAGAGATTTTACGAAATGCTCGCTAAATTCTTCGAGCTTTAATGAAAATCTATACGCTAGACCTAGTAATTTTCATCAAAATCTCATTATACGTGCTAAACTTATTGCGCGTCCTTTATACGTGTCGAGACAAACTGCGAGCGCGGGCGCTTTTGTATGTGAAGTTTGGAAACTTATTTCGGCAAAATTATAGGCGCAACCTATTTTTTCGTCAAAAACGCGAAAAATACGGACATTTTACATAAAATACGGACTAACGGACACAGATCTGAAAAAACGGACATGTCCGTATTAAAACGGACATGTCCGTATTAAAACGGACGTCTGGTCACCCTATACTTAAGTGACCATAACACTTATCCTGATATGGAAAAAAGCGAAGAAGAGCCAGAATTTTGAATATAGTATATTATACCAACTGTATACCTAAAGATTTCCTGAGTTACTTTTCAGAATAATAAAATGAATTTATTTTTCACCGACTTTTTATTTAGTGCAATTTTAATCGAACTGATAAGTACCTAGGTACTCAATCCTAATACATGGACAACTCTGATAAGTCACAAAAATACAATTCCAAACGAATTACTTCATTATAATGTTAAGATACAAGTATTATTCTTTATTGCGAAAATAAAATACTTACATCTGTTAATCAGCTTTTTTCGTTTTATTATTATTACATTAGTATTATATATATCATAATTTTATTTTTCTATCGCAAATTCCATATCTCAGGCAAGTTAAGATATATATATATATATATATATATATATATATATATATATATATATATATATATATATATATATATATATATATATATATACATCAGCCTCTCATGTTTCTGCTCATAACTCATTTCTCAAGCATCGAATCAGAATTTTGTAATTAAATATAAATTTGACGTGACGGGCAGGTAGTTACGAGTGTTGGTAATATTTTCCCTTAAAGTTGATATGATTGATAATTTTCCGAACTTTATGGTTATGGTAATTTATGAAGAAAAAAAAGCAGACGTTAGAGAAGTTAGATTTGGGGTAAGAATTTATAGGTATAAAAATAAATTCTAACACGAAACAGTGAAATATCTAATGCAACTTTCCAAGTTATTCAAGTTTTGTTACTGTATATCGATTTAAAAATATGAATTGAATGAAAATACTTACATGGAGAGTTATTATAAAGTACCAATAACATTTTATACATTCACAATGAACTGAAGAAACAGTAGCTACAAGTTACAACGAACACATTAAAGACAGTTTCCCTTCCCGTGAACCCTTTTGTTGCAATATTAGTTCTGTTCTGAATGATATCGGATTTAACCATGTAGAAAAACCCAAAAACTGTTATCTTCTAAATTAATAATTAATAGGAATGACAATAGAGGTGCAACAAGCAAGATTTCCTCCTCAAAATGTTTACAAGAATGATACCGACTCGATCTATGTCAAACTTTACGTTGATAGTGTTCGATATGATATATATGTCGCAGTCTTATTGTAAAATCAGTCATATTATAATACGCCTAGGCTTTTTCAATACGACTAGGTATATTGCAATATGACCGAAATAATCGAAGATCTCACAATTTGACTGACAATGTAAGGCGTATTGTAATACGCCTGCTGCTCCTTAGGCTTATTGTCAAAATTCAAAAGCGCGGGAATACTCGAGTGATTATACTCGTCGTATTGTAATACGACTAACGGCTTGTCAGACTAATCGTGTGTCTCGCAAGATCTCTGAAGATGTATGTAGAGGATGTGGACAACATTATGAAGATACTTCTAATTTCACAATAAAATCAGAACGGACGTGCAAAATGAAGAAGTAGTCAAGAACCAAAGAGAAAAATGTGTAGTGGGCCTAAAAAGAGCTGCAGAAAAAATGCTCAACATAAGTAATGAAATTGAAACCTCTTGAGATAGGTCAAAAAGTAGCAATCGAAGTTCCTAAAGTAGATAGAGGACTTCTCGATCCCAAAAATATCTTATAGGAACCATCGTAAAAGTTTCCAATGGTGTTTACCAAACTGACACCATCCATGGACTCTTAAACCGATGATTTTCGAGGGATGAAATGACTGATTGCAGAGATATTGAAGTAATCAATATTCCAGAGAATGAAGTTATTTCCTTGAGAGAAGCTCTGAGGTTATTTTCAAAATTCGAAAGTAAGGGGTTCAAAAAGTGGTCTTTCAAACCAAGTAAGTCACAGTGTCATAATAATAAATGTTTATGTTTCAAATCCCATATGAAATGCACAAGCAAATGCCATAAAAGTAAACCATGTATAAATAAGTAATCCAAATCCATTTGTTTTTTTATCCTATAAGCGATATCCATAATTTGCCTGGCACATTACCAATCGTATTATAATACGACGTATATTAAACAGTCAAATCCTGAAAACAATCGCGTACAGATTCTTTTGAACAATAAGCCTAATAACCAACAGGCGTATTATAATACGCCCTAAATTATCAGTCGAATTATGAGATCCTCGATTATTTCGGTCATAATGCAATATGCCTAGTCGTATTGAAAAAACCTAGGCGTATTATAATATGACTGATTTTACAATAAGACTGCGACATATACATAAGTCCTGAAGTAATTTCTCGTTTTTTTCCGAATCTGAAATTTCTTCATTTTCATAGTCGATGCTATGAATGGAAATGACATGCTAGAGCAAAAGTATTTACCTATATACGGTTTTCACTCTTGTGCTGAGTGATTATTTGTTTTACATTTTATTCAGTTTGTTTAATGGATTTTTTATACGACTGTCTGAAAATATGAGGTTTTGCGCATGGAAAACTCGCTCGGAAAGCGGTACTTTGCATACGCCGTGTGCAAAACACTTTACGCACGGATATGTCATCTTTGTGCACTGTGATTTTATTACCCCGAGGCGAAGCTAAGGGGTTATAGTCTCACGACAAAAAGTTTGCACCTGGTCCGATTTTAAAAAATTCCAACGGATATCGATAAAACACATATGATTTCATAAGAAAAGTTTTTTCACTAAGAATCAAAAAATTATAGCGTTTTTTAGATAGGCATTATGACATGCACATGCGCCGAGGGGTTTTATCATTCCTAGTGCTACGCAGTAGGGTGTCTGGATTTTGTAGGTATTTTACAACGATAAAATTCTGCAATGTTCAAGCTGGCTGAGTTCCATAGCAACAGTCAAAGCTCTATTATATTGTTGATTAGATACTTCAAGAAATTGTTGTTTCTAAAGTTTTTCTAGCAAATTTAGAATTCTGCGGAAATTTTTCATAGAGCAAGCATCTATTTGCTGTAGTATAAAAAGGATAGTTAAAAACACGTTTGAAATTCTATTTGCACTCTCGCTGGACTTGTGGACCTCGCCTTCGGCTCAGTTTGTGTGCAAAGATTCGTTTTTAAACCTTGTTGTTTAATATACTATTATCATACTGGCTACTGGTAATAATAATAATGGTATCTTAGAGATGACATTGAAATTCTGGATTAAGGGAGTTTTACCTTTTGTTTTAGAGAATGAAGTTTTTACAGTTTAGGTATTATATTTGGCAATTTTTATGCTTGTTGTTACTCTGAAATGTTCAGTTAGAGGATTTAAATTTTTTACGTGGATTGAGTTGATGTTAAGGAAGTGCCTTGTTTTTTTGTGATTTTTGCGGTTTAGCGCACCTCCACAGTTTCTTCTGATTGAGGTAGGAAGTTGAAATTTATAACTTTACTTTATTAAATTGATTGAGTTTGATGTTAATGAATTTCAATATGGGAGATTCAATTGATTTATTTCAACACCGCATATTTTATGTTGAAATCTCAAGCAATTTTGAGGGTTTTCAAAGATTGCAAATCACTATGGCCACTTTGAATTCAGTTAGAAGGCTAAAAGTTTGTGTTATGGATAGTAAGAAGGTGCTATTTGTTGATTTCAAATGATTTCTCCTAACGCAGCAATTTAATTTAGAAGCTTCATTCGTTTTTGCAGGGTATCAAAATTTGGGAATCTCTTCAGCCACTTCAAATTGATTATGAAATTAAAACTCCATTAATTACGTGAGGTGTTTAGGGGTGGGAGGAAGTCGGGAGAAATCTCACTCAATCTCACGTGGGGGAGGGGGTGATCTCGGCAAAATATAAAACTGCGAGTAAAATGGATTCAATTAAGTAAAAAATGTTTCTCCACTGAAATATGTCTAAATCATACCTACGCGGCTTAATTATGAGAAAAATTTATGAGCTACAAATAAATTACAATTTATGCATTTAATAAATATGAACAAATATTCGTCTAACATTATTTGTTAACTATTAATGAATATCTATTAACAGTAAATAAATTTTTTTTTGGAAAGAATATTTCTTTTTCATATACCGTACTATGGGAAGATTATTCATAAAAATTAATGCTACCTATAACCTTTTATAATAAATATACGATGCACTAATAATTTTCACTGAAAAAAAAATCTGTATGGCTTATTGCAGCAATTGTTTTATTATTAATTTTATTTTCTCCACATTTCAATAAAATATTATACTAATTTACTTGAACAAATAGAATTTTTTATTGAAGTTATGGCGGAATAAAAAGTGCTAAAGTAGTATTCACACTTGAGATCATACATGAGCCTCCGTTGATTGAATTAGAGTGAATATTTTTTTACAAATTTTAGTAGTTCCTATTTTGGTATTGTATTGTTAAATCTCATTGTGATTCTATGCTACGTCATTAAAAATATTAAATACTAGTGTTAAATAGCAAAAATTATAAGAAAATGGTTTCTTTAAATAAATCTAATAGCGCACCGATTAACTCATTTACCTACATAATAAATACCTACGCATTTGAAAAAATCTCACGTGAGATTCGAGGAGGGGGTCGAGCAAAATCTCACGACATCTCACCAAGGGGGAGGGGGGATCGAAAAATCGCCAAAATTATCTCAAGTGGTTAATGGATGCCCCCTTAGTGTAGAATTTGTTTGCAAAGAAATGAGGAGAAAATACGACCTGCGTGTTTATTTTACTGTTTTTCAGTTTATTATTAGAATATTACTCCATTGAAGAAATTTTACAAAATGTGAAAGACTGGTTTGATTTCAATTTACTAACGATGAACTTTGATAAGACAAAATTTATAGCCTTCACTTGCTATGATGTAAATCGTCCTCTTTTTGAGAGCCTTAAAATCGAGGAAAACTTAGTAATCAGATCAGTGAAATCAGTACGTTATTTGGGAGTTGTCATTGATCAACATCTCCGCTGGGATCTCCATGTAAATAGTATTATTAACAAAATAAGGACCTTGTTGCCAAAGTTTAGACACATTTCAAAATTCATGGAATTGAATGATATGAAAATTGTTTACTGTGCTTTGGTGCAGTCACACTTAACCTATGGTATTGTTGCGTGGGGAGGAGTACTGAAGTCACATCTGACTGGGTTGGGTGTTATTCAAAAGTGGATACTAAGAATAATACTGAAGAGGGACAGGTTCTATGCAACTGATGCGGTCTATGAGGACAGTAAAGTGTTTGATATTAGAAGGTTGTATTTGCAGAGATCAGTAATTTTTTATTATCAAAAACGCACGGGCATTGCACATCCTGATCATATCCATGACACCAGATACAGAGATGCAATTTCGTACAAGAATATAATGGTAAAACGAATTGGACAGCGACACCAGTGGCGTAGATGGGGGGGGGGGGGATCAAGGGGACCAATCCCCCCCCCCCATGAGCCTTCGAAAATTATAATAGAATTGAATAAAAGTCTTCGTATCTACGTATTTAAGTATACATGAAATTTATTAAGCACTAGCACCTCTTTTGGTATTATGTATGTGCGATTATATGAAAATCATCTAGATATGTTTTCGTGACGACTGTGCAGTTGTGTGTGCAATATCTACTTATAATTTCAACATTATAATTAATCAAGAAATTGAATAGTTTATCTAATTTTGGGTGAAGTAACTAGTAGTTTTGAGCATATTCTATTCAATGTTCAATTAGTGAGTTTAATCGATCACCTCTCTTTATAAATTGTATACTGTACTTACTATTAAACAAAACTGCTCGAGCTTCTGTTTAATGGTGTAGTATTATATCTAAAACACGAGCAGTTTTGTTTAATAGTATAGGTAGTATGAAATTTGGAAAGAAAAGAAGTGCGAAGAGGTTTTGATTGACTTCTTCCTTGGTAAATAAAATGATCCATGTCACCCACGTTTTTTGTTCCTAGTGACTGATTAAATTTCTGTTTACATAGAATATTTTCAATCAATATTTAATATTTCGAATATTTTTTGAGGTAGAGTTAGCTATCAAAATATGAGTAACTTTTGGCTTTGACAATTTAGTTACTCCATAACATTTTGAAGTAAATAAAAATTTTCTGTGATAGCGTTCAATCAATTTCTGGACTTGGAGAAAGATTTACTAATCATGAGAATAAAGTCTAGTCAACAAGTGCTTATTTTGTTCAATTTTGTTCATGAGTCTCGGAAAAATAAGAACAAGGTGTCATTCGATTCGAAAGCGCATGAAGATATTTTCTGAAAAAATTTAAGTTCCGTTCTTGAAAATTGTAAAAGTTCAATCAATTTACTGAAAGAAAAAATTATGTCAAAAACTAATTGATATTTTTGATATCTAAATACATATACAAAAAGAGAAAATTTTCTAAAAGAAATTCTCCCGGAACTGTAGGATTAATATTTATATATTCTCAGAGTAAAAATACGGCCGACAACGGGTAGTCTGGCTTGCGAAAGTAGCTCCCATTTGGGACACTTTAACAATGAACATTGTTCAACTATATTAAATATTAAATAAAGGAAAGGGAAATTTCAGGTTCTTACTGGATAGGTAAATGAACAATAATCCATTAACAAAACATTTTTATCGCGATTTTTCAAGTGGTTATGCAATAGTTTTTTGCTGCTTGAACAAGAACATTGCAAGTGTAATAACTGTAAAACTATAGATCTGATACTTTTTTCCTTTCTTGGAGCTAGTTTCAAAAAAATGCAGAATAGATTCCTGTTAAAAAAATTCAATTTTTCAGTTTTTCATCAACAATTTACGCACTTTAATTAATCATAACTTTCTTTTCTTGATTCTCTTATAAACAACGCATTTGTTCATAACAATTTTTTAAACAATAGGAGATGAATATTGAAAAAACCATTTCCATGTAGCTTCCGATAATAAAAAAAGGATCATTAAAATTATGAAAAAAAATTAATTTTGATTTTGCAAAACTATACCTACGTAAATTTTCAATAAACAACTGAAAAATTGAAATTTTTCCAATGGGGATTTACTCTGAAGCCTTATGATAATAGCTCAAGAATGAAAAATAACTTCAGATCCATAGTGAACAGTTGTCACACTTACAATTTTCATGTTCAAGTACCAAAAAATTGTTAATTAACTATTGCATAACTAATTCAAAAATCGCTATTATCGCTGGATTATTGCTCATTCGCCGACTTAGTAACTGTCTCAATTTTTCATTCCTTAATTTTCATATTTAATATGGAAAAATAATTGTTGAAGTGTCCTAAATGGACGTAACTTGCCCAAACCAAATTTCCCGTTTTCGGCCATATTTTTACCTATCTGAGAAAATTATGAATATTGATCCTACAGCTCCAGTAGTTGGGTCTTTTTTTTGGGAAATTTTCGCTTCTTTTCGAATCTTTCTTCAGATTTCAAGAATTTCAATTAATGTTTGACATATTGGCAAAGAACCAAACCTCCTTTTTTTCAGTATATTGGTTACTTTCAGAATTTTCGCATGCGAATTTTTATTTTTCTCAAAAAACGTCTATATGCTATTCCGAATCGAGTGACACCTTGCTCATATTTTTCCGAGACTGCTGAAAAAAGTTCAACAAAAAATTAGAATGTTTTTCAAGCATGATTTATACGAAATTGACAAAGCAGTTGATAAATTCATCAAAAGTGATGAGTTTTATCAAAAATTTCTTACTGCCACACCTGCTGTTCTCGTAACTTGAGAGTGTGAAAGAAATATTCAATTCGTAAAGGCGATGTTAAGCCTAAAAATTCAATAATAGAGCTTGATGATTGCCTAGAATTTTTTTTTCGAATATCAATATGTTGTTCAGAATATTAGCTATGCTGCCGGTATCGACGTTTGAAGCGAATAGAAACGATTCAAAGGAGCACGATAAAAGAAGTGGAATTTTAATGACCCTTCAGAATATATAAAATTCATTGCAAATTAAAAACTCGTGTTTGTCTAATTTTTTGTTTTGGAAAGGTTTGGCTGCTCTGGCAATCCATCGAGACATTGGAATCACAGCTGACGAAGTCATGAATGTCGAAAAACGCCGAAAACTAGATTTTCTTCTCTAATTTTCCCAATAATATGTTCAATGATTTATATATCCAATTTAATATAATTCACTTTTTCACTAATTCTTGATAAAATTTTTCCAATTCAAATAATTAAATTTTTTGCAATTTAATTCAATTTTTCTGCATATTTTGTACTATCTACATGAAAGATTATTTTTTTTATTCAACAAGAATAGAACTTTAGAAGAAAAACTTATGAAATTTAGCACTAAGTCATATCCCCCCCCCATCGCAAAAAGCTATCTACGCCACTGAGCGACACTATAATTATTTGATATGCAAAATATATGACATTCTTCCGAAGGATTTACTAACTAACAAATCGTTGAGATCCTTTAAAAAACAGCTAAGTAAATGGTTGCTAGATGTTTCCGGTACAGAAGTAAGAAAATTTTTCAATTAAATCTTAGAATAATATAGAAAGGTAGAGTGAGTATACATACCTCTCATAAAAGTTTATAACTTCAGAGAGGACAAACTGCCCGACATCTTTGTTTACCCTGTTAAATATATATGAAGATATATGTATGTTCAAATGAGAAAATGAAACTATTATTTTGATTTGTGTTATGCATATTTAAGATTAAGATTATGTAACTTAAAAATTGTATCATTTAATTTTGGGTAAATAAAATTATTATTATTATTAAATTTTAATAAATAGTTTTGTTCTGTTTATGTTTTACATCTATAGGTATACATCACCATTGTTCTTTATAGCAAGTTTTTCCTGAATAAGATATCAATGAAAGTTTTTTTTTTAACTCGAGGGACCTACAGTTTAACGCCGGTTCCGAACGGCCAATGGGCTTGCAAACAATGTACATTACCCAACACTCAATCTCATAACTAGAACCACTAAATTCAGGACATACACAACACCCAAGAGCAAGGTGGGACTCGAACCCACATCCTCGGTCAACAAACGGTACAAGGCGGTACTCGCTCACCGCTGGTCTACCAAGGCCCCTGAAATACAGAGAGACAACTTTGATTGAAAATTAAGTTTCTAACTTTTTCTAGAGCTTGATTCATCCTGATATTCGATGTCGATATAACTTTGAGTACTTACCTACCTATTTATCTCAATTTCAACCAGGAAAACCTTGTTTCTCGTGATTGAAAGGTTCAATATAGCTATTGTAAATGAGATGGGTACTATTTCCAAAATGATTCTTAGAGACTTATGGTAGGTACTGAACTATTTTTGATAGAAATTAATAATAAAACAAAATTATTTTGATCAATTATTTCCGTTAGTATTGAAAGATTTTGAACTGTATTTTAGTTCGCTATAGGTTAAAGTGACCACAAGTCCCGATTTTGGCGGGACAGTCCCAAAATCGGGACTGGGAGATAGTCCCGCGTCACGCCGATTTCTTAAAAAATAATCGCATTTCTTATTTTAAATGTATTCTAAAAACATTTTAGCTACTATTTATTAATAACTATAGTGCATATAATAACTGCTTCGAATATATTGAAGAATGGGTAGTTCAATTCGAAGATTTTAGAAGTTTTCATTATTGGGTGACGGTAAAAAATAAAATTTTCATGAGAATATGAGACAAAATCTTTAAAATATTCTAGTAACCATTTTCCTGAAAATAATATTCGCAAAAATTATCTTTTTGAAGAGGTGTCATTGGTAAAAATATATGTTACTGATGAAAAAAAATAATTGTTGGTTGTCTGGAACTGTGGAAACAGACAAAAAATGGACGCAGTTATTCCTTCATTTTAAACAGAATAATATTACTTATCAAAATATTTTGAAAAATTGTAGATTACACGCTCTCCTTTCCAGGAACAAATGCAGCAACATAGCGTCTTTTTTAGTTAGTATCAATGAAATATGGACAACTGAAAAAACGCAGTTGAACATCAAAACTTTAAAATCTATACCTACAAAGGTTAAAATATACTTAATTTGATCATTTCAAAAAACGATCCGAATCTGTTGCAAAGTATGTATTTACTCAGATCAAAAATAGTACCGTTAAAGAAAATCATACTTTTTTTTAAATAAAAAGTAATTCAAAATCATATTATGCAAATTATTCTTTTTCACAAATATTTTTATACTTAGTTAACAATAATAAATACATTTTTGTATATATGTATAGACAAGTATATGAATGTGTACAATAAATTTCTTTTTTGTTATTATAACTAAATTGTAAATTTTATTTCATTCCATTTGTCCCGCTTTGTATGAATGAAAATGTGATCACTTTACTATAGCTATTTGTGTATTAAGAGCGCAAAGTGATATATTGTTGCTCTGAGCGAAAAATTTGGCTATCTCGCGAGGGCAGAAATGTCACTGCTCTCGAATTACAAAAAATGTTTGGAAAAAATTAATAATTATTCATAACCTAAACTTTGATAGTTTAGATTTTTGTGTTAAAAGTTTTTTCTGGAAGCGCAAATTTGTACTTTTCGTTCGGTTGTAGAAAAAACTAATAAATTATTAATAATATATCTATTATTCGGATTATTCCTTTGACCTCCCAGTCTTGAGTTATTGAGCAATTGTTCATTCAGTAATCATTTAAGAATATACCAGACAACACTGTTCAGTATTAGTTCTTCCCCCAACTACTATCTACACCTACAGACAACTGTCAACATCGCATTTTCAAGCAACAGTTGGTTCTTCGGTTGGGATCCAAAGAGAAGAGATAGAGACACACAGAACAGTTTTGCGTCTCGCGCTGTTTAGACTTACGATCGTGATGTGACGTAGTGAATTCGTGCTTAACCTAACATTTTTGTTTACATTTGAACGTTGTTAAGATTCGTGATTGTTTACCAAAATTATGAGTTGCGAAGTAAATTACAGATTTCTTGTGATGGTGAACAGGTGATTTTAGGCCTGGAGAGTACCAAAATGATCTTCAGAAACCGAAGATTGTTGCAGACTTTGACAGTGGCAATTTTGTTGGCTTATAGTATATTGCTGGTGTATCAGAATTTTTCTCATGATGTGATTAACAATGTAAGTTGATCGTTTTGCTAGAGCTTTGAAATATTCCATTGTTTATACAATAATTCACAGACATTTATTATTTTTCATTCACTTATTACATACCGCCCATTGCTGGAATTAACTCTTGTTTCAAGGCAAGAAAAAAGAAAAAATTTCAAGAACAGTACGTGCTTGATCCATTCAAAAAATAAGGTCAATTGGTTCGAATCCAAAGACGAAAAATTAATTTCAAGATTCACTATGTCTTCCTTAAACATCGATGAAAAGTTTCGTTGAAGACTTTCTTTTCTCGAGACTTTGTTTTTTATAGTCTTATACGGTCTTATATCACTTAGAGCTGGATAACAGCGAAATTAATGCATAAATGTATTTGTAAAAAAAGATGTATAATATGCACCTCGATATCCTTATATAAGAAGAAAAGAACACTAATGTCTTAAACATTTAGTATATTCTTAGCAAAATATATTATTTATTATATTCAAGACATGAAGACATCCATAGAGCCCCAATAGCTATGATTTAGGTATTCAATGCCTTTCCTATATTAATTGAATAGAAAAAATTTTCGCGTTCAGATGTACGAAAATAGGTATAGAGAAACGTGTTGGTAATTTACTTCGATTCTTTCGAGGATTCTTTAAATAATTAGAAATCCTGTTTTTGACGAAAAATACACTTTTTGAGTCATTAACGGCGTGTTCCTTTATATATTTTACTGTGGTACCTATATCGAACGAAATGTGCATTAAAACGTAAATACCTGGTTTTAAAACTAGCTAGTAGATATCATACTACATGCGATTAATATCGAAGATAAGACAACTTGTATAAGCTTAGTAAAAAAAATCCTCAGCTTCATTCATTAAAAAGTAATAGAGAAATAGGTATATATCATTTCAATGGACACTTGATTTTATTTACAATTGAGTGTTTATTGTAAGTTTCTGAGGTGAGCAATGAATCTACCTGGTGATATTGATATTTAGTTAGCCAAGGATTTTCTGCTGAAACGGCAGGAAGTTTGAGTAGTAAAGTTTTCATGGATACCTCCAGAAATTACCCATAAATGAAAACAATTATTATTTCAAGTTTTTCTGTCGGATTTTTACTACGAACAAAACGTCGGTTACTCGTCACTATGGCTCACTAACTAAAAACCGATCCTATGATTCAAAAGATTCTGAATTTCCACCAATACCAAAAATAGGTTACGATTTTCTAGACTAAAGACAGGCTGTTGCACCGTTTTATTATAAAACGCCGTTTAACTAAAGTTGGTTTATTCTGGGTTTAAGACAGCTTACACGCCTTTTATATTTTGGTGCAAGCGAAAATGTCAAATTAAACTCGGTTTATCATTGAACTTAGTTTAATAATATACGGTGCAAGAGCCTATAAATCTGATTAATTATTTGGAAAAGGGCAGAATTATCACGAGATTATCATTATAATACTGGTCTGATATATAGATTGCGTTAGAAAAATATGCAGAAGCATAACATATTTTTGACATAATACGGAGAGTGTTCAGATTAGAGCCTATAAGTTTTTTTGAGGATTTACAATTACTTTATGAAGGTTATCCTCATTGTGTGTTTTTGAATTGTTGGTTAAATATAATATTGTTTGGAAATATTTAGGCCTGATAGGTTGAGTGTTTATTGATCACTACGTAATTTGTTTGAGGAAATTATTGAATTTATCTGCCTGACAGTTTTCCAACAACGATCAGATTACTTATTTGCGAACTACCAGTTGCGAACTAATCAAGCTGCTACATCTTTTTTCAGCGTCCGCGCTGGACGGCCACTTGACTTATTATTCTTTCTCGAGTTCTGACGCCGTAATCTGCGTAATTCGACACGGAAACTCGATTCTCTCATTTCAACAATCCCAGAAATTCGCCCGAGAATTCGAGATCCGAAACCCACCCAATGATACCCCTGGAATTACTTCCGCATATTTTGAAACTACAGAATGTTTGGAGTTGTGACCCATATTCACAGATAGTTTTTCGAATTCCTTCGGTATAATTTGCACTAAGTTTTTGTAACAGTGACGGCGGGGATGATCACTATCTGAAATTAATTTCCAACAAAATATCTACATTAATATTATGCGGGCTACAAACGGACGTTGATGTATTAATACATCAACGTGCAACCAAAAACGTGCAAGCAGATTGCGTACACGCGTTCGAACAAATCCATACTTTTGTTCGAATAAGAATGTTTAGCTCTTGTGACAGTAGCGTGTACTTATGCTGTTGAAAAGAAAAATAGAAATAAAAATAAAGATTAACCGCAACCACTGCTTTAAGAATGCACAAACATCGGTGAATCGCCTCCACACGTTGAGAGATGCACGTGTTCATTTGAATGCGCATTCAAAAATTCAAGCGATTCAGAAAACATCAAGTGTATCATCCGGAGTGTGCATTCAAAAACGTCGGTATTTTTGCATCCACATTAATGTTATTGGTTGCACGATCTTGGATGCACGTTGATGACATCAACGTCCGTGAGTAGGGGCCTTTATAAAGAGGTAAAGTACGTTTGTGAATTGAGATGTAAGAGGTAAATCCTCATCCGATTTCATTAAAATTATGTCACCCGTATTTAGAATGAAGTTTTGAAGTGGACATAAGCTGTATACTAGCTCGCTAAAATAAAAGGGTTTTTCGTGGGGACCTAGGTGGCGACCAAAATGCGTGAGCAGCAGAGCATCGTAAGGTCGTATTTTTCGAGCGAAGTGCATCGCGTCAAGATGCGATGATTCGAATAGAATAAAATATGGTTTGGAACACCATGTTTTAATAGTAAACCGAAATAAAAATGTTAGGTAAGTATTAAAAAAGAAATCTCGAAGTGCATCGCGTACTGAAGAACTACGCTTTAATAGTAAACCATAATGGAAAATAGAAATAATTTACCTATTTCATACAAAAAAAAAAATTACTTCGCGTACTGAATGCGAAGCAGGCAGAGATGCAATTCTAACGGAATGGTCTTCGTGAAGTGTAGCGCGAATGAGGAAAAGAGTTAAAATCCCCAAAGTATCATATTTTAACGTGAACTCAATCTCCGTACCAAATTTCCACCCTCTAACTCAATCTGCAAAAGCTATGGACTTGAGCAAATTTTCTAAAACCACGAAAAAACAAAAAAAATCTAAGTAAACATGGCGACGGTCGGAAAAATTTACCAAAATTTTGATAGTTTCGTTCTGCCTCGAAAAAAATCTCAGATTCTCAGTTTCATATAATTTGGTTTGATGGGAGCAGTTGGAGATGCCAATTATATATATATATATATATATATATATATATATATATATATATATATATATATATATATATATATATATATATATATATATATATATATATATATATATAGATTAAAAAAAACTGCTTTCTCGTCGCTGCAATAGACTATTAATATTTTCGGGGAAAATACGACTAAAAACGGGCGAATGCCTTTTTTACGAACGTTGCTTTAGCGTTGCCAGATATTCAAATGCTTTCTATAGAAAAGTTGGAGAACTCATAAAGTTCTATAAAAAGGACCGCAACGACATTTATCATCAATACCGAGATTGAGGTTAATCCATGAATTGATGAAATAATTGCTGGCGTCTCCTGCTTGGAATTCAATTTGTGTATTCACCATAACACATAGATATAGGTAGGTATATCTTCATGGACATTTTTATAGCCCCTTTTGAATTCTACAATTTTTATATGAAGAATTCAAATACATCTCACTGTTAAGGCATCATTTGTGAAAAACTCATTGGCTCGACCGTTTTGACTGTTTTTTCGTTGTCTTTAGTTGCAAAATTAACCTCCACGAAAACCCCTTTTATTTTGAAGGTATAATTTCGGGAACAATATATAGCCTATATCCATCCTGAAAAGTCCATTCTAAATATTAGTGAAAGAATTTTTCAAATCGGATAAGTGGTTTCAAAGATTACCTCTATGATCACATCCTCTAAAGGATTATTTAAATAGATAATATTAAATTCTTATCAAATTAGATTTGCTTACCGTCGAGGAAATTTTATGTAGAACGGTGGAACGGATGCGTTTTTTTACGAGCGCTGCCTTAACGGCAACAGATATTCAAATGACTTCTATAGAAAAGTTGGTAAACCTCAAAAAGCTCTCTAAAAAAGTCATCGACGGCATATATCTATATGATAAGGTTAATACACAAAATTAATTTTGTTCTACTTAGGGACCATCCATAAATTACGTCACACGTTAAGGGGGAGGGAGGGGGTCGACGAAGTGTGACATTGTGTGACAAGGGGGTGGGAGGGGTCCTAAATTTTGTGATGTCACATTTCAAAATCTATGCGACTTGGTACGCAAATCATGTGCGTGAATCTCAATATTTATTACAAATAGTAAAATGCGAGGTTGTCCCATGTTGTGGTGTACGACGATCCAGTCTTTGGCGACTATTGCGAGAGGGGTTCTTACCCCGAAGGTAAATTTGCTCCACTATATTACTTCAGCTTTGGATCTCCGAGCGTCATAACATTTGGAGCAAGTTCCGTATGATGGTGTATATTTTGCATCATACAAGATCACTAATCAACACAAGCAATTACATAAGAGGCAACAAGAAGTTTTACCTATCGCGAAGATTCGTCCTCAAAGAATTGCTGCTTGACGTGCCAGATAACTTCTTTGTGTGGATAATGACGATGGTGCTGTATGGTTGGATGAGAAAGATGTTGACACAACTAATGTTCCTGACATTTACAACCCAAACGAGAACGAAGTGGCTGCTATGCCAGTTATATATAATTTAAAAGAATGAACTCAAGATTATTAAGTTTGTATCTTTAATTAATATAATTCTTTTAATATTTTTTGTTTTGTTAGTTTCTTCAATTAACAAAGCCAATCGTTTTTCGTTTTGTTACTTTCTTTAATTCATATAATCAATTGCTTTTTGTTTTGTTGATTTGATGTTAATTTTATTAAAAAATAATTTAAATGTAAATAAAACTGATTTCGGAACCGCTGTTTTCATTCAATAATTTGTAAATATAAATTTGCAAAATATGTGACGTCACACTAGGGAGGGGGGAGTCTCAAAAATGTGACCAGCTGTGACAAGGACGGGGGGAGGGGCAAAAAATCATGAAATTCATGTGACGTAATTTATGGATGACCCCTTATCCATTAAAGCAAGGTTGCGACGATTTGAATCAAATGATTTAAATCATGATCTAAATCAACTGCTTTTTTCAGTTGTAATCTTGATTTCAATCAAATTATAAATTGAGGTAAAAACAAGTCGCCGAAGCAGGAAATTTAAAAAACCGGCCTAGTGCGAGTCGGACTCGCGCACAAAGGGTTCCGTACCATTGACTATGCCCCCCTTAAATATTTATTTTATTTTGCTTTTAGTTATTATAGCGGCAACAGTAATACATAATTTGTGAAAATTTCAACTGTCTAGCTATCGCGGTTTAGTAATAGGGTTCCGTTGTTTTCCTTTAGGTACGGAACCCCAAAAATGGAAGATAACTTATTTAAAACTAAGTGTTTACATACACTATGTAAGTGTTAAAACATAACTAATCCGTTCAGGGTAAAAAATATTCTTTTTTACAGGACACTCTGCTTCCTGTTTTTCTGTCTAATTTACTTATTGGATTTTTCAATAAAATATTGTATTTTTTTCTACCAGCACTTCGGGACATTAATCTCTCTCTTTTGAAAACAAAAAAGGATAGGAAAACGCAATTTATTTATGAATATATGGAACGACTATAGGTAAATTAAGAAATGATTTAGTTATGAAGACGAACAGAACAGCCGAAGCACGTTACAGAAAATGTTTATGCCAATGCAAGTTATTTTGTATGTGGCCGAGGAGATTTTCTAACTGCAAATCTAGACAACAAATATTTTTGGGCGAATAGAAACAAAATAAGTGATTTTAAAATTCATTATTGCTATATTTAAGAAAAAAATCAGTGAAAAATTCATTAGTCAAAAAAATTACGATTTAATCGAAAAAATCTGATTTTTTTCAATTCTCACAGATGCATGTTTTTTTAAATTTTTAAAACAAAATTCTTTATCGCAGTTCTGATATGCGAATGAAAGCTAGGTCTTAAAATGAGTGAGAGTCTCGGTGAGAGTGACACTCTGAAGGTCAGCTATATTCGTATATGCGTTTTGGAAGTTGATTCATACAAAGTGGGCGGCATGTTTAGGTTCAAAGACGAATAATTTGAATTGATATTTCTAAGTAATTTCAATAATATCAAATGTAGTAAATTTCGTGTCTTTTTGCCTAATCACTAAACATGTCATTGGATCGCAGTCATCTTTTCATTATTTTTCAGAATGATGCGGTTTTGCAGAACGACGAAAAGTTCCAAAATCTTCAGCAGTTTCCCCATCACGCAAATCGAGAGTTATCCAACGACCTTCAAAATTTGGAAGCACCGGGTACAATGGAACGAGTTTTTAACCTCGGTGAAGTGACGCAAGTGACAGTGAGACCGTTCAATACTGAACTGAATGATCTGTTCATCAGCGTTAAAACCACTGAACATTTTCATAAGGAAAGATTGCCAATTATTCTTAAAACATGGTTTCAATTGGCGAAGAAACAGGTGAGTGTTTCTCGAATACCGAAAATTTCTCTATTGAAGATATTTATATTGAAATTATATGGCAACGCAGATAAAATGCGCGAGCAACAGAGCGCAGTCGCTAAGGTCTTATTTTCCCGCTATTATTGTTCTTTTTTACATATAGATTTTTAACGCCCTAAATCATTTTGGAGGGTCTAGGGCAGGGGTCACCAAATGGCGGACCGCGGTTCGCATCCGAACCGCCATCTCGAGAACACAGCAACTTGCACTGCATAGTACGTAATTAAAAAAAAATGTATCCCCCTAATTGAGAGACGCCGCGATCACCACGTGTTGTGCAGATCGCAATGGTCATTTCATTTCTTAAAACACACCCCGAGCGAAACTAAATGGTGACCCCTGGTCTAGGGTGGTGAACAGAACCCGTGGAAAAATTTTTAATCCCACGAAAAACCATTAAATCTCTACATTAAAAAAGGCGGCTAGAGAGAAGAGTTTATATCGCCTGCAGGCGGTAATTTAATCAACAGTAAAAACACAAGAGCTTTTTTTTATCGGATAAATTTCTCTTTGTAACGAAACAGTTTTGTCAATCACTAATTTTACGAGAAAAACTGATATGACAAAATCGCGACACCGAAGGTGGAGCGATTTTATCTAATGTCAGTTTTTCGAGTAAATTTAGAGAAATTTATCTGATAGAAGAAAAGCTCGAGTGTTTTTGGCAAGATAAATTAACGACAGAATATATGCTCAGTCGAAACTTCACCAAAACGACTGATCTTTAAAGTTTTTATATCAACAAAGTTAAATAATCACCACTCACTGAATAAATATTGAAATGACATCCACCGCTACTAGATGTAGTCTAGTTATGAGGAGCAGGCGTTTTTATCGGTGATAAAAAAGGATGCACCTTTTTTATCGCTGTCAAACTGACAAAACTGTCATCGTTAAATAGTACATTTTATATAGGAGTTGATTTATCCACGTACAAAATTTCCATCCTCTAACTCAATTTGGAGGTAGTTTAGCTCGGGGTTTGGTGGTGTACAAATCCTCCAAAACTCTCTTTTTGCAGCTCCATACACTCTCCAAAAAGCATTAGAAGGCTGAATTTTGGATGTGTTTCATAATTATGTTTCACATATTTTGCCATGCACCCCCTCGCTAGTAAATTACACAAAATTTGGAGATGCCAAATTTTTAACTGAATTTACCCGAATTTTGATACTTAGTTCTGTTCTGTTCCTGATATACCTAACATTTATGTTTCATTGGTTTCATGGGGGACACTGGAGATTCCAAAATGTACAGGTAGTTTTGAGGTTACAAGTGTTACAACCATCAGGTCATTTAAACAAAATATTCATAATAATTATGCCGTTTACTCTATGAAAATGAATTTTTCTTATTAGTTGATATGTACCTCAAAATCTTGGCCCACGAGGTTTAAAACAGTCTATTATTTTCGGTAAAAATGCCGAATGAAACGCTGCTATGAACGTCTAAAATAAGAATAAAGCAAAGACACTAACAAACATTGAAGGAAAACTAAGTAATTAAAAATAATTAAAGAAAACAAAAACAGAAAATATGAATAAATATTAATGAAATTTATGGAGAAAAATAATAAAATTTAAATATTCGGTATAATACAGACTACGTAAAATCTTAGACCTTACAAAAATTTCTGATTGGTGTGCGCAGTGGTACTGAGATTCTCCTTCAATTTATTATAATCATTGTTGGTTACATGTTTCATAGAATGTTATGTTCTCTTCAATCGGTGATATATTTCACTGCTAAAATATTGTTAAACGTATTCATAAGAATAAAATAGTGGAAATTTTGCAACTAGATTGACATGAGAAACTGGTCGTACTTCATAGTTCATAACAAAATATTTTTGTCTTATTGCCTATCTTTCCGAGATAAGATGGGAGAATAACTTCCTTTGATACTGCCACTTTAATAGTACTGTACACGTATTTGAAAATAAGGAAAGTTTTATGAATTCATAGGACGTGATTTGTTTTCTTTCAGATAAGAAATTATACGCTATATATATATATATATATATATATATATATATATATATGTATATATATATATATATATATTATTTATATATATCTATATAAATATATATATATATATATATATATATATATATATATATTTTATATATATATATATATATATATATATATATGTATATATATATATATATATATATATATATTTATATATATATATATATATATATATATATATATATATATATATTATATATATATATATATATATATATATATATATATATATATATATAGATATATATATTTTATATATATATATATATATATATATATATATATTATGGAATCTAAATATATTTGGGTATGTAGTTAGGGTTGCCATCCGTCCGGGTTTTCCCGGATTTGTCCTAGTTTATGGGTCGTCCGGGTGTGTGAAGCTTGAGTGTCAGTGACGGAAATGAGCTATTAAATGCAAACCAGTTGTGGCCGAATTTTTTCGAAACATCTATATTCTAAACTGCTCAAAATTGCATAGTATTATTTTCTTATACCAGCTCACAATGCTAGGGTCGCAGTAATGGAGGAAGGAGAGAAACTTGCTAAATACACATACGTTTTCTTCTCTGATCAAAATAGAGTCTAATTTTAAAGACTTGAGTAGCTCCGACTTTTACAAATTGATGATGAAAAATAAAGACATTTTGGGCAAAATCGGCAAGTCTGATAAATTCCAAGTTAAGTTGAATTAGTAAAAAGAACTTGATCTCGTTAAAATCAAAACTTGTTACTTACTTTTGATTTATAGTTAACAAATAATTTAGATTTTTGGGTACCTAACCTATCTTACCGAACTAGATGACCTAGCCTATAATTTACTGTATTATTATACTATAATACAATGTAGAATCTAGTCTATTTGATTTTCGATCTACCAAAAATTATTTTTTTTGTTCTGTTTATATGGCAAACAAGCGGTTTGAAGTTTAAATGAATGAAAAAATTAAAATATAAACGATGTGTTATTTTATTCAAAAAAAATTTTTTTACGGTGTGTCAGGGGAAAAACAAAATTTCACAGAAATGTCCGGGGTTTTTTTGTCCGGCATCGGCAATTTAGGTGATGGCAACCCTATATGTAGTCAATGAAAAACAAGCGTACTCTTTTTCTTGAGCTCTAGCTCTCGGAAATATATTTTTCCTTCTTCAGGAGCAGCTGTAAAGAATGTCAAGAAAATTAAAAAAAATTAAAAAAAATTAAAAAAAAATGTCGAAAAATACAAAAACTTACAAATTGAAGATGTGTTCCCAGTTGGAAATAAAACACAATATCGAACATGATTAACACAACAGAAGCATAGTCAAGTGGCAAAAGCCAACAATCAATTACGGTCAAAAGAAACAAAAACTTCACACTTTCAAAAATTACTCATTAAATGACCACATGTCATGAACCACAATGATACATAATAATTGTTTATACACCTGTCATATACAAAAGCGCTACTATAATATATATATATATATATATATATATATATATATATATATATATATATATATATATATATATATATATATATATATATATATATATATATATATATATATATATATGACAGGTGTATAAACAATTATTATGTATCATTGTGGTTCATGATATAGTCATTTAATGAGTAATTTTTGAAAGTGTGAAGTTTTTGTTTTTTTTTTGACCGTAATTGATTGTTGGCTTTTGCCACTTGACTATGCTTCTGTTGTGTTAATCATGTTCGATATTGTGTATAGTTTTATTTCCAACTGGGAACACATCCTCAATTTGTAAGTTTTTGTATTTTTCGACATTTTTCGGTTTTTTTTAATTTTCTTGACATTCTTTACAGCTGCTCCTGAAGAAGGAAAAATATATTTCCGAAAGCTAGAGCTCAAGAAAAAGAGTACGCTTGTTTTTCATTGACTACATACCCAAATATATTTAGATTCCATAATACAATTAGTATAGTCGATTATACATATACCTATATATATATATATATATATATATATATATATATATATATATATATATATATATATATATATAATATAATATATATATATTCAGATATAGGTACGTCCATCTTCAGCGCATATACTAAATTGAAATAAATATAGAAAATACAGATATACTTAGGTGTGTTTATCTGACGGTGAAGGATATGGTCGGAAATTCCTAAATATACTAAATAGCTATTGCAGGTAGGCAGGCAGGTCTACCAATGGCAGGTCTACCAATGATAAGAAAAATAGAATCGGCTAGTACTTGTACTACAGTATATTGATGATGTGCTCTCAACGTAATCCTTTTTATATGGGTCAAAGAGGAAGTTCATTCGGTAACAGACCAAAAGATTTTTTGAAATCCTATATTAGTCGATAAACATATATATATATATATATATATATATATATATATATATATATATATATATATATATATATATATATATATATATATATATATATATATATATATATATATATATATATATATATATATATATATATATATATATATATATATATATATATATATATATATATATATAAAAATATATAAATATATATATAAAAATATATATATATATATATATATATATATATATATATATATATATATATATATATATATATATATTAAATTGTTTAAAAAAGCAAGGCTTTCTCGCATGTATACCACCAATCAATCCAGTAAGATTATAATCACTGTACATTATACAATACTGCATTATCAATCTATTAAATACATAGATATCATCTTGTGTCTCACCGAAATTCGAACCCACATCTTCTTCAAAGAAGGTGACATCTGTAGTGTCTCTTATGCAAATAGGTATGTTCAATATTCGAAAAATGTTTCCTTAGAAATTTTTCGTTATTATTATTTCATTGATAATATTTTTTCTTGTCATGAATTTTTATGAATGTTTGTCAGTTAAAAATTTAATAATCGAAAATTTGTTCAAATTACTGGTTTATACCAAAAGCCTAGAGGAGAATTGATGTTTGTACAAGGGTTTCTTTATACCTCAGTCCAAAATTATTATCAAATTACCATGTACCTACTTACTATGAGTATGGCATCAAACCACTTATATTCAATACTGAATTATGTGAGAAATACAGTGTGATAAATGGGTAACCAGAAAACAATATGCCATTAGCCAAGATCCTAAAATTAGTTCAGTCAAGTGCGGTTATCCTCAATTCGTCAAAACACTTAGTTTCTTTAGAAACATAGAAATTTTCCTCCTCCTTGAGTAATCAACACTGATGAGATCTTATAAAATCGATACATATGTCCGATATTTTTGAGTAAGAGTTGATGTTTCCATTTTATTGACGCAGGGCGGTACAGTCGGTTCTATTTAAATACATCTGAAATCTGGATAAAATGGGCGAAAATACAAAATTAAATTCATTTATACCATTAATTAAGTTAAGTTGTAGTCAAGTATTACTTTCTATTGAATTTAATTGAATCATAGGGGTGATTTTGTTATAAATCAGGACCCCTTAACACTTAAACGAGGTCGACGTCCGACATATTGACCGATATGATTCCCCCATGCTTTTGTCACGAATATGTGTTACGGGGAACGCAAATTTCCGCGGTAGTAGAAGGAATCAGTGGTGCTCGGGCCGTAGCCGATCGTTCCCACGGGTACAACACGCGTCTATTATTCCCAATCTATTATTATCAAACTTACTGATCGTTTCGATTACGAACGTTCGGTACTGATCCGGGCACACGAATTCGACGGTTGGGATGCACCCTAGAGATATACATAATCTTTTTGCTCATTCTTATTTCTCCGAATTCGGCAGAATTATTCATTAGTTCGTAATTAGATTGGCTCAATATCCAGCCATGATTTTGTTGTTCGCACAATTGCTCTGAAACAGTCTCAACCTTTTTCATTCAATGCCCCACCATAGCTTCTAAAAATTCAGAATGTCCCCCTCGATGTCCTCCATGTTACATATGCATAATTCTATTCATATTGAAAATTTGTAATTATTCACTAAGTAGCTTAAATGATAAAATGCAGGATGAAATCACAAGGATATTATTTATTAATAACAATAATGTAATAATAAGTAAAAATAATGTATTCAAGAATAAAATAAATGAAATTGTTTGGCACTTGCTTTAATCGAATAAATACATTCTATAACTAAATTCAGTACTTTATTTAGAACAGGAGAAATGTTTCTAGCTACCAAGTTTTCCTTGTGAAAAACACAACGTACAAGAAGCATTTTTGGATTTTCATCTTTTCTATCAATTTTAAGCAAACATTTTTTCCCCATCATATTAGGAGCACCATTAGCAGCACTAGGCGTTATATGTTTTGCCGGTATTTTATTCGAATCTAAGTGCAATATATATATATATATATATATATATATATATATATATATATATATATATATATATATATATCTATATATATATATATATATATATATATATATATATATATCTTCAGAGTTACTGCTACCCATTAATGATTTGCAAAATGACATTTCTTCAGCATTATCAATGTATCTCACAGATTTAAGCAATACAGCCTCGTTGTCTCTCAATATTGATTTGTCCATTTGCACCAAAAAATGTTTTGTTTGTAATTTTTTTATTTCAAAATCTTTGTTGACAGCATCGAGACGCATTTACAGCTGACAGAAACTAACTAGAGTCATATGAAACCCCTTCAGCAAGATGTACATAAGATTATTTGCTAATTGTTTCATTCTTCAGTTAATGCTTCAACATATACAATAGAAAAACAGTGCCCTAATCAGCCCACTATCGAATTTAAAAGCATATTGAAAAATAACAAAGTTTTAAGTTCTCATGCACGTGAAATGATTGCTAATATTTATAAATATATGCAAGAAAATAAAACATCTAAAAACTTGGAAGTTCCTCTCAATAAATTGTTTTTCGCCCGAGAGCCGACTAAGAACTATCATGTGGTTAAATTTAGATTCTGAAAAAGTTTCTTATTGCCCCCGACCAATCGAATTTCCCCCTGATCTGTCAAAATGCCTCAAGTTGAGAACTACTGCTCCAAAATGTATCGTACTTTCTGAAAAATAATCTGTGGAGAGATGCATAAGCCATTTGCTGAAACTTTCAGCTATGCGTACAGAACAGTAATTTATAATAGTTCATAACAACTAAAAAACACGTTTAAATAGAAAAGCGGATTAAAAATAAAAAGTAGGTAATAAGTTCAAATTAAGAATAGTGTAACTAACAATAAAACTTTCATTGTAGAAAAGCGTGGTGTGTTTTTTAAGATATTTCCATAATGACTCTACGTTCACCAATATCTGTCATTCAAATATTATGACAATTGATTCCAAGCACCCCACGCTATATTATTATCTACAATAAAATAAATTTTTTTGTTAATTACACTATTCTTCACTATTCACTATTGTGTTCTACTCTTTAGTTCGCCATCAATTAAAACGTCTTTTTTAGTTTTTTTAAACTATTATTTTTGTATTTCTTTCGGGAACAAAGTACTTCTTGCTGAAGCTGCAAGCACAAAACGTTCAAGAACTACGATAACTACATATTATATTACCTATGTATGTTGCCCATTTATAAAAATCGAAAAAAGCCCCAAAGCGACAATTATTATGGAACTTATCAGATTTAAATATTAGCTTCTTTGCGCTGCACAGCTTAAATAATTCGAATTATTTTCCTGATATCATTATTTCAAATTCATTGGAACGAATTTTGAGGTGCCGCTGAGGGCATAAACCGCAGTACAGCCGTTATCAAAAGGGTAGCCAACATAAATCGAATTAGCAAATCACTCTTTTTCAAGTATACAACACTGATGGATCTAATAATTTCATGATTTTTAATTATTAAATGACTTTCCTTGATCAAATGTTGGATGTAAGTTGTATATTTTACATAGGCACTTTTAAAGACCAACAATGAGTTGTTTTGTTTTGGTTTTGTCACTTATAGATAGAGATAACGTTTCTTGTGTTGCACGACTGCCAATTTTGACAGTCGCCAAGGTGAGATTGAATTCGAACCCGACTAAAACTGCTATGCTATTGATACAGTTGGTTAGGTTAATCAGATTTGTTCACCACATGCCGTAACTTATTTGTTCTCAAATGATACGTGAACAGGTTTCGTAACACTATCGCTTATTTTATCGGTCTCTGCGAGAATCTTCATCTTTATTCTTCTCTGGCGATCTAGGGGGAACGAAATGTTTTATTGATGAGAACATTTTACGACTTCTGTCCAGGACAATGTTGAATAATTGCCAATCTTCAAACCAAATGGATACCATCTTTTAGTTTGAATTCGAATCCGGCGAAACGGTTTCCGGTTGTTCCAAAAAATATAGTTTTTCTTTTCTTTAACTGTAGCTTGATGTTCATTGTTAAAACTATATATCTATGAGCAACTATAACTTGCTGTACCCAATGGATATTATAGACATTTTCATTTATTTCTTCGGTTTAATAAGCTGTACCTACTACTATGCCATTTTGAGTATATTTATTAAAATTTTAAATAGTTTTTCTTCATGCATAAAAAAAGCGAATATTTCCATCCTGTCAAAAATCCCTTGTAAATGGAATGCAATTATCGTAAGTAATTGCACAAGTGCATCAAAATTACCGATAATTTTGCATGACAGCGTGTTGTCAAAAAACTGCATGAGTTCATTTTCATTTTTGGAGAAAACCGAGGATTGTGGGTTCGAGCCCCACCTCGCTCTTGGGTGTTGTGAATGTCCGGAATTTAGTGGTTATTTATGATTGAAAATTGTTGGGTAATGTACATAGTTTACAAGCCCATTGGCCGTTCGGAACCGGCGTTAAACTGTAGGTCCCTCGAGTTAAAAAAAAAATTTTTGGAGAAAGAGCCCGACACCGAAGGTGGAGGGCTCTTTCTCCAAAATATGAAAATGACCGAATGCAGTTTTTTAAAGACAACACGCTGGAATGCGAAATTATCCGGTAATTTTGATGCACGAGTGTAATTTGAGGGAATATTTCCCGAATAAACTTTCAACTTGTCAAACTGACGTTAGTAATTCATAAATTTTCATCTTGTCATCAATATTCGTAACATGAATTATGCTACTGTGCAATTATCAGTCTACTCTGCAATTATCGCAGGGCTCTTTCGCTTTCGACAATGCAATTATCGCTGTAATTTTCGATAATTGCATTCCATTTACAAGGTTTTTTTGACAGGAGGGAAATATTGGAAAATTTCAGCGATGCTTGCATTGTAGAAAGCGAAAGCGCCCTGCGATAGTTGCATTGTGGACCGATAATTGCATAGTAACATAGTTCATATTACGGTTATTGATGAGAAGCTGAGAATTTATGAATTACTAACGTCAGTTTGACAAGTTGAAAGTTTATTCGGGAAATATTCCCCCAAATTATACTAGTGCATCAAAATAACCGGATAATTTCGCATTCCAGCGAGTTGTCTTTAAAAAACCTTCGGTGTCGGGCTCTTTCTCCAAAAATGAAAATGAAGTCATGCAGTTTCTCGACAATACGCTGTCATTCAAAATTATCGGTAATTTTGATGCACTTGTGTAATTACTTACGACTATTTCCCTCTTCTTAGTTTCCGCCAATCACAAACGCGCAATTTTTAATTAAAGAAACAGTTCAATAAATATAGTTTCAATATTGATATTTGTTTCGATAGTTTTTCTAGAATGTATTTATCGAACAAAGTTGAATGGCTGCAGAAAGCGCACTGTTGAAATAGTTTCAATCTTTACTACTCTAATCTGGGTCCATATTTTATTTTCCTTTGCATCTACCTTGAGCTACAGTTCCACCGGAGGAAAAATGAGGAACATTGTGGAACATTTTTGTTGCTGTTGCGTGTTTCCGAAAATGTTCCTAAATGTTCCAGGATGTTCCTTAAAACTTCTTAATGTTTCGGCAATAAATGTTGACTGTATCTACTTGTCACCCTTCAAGCTACGATTCCACCGGAGGAACATTTTTGTTGCTGTTCCGTGTTTCCGTAAATGTTCCTTAAATTTATTTATTTTTCGGTAACAAATGTTGACTGTTCCTACTTGTCGCCGGTTTCCATTTTGAGCGGTAAACTTCAAAAGAAAATAGGAATCATTTGTGAAAAAATACGTGTTGTTTCCGCAGTGGAAACGTATGGAGATCGCAACTAGTAAACATTCGTGTCGCAGATTTTTAGTGTGCAGTGAAGTACAAAAACGAATAAATATATAGGTATATACATAATGTGTTAATTTGTCTGTATAACAACGGCAATGATTGACACAAAAATTTCCTTAACATGTATCCCCTTATTTCCGTAATGACAAAATCTAACCAAAAACCAATCCCCTGACTATTCTTCAATGCAATTATCATCACAAATTAATCCAACGCTTCGAACGCTCCCGTCGATGTACAAACAGCGTCTTTACAACGTCATAAACCACAGACAAAAACGTTAGACCCGGCTGGCTTGTTTGAATTAAAAGATCAAGTGTGCGTACATGATGGACAAAAAACATGAAAACAGAGCACCACACGTTCTTCTGGCGTTTCATTACAAAAAGAATAATGACGCGCGTGGTACCCGTGGGAACCGGGAACCCCTCTAATTGTCCCCTCGTCTTGCGGGTGGGGGAAAGGGAGCGCTTGTGAGCCTGGCGCCTTTAAAAGGCAATGAATTTGTGGGGGAAAGGGTGGGTACTTCATTAGCCGGCACGTTTGTGTGCTGTGTACTATGGTTTCTCGTTGCTTGTCCGTGTGAACGAATCATGAAAAAGTCCTTTCAAAGTTTTCAAGCTTCCGTATAAATTGGAGATTTTATTTATTATTTTCCTGTTCTGATATGCAAGTAATCACCCTTCAGATCTAATAAATAGACGAGATTTTGAAGGAACGCCTGAAAACCATACATCATTTTTTCAGTTGATTGTCTCAATTTTTGAAATAATTACTTTTGTAGTTTTTTTTCTATTCGTTGTACTGTAGCTCTATTTTTAGCGAAATCGTTTGAAGAGTTTATATTAACGAACAAATCGATGCAATTCGCGGGGCGTCCTAAAAAACAATCTATATATAAATATATATATATATATATATATATATAGTATATATATATATATATATATATATATATATATATATATATATATATATATATATATATATATATATTTATATATATATACTATACTCAATTTTTGAAATAATTACTTTTGTAGTTTTTTTTTCTATTCGTTGTACTGTAGCTCTATTTTTAGCGAAATTGTTTGAAGAGTTTATATTAACGAACAAATCGATGCAATTCGCGGGGCGTCCTAAAAAACAATCTATATATAAATATATATATATATATATATATATATATATATATATATATATATATATATATATATATATTATATATATATATATATATATATATATATATATATATATATATATATATATATATACTATACTCAATTTTTGAAATAATTACTTTTGTAGTTTTTTTTTCTATTCGTTGTACTGTAGCTCTATTTTTAGCGAAATCGTTTGAAGAGTTTATATTAACGAACAAATCGATGCAATTCGCGGGGTGTCCTAAAAAACAATCTATATATAAATATAAATATATATATATATATATAATATAAATATATATATATATATATATATATATATATATATATATATATATATATATATATATATATATATATATATATATATACTATACTCAATTTTTGAAATAATTACTTTTGTAGTTTTTTTTTCTATTCGTTGTACTGTAGCTCTATTTTTAGCGAAATCGTTTGAAGAGTTTATATTAACGAACAAATCGATGCAATTAATAATATTAATAATAATAATAATAATTTATTAATCCTTCAAGACATTTGACAAATGTATAGGATAAGTCAATTACAAACAATTGCAAAATACAACAGCACTCAACAATTAAAATACAAACCGTAAAATGGAAAATCTATCTGAGAATTATAAACAAAATAACAAATTAAGATCAAGGTATTAGGTGTAAAGTACAAAATTAAGTCAGTGCATTATCCAGCATAAACTCCTCCACGCCATAATAACCTTTGGATAGAAGCACTGACTTGGGACATTTTTTAAGTGGAATTTTGCTTAGATTTGGAAAATTTTCAGGTAGATGATTGTATAATTTAATTCCCTGATATATATGGCTCTGTTGAAATTTAGCAGTTTTGTGTTTAGGGATATTCAGTAAAGCGCTATTTCTCGTTGGATAATTATGAACCGTACTATGCGTTTCAAATGAATTGATATTCTCTTTTATGAACAGAATACAGTTTAAAATATATATACATGGGAAAGTCAAAATTTTATGTCTAATGAAATATTCTCTGCAGGATTCTCTTGGAGGCAGATTCAACATAGTACGGATAATTTTTTTTTGAGATGAAAAAATCCTGAAACTATTGGTTGAGTTTCCCCAGAGAATAATATTTTACGATTGCGGGGGCGTCCTAAAAAACAATCTATATATATATATATATATATATATATATATATATATATATATATATATATATATATATATATATATATATATATATATATATTATATATATATATATTATATATATATATATATATATATATATATATATATATATACGTGAAGAGAAAAATTTGTACCACTTTTGAAACATCTTTCACGAGCTGTGAGGTTTGGCACAGTTAAAGTTTATAAAAAGGAGGAGTGCGCAATATTAAAATTTATGTATAATATGTGTTACAAATATTTTACATTAAATTTCTGATAAAAATGTTTTGTAGAAGGACTACTCTCGCTCCTTTTCATATTATAATCATGATGCTCATAATGCTAAACACAAAACATTGTTTGAGTGTGACCACTACTGTTTATAAAGAGAAAGAACAAATCAATAAGTATAACTCTACTGAATTATTCAGTAAGTATTTATAAATTAATAGTTCTTGTATCTCCTTCGAAAACGGATTATTTGCACTTAGAAGGAATTACAAAATCGAACACTAGGTATTAATATGATCTACAACGGAAAATGATGTCTATAAGCTCTCTAATGTTGACTAGAATAACCAAAACAATGAATCCGAAACTCCAGAGGATTATATCGTGTTGCCTTTAGAGAATGGTTCAACAGAGTCATGGTTGGATACACTTTGACTGTATCAAACAGCCTGAAGTGATATAACAAATATTCTCTTCATATGTTCCTTCAACAGTATATCTGCATTTTTGATTAAGTAGGTACAATGCTTTCCACGAAATTCAGTTTTCTAGATTTGTAACCCTATTCAAACTATGGTATATTTTCTTGAGTAAACTTGATGATTAAGTTTCATGAAAATCATTGAGAATTGATTAAAATCCAACAGCAATATAGTTGATAGGATTATATAATATCAAGTTAAAATGCTAGGTACTCTTTTTTGACACAAATTATTTTATTTGTATGATCTGTACTTGTAGATCAATAGAATGATACTTTCTCAGAGAAAAACTGAAATTTGGTTGAAAATGGTTTTTATTATATTTTTTATAACCTCTAAATTCTTTATTTGACCTCGACATCGTCAAAAAACTGTTTACTGAAATTCTCTTAAGGAATAGGAGCGTAGTTTCTTCTTTAGAATGAACTTGAATGTCTTTGCTATTAATATTTTTCACAAATTTCCATGTTCATTCCTACAATACTCAGTGTAAATGTGGAGGTGAAGTATATGAAATTTATCTGTTGATTTAAGCTTATTCCAAATAATTTCGAGCAAGGAAAATAATTGCATAATCAGTAGTAATACTTTAAGTAAGTACTTCAAAATAATCAGGTTAAACATCGATAACTTCTTGCATAATTAAAAAGAGTGTCAGTTTGACAGCATAAATAATCGGACCGCGAAGCGGGAGGATTATTCTGTCAAACTGACACGATTTGTGATTATGCAGGAAGTTTGAGATGTATAACCATATTTATTTTGAAGTACGCATTGTATTTGATACGATTATTTATTGAGTAAATTAAGTAAAAATCTCCGAATCGACTTTTTTTGAACAGTTATTGATACACGTCCAAATTTAACGGTCCTCTTAGTTTTCGATTGGTAGAGCTACTCTATGTATAATCAGGTATTATCAGTTATAATATCACAAGAGCATCGAAAATAATCGATTATACTTCCAAGTCACGAGACGTATTTTGCGAAACACGAGAGCGTAGCTCGAGTGATGTTTTAAGAAAATACGTCGAGTGAGGAGGTCAGTATAACGATTATTTTCGATTGCTCGAGTGGTATTAGTTACGATTATATAACGAATAAAAAATATTGATTTTTTTTTGACGAACGTCAAAACATCGTCAATATGAAAACATTCACATTTTGACACGAGGCGAAACACCAAAACGATTATATCACGTCGTCAAGAGTATATTCACTTATCAATACGCAGTAGTTATGCAAAATTCACGTATTATATTGGCTGATTCATACATGAGTTATATAATCGAAATTATACAAGGTAACTTAACTAAATTGATCGTTCTGATTGGTTGAAAATTATAGGAAAAAAATAATCGAAAATTATCAAGTAACCTTCTCAGGAGAGAGAGATGGCCTATGTGTTTCAACACAGAGAATTATAACTCATTTCTTGATGGAGTAATAGTGAATCTTAAAGAGCTGGCAAATCACTCAAAAACGATCGACAGACATCGATCTAATTATCTCTCATCCGTACTAGAGAATTAGTTAATTGCTGAATCTACCTTTTTTTACTTATATTAATGAAAAATGCGGGAGCAGCAGAGCTCCATCAGTAAGGTCGTGTTTTTCGCGCGAAATACATCGCGCCGAGATGCAATTTTAACGGATTCAATTATATTTTGAAAAATCACTCTTAAATAGCGAACCGAATTAAAACGTAGAGAATAATTTATTTTATTAAAAATACAATCCCGTCCTGGGCTCGATTTACGGAACAAGTTTAAATATGAAAACCGCTTTTTGATTCGTCAAGTTTTTTCGAGCAACAGGGAGATTTTCAACAGTTTACATTTTCGAAAAGTCGCCATATCTTTTTTATTTTCAATATTTTCGATATTTCGAAGAGGTATTTTCAAATTTTTTTTAAGGATCAATCCATCACTGAAATCCAGCATGTCAAAGTACATTTAGTTTTTGAGATATACTTAATACAAACTTGATATTTTTCTTATGGAACATGCCATATTTCAATTTTTTCTAATAATCTACATAGTGTTTCCTTCAAAATGATATAATATTACATGCAAGGTATTGATTCAAACACTCCGAAAAAAAATATTTCTATTCCAAAATGGCGGAGGTGACAAATATTTTACTGCCAAAAGGCACTTACTTGGATATTCAACCCTACACACATTTTGGAGGATGTGGGATACAAAAATTCTCTAAAAATCTTTGTTTTAGCTCCATACACTCTCCAAAAAGTCCTACGAGGCTGAATTTTCCATACATATTTCCTCTCATGCACCTACTCCTCCTAGTACCCGTATTTGAGAGTTTTATTGTGCATCAAGAAACACCCCAGATACCACTTCTTTTGGTCTTATGACAGCCGCTGGAGATTCGAAATGTATCGGGAGAAAAAAATACAAAAATCGTGGTTGAGGACTAGAACGGATATAAAAACCACTCCCGCACCCCACTGTTGACTATGGATTTACTACAATAGCATTCTGATGTACATATTCAATGTTTTTTCGTAGGTTTTGCGCTCCTGCACACCCCTCCAAATTGCCTAGTGGTGTTAAACTGATCACGCATTGTTTTAAACTTACACTATCGTTTTTTTAAAAATTTGTTATCATTATTTGTTTCTTCGTTTGTCATTACCAAGGCAAGATATGATTATACCGAAGAAATTCAATATTTAATTTGTTTACAGTCTGTGTAGGGTTATCTATATTTAATTATTTATATATTATATTTCAGTCATAATTTTACGGTTTATCAACGTGTAAATCTTACTCAACAAAAGTAAGATGATATGATTATCTGGAGATTGTGTGGTCACTGATTTGGTTATTTTAGTCTAGAGTAAGCTTTACTGCTTGTTGGTATTATATTGATACCTTCTCGTCAATTTTATCTCACTTATTAATCTTATTATGGATCTTGAAGGACACAGCACTTAGAGCGTAGAGTATTCATGAAGCTATTCTAGTATTATATAACATCAATTATTCTCCGATTTAAAATGTTTAACGATTAGTTTTCACGAAGAATTTCTCCAGTTTTTATATCTTGGATGGTATTTATTTCGATATAAATTAGTTGATCCCCCGGAGGAGGAAATAAATATTGTTTAAACGATAGAGTGGGCATTTTTTTTTTCGATTTGGACCAAAAATCATAATTGAACGAATAGTTTTTTTGAACTGGATACCTAACTACGTTAAGAAAACCTGCCTGTCTAATGCAGCTCGCTGCGAGTTTTTTTTACTTGTTAAACGAGTATTTTTCTATTCAGGCATTATTTTGCTTCAAGTTATTTTTTGGATATTTTAAGTATGCTTAAACAGTGAGAAAATTTTGCTCAAATTAGAGATAACTTCAAATATGTATTTGAAGTAGGAAATGGCCAAACAAATTCCAATTTCTATAACATAGCGGAAACACACGGTTTGTAGAATAATACGGTTGCCTCACTTTGCCGGCAACACCGCGGGTAATACGTCACAGGCTACGTCACCAGTATGCTAGAGGCTGACCGTTACGCGTTACGTTACGAGTTTCCGTAGTTTTCTTTTGTTGTACCGACTGTTGATTATTGTGGTTTAAATTGAAGTTTTCGGAGTTTTCGTGTTGTTTTTATTTATAAACTTTATTAGTGTATCTATAGACTATTTTGAATTTAATTCAACTAAGTACTATATTTCTTTCATCGCGGAGAGTCAGGTAATAATAAAAAATTTTTACTCTATAATTTGAAATGATTTTTTGATATTCTATTGTAGAAATGACTGGAACAATTTGTAGTGTGGCTACTTGTAAAAGTTACAGTGAAAGGGCAAAAAAGGAAGGGGAATTAATAAGATTTTTTACTTTCCCCAGAAAAAAAAGTTTTTAAAACAATGGGTTCGTCTTTGTCGAAGAAAAGGCCCCTTAGATCCAGAAAATAAACGTGTCTGTAGTAAACATTTTGCGCTGGATCAATATGAAGACATGATTGAAGCTCAGATAACAAATAAATTGCCAAAAAGACTCAAAGAAACAGGTAAGTTGTCAATGAAATATTGCCCGAAAAAAATAAGTGTTTTATTGTATATATTTTAGCTATTCCATCACTTAATCTACCATTGGCTCCTGAACAGAATATTAGTGAAAGGAGTAAGATAATGAAGTTAAAAGATAAAAAACGAACCTTCATTCTTATGCAATGCCATCATGGGTACAAAGCCTTTCGTTTGGTGGCTTAACTGAGCCCTCATCTTCTTGGCAAAGTGATGTTGAACGTTTGGATAAGTGGTTCGTTAAAGTACATAAAGATCAATTTAAAATTAAAACAAAAATTGTAAAACGTACAACTAATTTTATAAGTAAAAAAGAACCACTTATTGCCAAAAAATTAATTTATTCATTTGTTCGACAGAGAGTATTTATCAGGATAAAATACCTTAATTCAAAGAAATCTGATGAACATTCATTGAATAAAAGAAAACGTGACACCGATGAAGCTAGAAGATTTTATAAAAAAATGAGAAAAACTGTAACATAATCTATTATTCTATTATTATTGTTCTATATAAATATAATATACATATACAATTCAATTATTACTTAGGCGTGTTAATTAATTTTAAACCATTTTTTCTTTGTTGTGTTTGTATTTTGATATAAATATATTTTGTCGTACTACTTTGTCTTATTTATGATCCAAAAGAACTATAATATAGGTACAAATAAACATTCATCGTGTAATTCATATAATACCGCCTTCGTTTAAGTTTTAATATTTTAATGGAAAATATACTTTTAGTTATCATTCATTGTCCTTTGTCTCCATTTTGATAAACTTGCCGTGTAATTATTAAAAACATTATTTTCATTACACTTGAGATGCTGGGAATTTGCCAACAGCATACTTGTAACATCACGACTGGCCGTGTCATGATTGGCTAAAAGTTACGAGGCAACCGTATTATTCTACAAACCGTGGCGGAAACCCAACGCTCCATTTTCTGCGATAGGAAATTGTCCTGCAATTGCGGTTAGTAAAGACACTAAGTTGTTATCGTTCATTCGAAATTTAATCACCGTTCATATCAGAAATAGGCCGTTGGAAAGTTTCGGGAAACCGATTACTCCTACTTGACATCAACTCGACGAAGTATCTGTAAAATATGCAGGTAATTCGAAAGACACTTCATAGACATCTCCTCGGAATCCGATCCTTGCAGAAACACCGAGCGTTCCGAACCTGTAGGAATGTCGAGACTTCAACATCGACTGAAAAGAAACGAAATTTATTTACTCTTCGCACTCATAGACCCCATTAAGAAAATTCCTGTAGAAACGCTAAAATTCAGTCAGGTGTCTGGTGTCTAGGAAGGCAGCCGGCTTTTAGAAACGCATGGGGGCGGGCTACCCCCAGTTTTAAGATAAACAAAGATTAGGAATATGATATCTTAAAATGCGGGCGGGAGTGAAATGTGTGTGCTCTCGACGACCCACCTAGGCTCGAATAAGAGAATCTTATTACTAGCCAGAACGTTGTGTGTTTACTAGAGAGTTAATAACGGCCAGGATCAAGCTGTACGGGACGTGGAGAGTTGTCCGGGGGAGTTGTGTTAGTTTATATATATATATATATATATATATATATATATATATATATATATATATATATATATATATATATATATATATATATATATATATATATATATATATATATATATATATATATATATATGAAGTGAACTAGGACATTTATTTGAAACTAATCAAACAAACCTCCTAGCGGAGCTGGTTATACGAGTTCACGAAACATCGAAATGCCTCCATATACCTTAGGATGGTGTATGTTAGAAACATTAAGTTGTTTATCACAATCAATGGAAATGATAGACAGTCTGTTTCGCCCTTATTTGGGGCTCATCAGTATCATCTATCCATCGAAAGTGATAACCAACCAAATATTTCTAACGGCGTTATATTTTCCTTCCAGTGACTATATGGCATATAAATATGACACAGCGCCACCAGTCGGAAACAAATGAACCACATTCCACAGATAGAAGAAAACATTTCGGCAACGAGAACTCGTACGTCCTGACACCCGAAGGTGGTTACTATAATTGCTAAGCAAGAGTAAAGTTGATACATCCATTCGATGTAATTCAACAATCACACGCCGCAAGTAACAAGCGCTCCAAATTTTATCCCTTTTACAGGTAGCAATGAATAGAAAACAGAATTCTTCGTGTTAACGATACACGTTCGTGGCAATAAAATGAAGTGAACTAGGACATTTATTTGAAACTAATCAAACAAACCTCCTAGCGGAGCTGGTTATACGAGTTCACGAAACATCGAAATGCCTCCATATACCTTAGGATGGTGTATGTTAGAAACATTAAGTTGTTTATCACAATCAATGGAAATGATAGTGTATGTTTCTAACATACACCATCCTAAGGTATATGGAGGCATTTCGATGTTTCGTGAACTCGTATAACCAGCTCCGCTAGGAGGTTTGTTTGATTAGTTTCAAATAAATGTCCTAGTTCACTTCATTTTATTGCCACGAACGTGTATCGTTAACACGAAGAATTCTGTTTTATATATATATATATATATATATATATATATATATATATATATATATATATATATATATATACACGGCCGTAGCCAGCACTGCTTTCTAGAGGGGGCTAAACAAATTCTTGAGGGGCTTGTTTTTTACATAGTACTAAAATAAATATACGTGAAAAAAATAACGGAATATACAGCTTTTTCTGTCTTTTTACCTAGAAAAGTATACTGGAAAACGAATTTTAATTAATAAGCATTTTGGAAACATGAAAAAATTTATTCTAATAAAAAATAATAAACAAAAAATCTCTCACAAAAAACTCCAAAAAAATGAAACAAATAGAAATAAAAAAAAAAAAAAAAATGAAAATGTACTTTCATCATTAAATATAAACAAATATCTGGTATATTTTCTAGAGGGGGCTTAAATAATTCCAGAAGGGCTCAGCCCCCTCTGGCGCCCCCCTGGTTACGGCCCTATATATATATTTTTATTTTTATATATTTATTTATATATATATATATATATATATATATATATATATATATATATATATATATATATATATATATATATATATATATATATATATATATATATATATATATATATATATATATATATATATATATATATATATATATATACATATGTAGCATATATAGTGTATCTACAGAATTACTAAAATCCTACGTGATTATGCATAATAATACATATAATTTGGATACTTCTGATAGCATAGTTATTCATTTTTCCCATTATATGTTATCATGTTATTATTATTATTAAAAAATATGTTATATTGAACATGACTCTAATGAAGATGCTGTTTTAGTTCTACTAAATTCTGAATAAACTTTGCTCTCCTGAAAAGACCATTTGCTCTAGAACCAATACATAAATCCTAATATGAATAACTCAATTTTTTTTTTCATTTAATTACTCTCAAACGTTGTTAATTTATTTTATTGTGCGTGCTATTTAATACATAATATATTACGAAAGAAACTTCGTTCCAACCGGATGTCCGACAGTTTTTGTATATTTTTCGAAAATGTATCCATTTATTTTGACATTTTTGTTCAATTTATATTATTATTGAACTTTGGTTTATTAATGTAAAGGTATCCACTCTTTTTTATTACTATTGAAGCTTCAATGCTATAATGAATATATTCTTGATCAACTAATTTCTGAATTTCCTCTAACTTACCTTAGTTTAAATATATATTCATTCAGGCACAATTTAAACAATAAAAAAATAGGTATAATGCAAATATTAATAGCGAGATATGAGTATATTCTGGAAGAATGAATCTCTTCTGATATCAATTTTGACATAGAAAAAGTGTTGTTCTTATCCTTTTTGATTTGTTCAAGAAATCTCACTATGATAGTGAAATATATGACTTGGAGGACGTAAACAAGTTGAAATGGATACTGTTTACTTCTTCAATTTTTGTATGGATGGAATAGTACACACAGAGTAATCTTTATTCTTCAAACTTTTATATAAGTCCCATATCAAGGTAAACTGCACTGAAAGAAATTTCTGGTAAATTCAACAAAAAAATTGCAAATACAACAGAAATTTCTGTTCCCACAGTGACTGCAGTGGAGTCTGTTAGATCAACGATTCACTTTCTGCTAAATTCAGTTTGTTAAAGTAACAAGAATTTGTTGAAATTAAAAAACGGGTTCTACTACTATTGCAATCACGAATTGTTGAAGTTGCAACTTTAAATTGCAATTTCAACATTTTTAACTACACAATGTATCGTCTCATTCTGTTATTTTAACAAACTGAATAGTATTGGATGTACTACGCATGCTGCTGTTACAACAGTATGGTCTGTTGGGAATAACACTTCGATGAGAGTTTAGTCTGCTATTCCAGCAGACTGATATGATTAATTGTATTCGTATTCTGTTAATTCTGCAGAATGTCTCGCAAATGAAAATATATAAGTCTGTTGAATCTACCAAATTTCATGCTCTTTGTATAAGATGGTTTGTAAAATTCACAGCATCTATTGTCATTGATGCAGGGCATTACCGTTAATACGACAAGATACATTTCATTCATATTATTTATATTGCTTCATACAAATTACTTTATATATATATATATATATATATATATATATATATATATATATATATATATATATATATATATATATATATATATATATGCTTATGTAGTAATGTGAATAGAGCAATATGAAATGCAATGAAATAAATATATCTCGATGATATTCATAATAAGTCATCACCAGGAATATGAACCAAAGCTAAAGAGCATCTAGCAGCTATGATATACTTTGTTCTACTAGGACAATAACATAGATATAACCCAACAAATAACATAGATATTCTTCTACCAGTTGAAACAAATTTTTTGTATGACTTAATTTGAAATATTGAAAACTGAGGAAATTAAACTATTTATTGTATCTTCTTCTTCTTAATTCATTTATAAATCATACTAACAATTTTATTATTCGAAATACGATGTTTGGAAAATAGGAAATAAAAGTATGTATGTGAATGTATAAAATATAATTGGTTTATCAAAAAGTAACAAAATGAACATAACATCCCAATATCGCACACGTTTTCAATACAAACTTTTCCAGATATGTCTGAGTAGGTTTTACATATATTTACCTATGTATATTATATCCATGTGACATGTTTCTTGATTTTCAAACAATAACAGGCACTATCGCTTGAAGAAATGAACCGTTAGAAAATGATTGACGCTTCATTAGGTGTTCTGTTTAAGAAATTAATGGCCATTTTTTCTGAAGTTTCAATACGTAAAGAAGCGTCAAACTTTCGCTTATATATAATTTGTTCAATTAATGGAGCATTTTATTGCTAAAGAAATTCCAAGAAATATTTACAAATATTCCATATCAAGAAAATTATCAAAAAATAAATTTGTATGTTTATATAGGTACATAAAATAATCTGAAGTAATCCATCTTAATAGATGATTATTTTCTAAACTACTAATGTAAAGTTATCACAATTATCACAGGTACATGTTTTCAGGAACGTAAATTAGTGAATAGATACAAAAAAAATAGTTATAATTACTTACTCAAGGATAACTAAAATAAAAAAATTTATTATAGTAGGCCTTGCCTTCATAACTTTTATCAAGAATATTCTCAAGTTCTTCTTCGTTTGACTTCTCACTCACAACATAAGTCTCTTGAATCAAAAGCAGATATTTTTGACGGTCCCTCAACTGCTTAGCATTAAAATCGATGAAATGGTGCTGTTCGCCTTCAATCCTCAGATTGGATAAAAAGCTGTCTGACTCAGTAGACTCCTGAAAAAAAAATTCCATTGTGACACGACATTTTATTCGGAAGACTAAAATTTTTTTTACGATTATTCAAATCAACTGTTAAGGTTATAATATGATAGCACAATTAATTTTTGAATGTTTAAAACTCATTTGCAAATAGTACTAAGTATATGAAAAATTATTATTCTCAGAAATTTTCAATATGAATAAGGTTTAGTAAAACTAAAATTTTACACTTTACAGTCCTCATCTCGTTGAAGTAGAACTTCAAAACTTTCAGGACATATCGAAAATTTGCTATGAAATACTAAAGAATTTTATACAAACAAATTGACACATTCAAATAATGTTATTTGAAAATAAAAAAATCATAAAATTGAAGAAAACTGTCTATAAAGTATGAATCCTAAAAAATCTGCATTTTCTTTGTGAACAATTGAAATAAGGAAAATAATTTGTTGAGACCAAAAACACTTCCATGAGACCTCCTTAGTATTGCTTTCTCATGAAGGAATGATTCGTCAAATATATTTTTTCATTTTTAATTATTTGGTTCTCATTTATGACAATAGTCACATGTAAACGTAGATCAAATTTGAATTTGAATAAGTATAATTATTGAGAGGGTGTTTCAATTTTTCCAATTCCTATTACTATATTAATAATTCAATTGCAAAAATCAATCGAAGTGGCATACCTTTTCAGTATTTGGCTCTAAAGATGTAACTGGAGGAAGAATTTGAAGGATTGATCTCCAATTGTTTTGATTGGCAAAAAATATCGTCCGGTCCCCTGCTAATGGAATGTGGTCTTACAAATCATCGTTTTGCATCATTACTAATGCTTTTGACGTGACTCCGTTATCTGCACGAAAAATACAACATCATTAATTTTTTTCTTAATAACAAAATACACATTTGCTGGATAATATTCAGAATTTTGATTACAACTTTATCAGAACACTTACCTCTGAAAATCTCGACATAGTTTGTCAAACCCCAAGCTTTGAGAAAATCTTCTGTATCTGTATCGGCCATTGTTACGTACTCACTCAACACAAAACGAACATGAATATTTTAATACAGCCTCCGAGTTATTAGTTGAGGTTGAGAAAAGACACGAACTGATATGCCCATGCGCTATAATAGCAGTGTGACCGTGAAAATAGCAGATTCGTTCTGTACAATTTACAGAATAGTTGTTGTAGTAACAGAATTCATAATTTGACTGAATATTCTGCACGCTGTACAATATGTTTTGTTAAATCTGCATGATTGTCTGCAATGTTTACTTCTAGGAAATCTGCAGCTCATCCTGCAAATATTACAGATTCAAATTGTAATTATAGTTAGTTACGTTAGCATAACTAGTTCCATAAAATCTGCATTATTCAGTTATTTTAGCAGTTGAGATTCGTTATGTCAGCAGAATGATCTGTTGGATTTTAGCAGAACTAATCTGTTAAATGTTATTGCTATTCGAGCAGCTGAATTGCTATCGGTGCAGTATTCCCCCTAGCAAAATGAGACTTGAAGATTTGACAAACTGATTTGTTGCATATACCTAATGCTTTCGTTGAATTCACAGCAGTTTCGCTATTTCAGCAATAATACCTCCAGCAAATAGAACTGCTAAATATTTTTTTTCCGTGTGTTTCATATTAAATAGGAATTGTCAGGGGAAAATTCATAACTGTTTGCTGCTTACTAAACCTTTGAAATGGATTTATTAGAATTAATTATCTATTGATACTAATATCAAAATGTTTGAATGAAATTTTTGTACTAACTACATTTCTTCAATTTTTTATTACACATCGATTATCCTCGCCTTTTTTCCTACACGGAACGTTAATTAGATTTTTAACATTGATCCCTCCAATATTGGACAAGAAATATAATATAAAGCCATCGCCAGATGGGACTAATTGAAACAACACTCACAAATCTACGTCCATTTTAAAACGGTGCAGAGTAAAAAGAGTCTGGATTTCGACTCTGATTTATTGTTAATGGGTGAATTTCTAAAGAAGAGCTTGAGCAGCGAAGCTTCAACTTGGAGCATATGAGAGTTCCAATAATGTACTTGGCGTACGGATTTGGGATTACTGATTAACGTAACTACTTTCGATCTGATGGCTAAGCAATTGGGTCGGCAGATCAGAGCACATAAGTCGAAAATAGACAAAAAATCAAATAAAATGAAAATAGCTCATGTATTTTATTTTCAAAATAAATAGAGAATAATACTTGTATCTTAACATTATAATGAAGTAATTAGTTGAAGCAATATTTTATTTTTGTGACTTATAAGACTTATATGCTCAAGTACTTAGCAGTTCGATTAAAATTACAATAAATACAAAGTCGGTGAAAAAAAATAAACTTTTTGTACAACTGTCGAAAAAGACTACATTCACGAAACGCTATGGATACGCAAAGTTTTCCATTTTTTAACTAGTGAAAAAAGGATATTTTTTCACCGTGAAAAAATACCATAGAATATAGAAATAATGAATTTAATGAAAATTAATAAGAATAACAAAATTATTTATTGCAATAATAATTAATAGTAAAATTTGAACAATTATTTCCAATATTTATTTCTGAGGACGACGACGCTGATAGTTGGTTGCCAGAAATTGTCTTGTTCTCATCAGAAATGCAGGGATTATCAGTAGATATATCTCCGTTGGAAGTGTATGATTGACAGTTTAAAATTTAATTAGAAATGTCAATTTTGTTATTTAAACTGTCCTCCAAGTAACTTGTGGTGTATCACTATCACTGGCAATATTAGTATAATCCATCGTAGAATTTGTGAAATACGCGAAATAACTTACAAAATATTTAATTCGACTTGTTAAATAAATTACATGTTTCCTTGGTTACACTTACTCTGACATAAGATCATAGAATATATTGATAAACATACTTGACTGCATGGATTTTAATTTTCAAAATTAAATGACTTCTAATAAATACTTATAATTTAAATGTTTTTTTGCCAGTTGTACAAAAAATATTGTTTGTTTTTCGCGAGCGAAATCAGTATTTCATGGAGCATTCGAATGGATTTTAAGCCTCGATCTGACGATCTCGCCTAAAAATTTACATTCTTAAGCGCCATTAAAAAAACACTGATTTCGCTCGCACACTTAATACAAAAATAACTATTATTATTCTGAGAGGTAACTCAAAAAATCTTTGGGTATACGTATATAGTTGCTATAATATACTATATTATATATAATATACTATATTATATATAATATATATTCTAAATTCTAGCTCTTCTTCGCTTTCTACAATATTATTATCAGTGTTATGGTCAAAATGATTAACATTGGCATAAAACATAAAATTCATTGTCTTCATTAACGTATGTCTTCACGGTACCGACCCTTGTATATAAATTATTGGTTCAGTTAGGATATAATCAACTAAATATACCTCACATCTTATGCTTACTGTGCTAGATTGCTGCAAACTAATTTCATCTGATGTGTAAAATAGTCTCCTACAAAATCGTTATTTCTCTTTATATAGATAAGGTTAGGTTATCTGTAAAAGTGATTATTCTTAGATTGTTAAATATTTAGTTTTTATCTAGTAAACAATAGTAATATTTCTCGATTTCGAATCCTTAAGGTTATGAAATGCGGTTTATGATATGCAAAAGGATATCCTTCTTTAAGAGACCGACAAATTAGATATGCGTGAGAACTGAAATTTGCATTCTCATAATTGAAAAATTTATTTTATCAATACTTCGATAGAAGATGATATATCATTTAATTTCAGGCTTCACATTTTGTTTTATTTGGAGCTAATGATAATAATTCAAGTATTACTTTGAAGTTTTTTCAATAAAGAGATATTTCATAAATAATGAGAGTCTAGTTTGTTAAAATAAATTATAAAATTTTTTTAATCCTCAATCCTGAATTCTTTAATGATATGTCACAAGAAATCCCGTTTCATTTAGGATATATTATTGATATGTTACTTAAAGTTTGTGCAAATTTCATATCCTAGACTGAGGAAAGTTTATTGTATGTTCATTAACTTGAAATATAACAGACAAAACTGAAATTTTTAAAAAAATGAAGACATTTATTCATGTGTCATAATTTTTGATATTACAAGCACCGAATTAATAAATAATTATTTATTAAACATTCATCGACCATGTGGTTGAAGTGATTAGTTACTTGTAAATTATTATTGAGTATATAGGTAATGCAATTTCCTGAATTTTTCTTCTATTGTTGAAAATATATTAGGAATTATTATGAAGTTGTTGAAGTTTACTGATTCGGTTTCAAAAATTCGGCAATTACTTTCATTTACAATATACCAATTCTCAAATAGTCTATCTGGACTATTTTCAATGTTAGCGGTTTTTCTGGAAAACCTCCAAACAGCTCGATTTTGCTACTCCTTTAAGATTCTTATATAGCACAGGTGGTGAAGTGGCACATCAGTTTGAAGATTACCACTATTTTCTTCACGTACATACTGTAAACTTTCTGTTAACAAATTAAATCAATGTAAAAAACGGGTGTCCAAAAAATAAAACAATCCACCGAGGGGGTAACCACTGGGGAGATTTTCTGCTCCTAGTGGAGGAGATCCGGGGAGATCCGAGAGGAGATCCAAGGAGATCCGGGGAGATCCGGGGAGATCCAAGGAGATCCGGGGAGATCCAAGGAGATCCAAGGAGATCCAAGGAGATCCAAGGAGATCCGAGGAGATCCGAGAGGAGATCCAGGGAAATCCGGGGCGATCCAAGGAGATCCGAGGAGATCCAAGTCAATTCGTCTATCTTTTTCGCATGTTTCTGATGATAATTTATACTTCAGGACCCAATTCTATAGATCTCTAAATAGCCCTAGATGTTCGGACTTCATTTCGCATCTTTTCTCTAGAAAAATTCTTGCCCAAAAAAGTGCCATTTTTAACTATAAGTAATTAAAACTTTATTATGAAGAATCTTTAGCTCGTCGAAATTGTAATTCATAACCAAAACTTTTTTTACTAGGGTATTTACCTGATTTTCATACTCAATTCTAAGAGCATAAAATAAATCAAGATTTATTTCGATATTCCCGTATCTTTGAGCAAAATCATCGAATCTATCTCGAAATCTATCCACGATAGATGGCGCGATATCTGATTTTCTGATCTTATTCATGGAGTTGTCCGCAAATGATGTCTCCACTTGCGCGATGTCTCTAGCGTACAGTTGACAATATGGAGTGAGCTTTTTACATAGGGTGTTTGTCGGGGTGTTTTTTATAAATGTGTTCAATTTCAAGAATATTTTCAGATTGCTCAGAAAAGATGATCTTAGAGTATGATTTTTGAGTGAATACTCCTCGGAATACTCTAGTTTTTTCCAATTTTACCGACACCTATGAACAGATGTCGGTGGCGGGGGGAGGTGTAGACCTCGTGAATACCTCGGTGTAGGCAGAACTCGGAGCCAAGCTCGACGCCGATCGCTTCATTTTATTCAATATGACTTTTTCGGTATTCCGAAAATTAAATCTTCTAGAAAATCTATATTTGGATGATATTCAAGCGTGGTCAAAATATAATCGTATTGTATTTATATTTGGGCTGTAGGATCGAGTGTAGGACGCATTGTTCTTTAGTAAAACTAATTTTTTGAATTATTTTATTCATTAAATCGTGGTTTGAATAAACTTCCGAATGGAAGAGCACTCACGAGAGCAATTTAATTAAAATAAAATCATTTATAGTCTAGAAATTGTGAAGTACAAATTTAATAATTTGTATTAATAAATCCACTATTGTATATTGCTTCATTTGTAAATTCTTCAAATTGAAATATTATGTTTCAGTGTTCTCGTATATTTATCGCATTTTGCATCATAATTTATCTTTAGAAAATGTTCTTCATGTTTGATTTAATTTATTGGAAATAAATTTTTCTCGTAATGGGACATTCTGTACTGACACAGAAATAGTGTACCCTCGAGTAATACCTCGTTTATTATATTAATTACCCAGTTATGTATGATTACAGGGTGGTACATTGGCAAAGTCATCAGTGAGAAAAAGACAAGATGAAGAAAATAAAAGGAAGATTAAGATTAAATTCCTGAAAGAAGAGTTGGAAGATTTTTGGTTTGGCCTCAACAGGACGATATCCAAGAAATTGAAGAAGACCAAGTTTTTTTTATGGCCCAATTCAAATTCTTGGATGTCAACCGTTAAAACTGTCAAGATCAGATCGAGTTAAGATCGTCAGTTTGTACAAATTTTTCGAGAAGGTTCTAACATAAAATCTTATTCTTTTTTGTTTATATTGTTTTACTTTTCATTATTCAAATGTTCTTATTTTTTGTTTCTTATACTTTTTTGACCTGCTGTGTTTTGTTGAGATTTTTCTAGAATAAATATTCTTTGTTCATTATTATATGTTTTCGTTACCTACTACTACTTACTAAGTATTTGGTATAAATCTGTCTCGAATTTTTTCAAATGCATACTGGCATTTCATCTATAGTAGTATGTTTCGCTATTGGAAAATTAGTATAATTTAATATATGATTCAACACTTCTTCAGTCATAACTGCTACTTCACGCATACAGCAAAATCATTTATACGTCAACTTAAAGAGAATACGTTCTCTCCCAATAATTGAAAAAACTCAAAATAATTGAATTAAAAAGAGTTTTTAAAAATCGTACCATAATTTATTTTAATCGATAACGTGAGAAGGAACTTCAAAAAAATAAGGTACAGGTAATTTCAAGATTCCATATATTTCAAGATTTTTCAACTAAATAATCTTGACTCGAACCATTAGATAAAGTAAAAAATATCTCAAAAAGATCCATAAATAACACTGTGTACCCCGATAATTTCTGAAAGTTATTAGTGAATTTAAATATATTCTTTTGTGTTGATTGATCCCTTGAAAATAGTAAGAGGTGTTCAGAAGAAATCCGAGGAGATCCAAGGATATCCAGAGGAGATCCGGGGAGATCCGGGGAGATCCAAGGAAATCAGGAGGAGATTCGGGGAGATCCAAGGAAATCCGAAGGAGATCCGGGGAGATCCAAGGAAATCAAGAGGAGATCCGGGGAGATCCAAGGAAATCCGAAGGAGATCCGAGGAGATCCAAGGAAATCCGGAGGAGATCCGAGGAGATCCACGAGGGAGGAAATCTTTTGTCGCAAAAAATTTCCAGTGGTTACCCCCTCGCAATCCACACACTAATAACATCTTTGATTAATATCCGAGCTGCGATTTTGGGAAATAATATGATTGGTCAATTTTTATTTACCTGATCAGTAGTTTCATGGATAAGTCTTATCTAAATTTGCTCCAACATGTCATCCACCCTCGCATTGTGAAAAAAATTTTGAAACATCTATAAGATGCGTGGAGATATTGTATTCAACAGGAAAGCGCTCCACCACATTTTAGAACCCCTGTGAGTCCCACCGCACTATGCAGTCCTTGTACATTTCTTGTTTATTCAATGTTTCCCGAACATTGGATAGGTAGGAGAGATTTCATCAAATGGCCTCCAAGATCTCCATATTCAACACCATGGCACCTTTTCTTATGGGGTCTTTTGAATATTGGTAGAATGTGTTGATATACACATGAAATTTTAACAGAATGTACTGGAAAAGATTGAACAAACATTCTATTACTGTTGATGAAAGTAAATTGAAAATATAGATTAGCTCGAAAACTTTTTGTTTCGATTTATTTTACCGACTCTAACCGGTTTTTTACATTCCTTTCAACGCAGAACCTCAACACAGTTTAGCATATTTGCAAACAGAATTGAAATACGTTTAATATGTTGTGACACTTGACTTCCGTGCATTTAAGATTTTTCTCAGGATGTTACAGAACAATTTGTATCCTTAAAAATTATCCAGGTGTTTCAAATACGGCACCCGGTATCTTCGAAAATGGAGAAATTTTTGTGAACTGGTAATACTGGTTTCCATTTTATTTTGTGGAACCTTTGGAAATCAATTAATCACTCTGCTTAAAATTTTCTTTTCCCATCGTCATTTTCTGCAAACTCGAAATGACGCATTAATTCCACTGAGTCACGTCTATAACTGAAAGTGTTAATTAGTTTTAATTGGGCGGGATTTAATTAAGGAGCATTCAGAATTGGGTGACGTTGGTTCTCTGCGATTGCTAGAAGCTGCCAATTTTCCGAAAAGTCGCGTGATACAACGGTTGAATAATAAGTTTCACATCTAATAATTAATCGTTTACTAATCGAAAACAACTGGCTAATATTCAATTTCAATTACCATGCCCTTAATTGAGGACAAAATTATTTTGGCCCACTTGTACAGATTCCGTGAGAAACTCGAAGACTTGATTAAATTCTGAAAGAAATTGAACGAAAGACACGTTGATATGACTTTTTCATATTATTATATGAAAAAGTCATATCAACGTGTCTTTCGGTAATAAAGTAACCTATTGTAATAAATAAACCTATTGGTTTATTTATTACTAGTGAAATGGAATTCATGTGTATTTAGTAAAATCTCCGGTTTTTCTAATGAATTTCATTTGTTATATTCACAAAACATCTTTTTTTTTTGACCAATATAAATTATAAATTATCTATGCCATTATATGATACCGAAATACATTATTATAATGAAATTTTTGTACAATTTTTTCTCAATTGAAATATCCATCAATTATGAAAGGTATTAAAACAGTGGTTAATAATAACAATTTACACATTTATTAAAAGAAATAACGCATGACGCACGTTTCGGTGGAACTTCACCTTCAGATGCTAATGGCATTATTTCTTTTAATAAATGTGTAAATTGTTATTATTAACCATTGTTTTAATATGTTTATTAATTTACACCAAGTATCGGCACAATCAATCCAAAATTATGAAAGGTTTGAATAAATGAACAGATTCTTCGTTTTTGTCTTCGAGTGTTTATGCACTCTGATCGTGGTTATAAAACTTTTAACCCCTTAGGTTTTTCACTTTCTTAGCGACTGTAAATATGTTTCCCTACTTTAATATTAAAGTGAGTCTCACTGAATTTTTTTTTTCAGACTTGGTTTTTCACGGACACAGATGACCCAGAATTTCAGAAGATGACAAGTAAGTGGAGTTCACAATATACTATTTACCGTAAACCTCAAAATGTGTATTAAAAATGGAACATAAAAGTATTGTTTTTATTTGTATAACAGTTTCCTTATGGTGAATGGGAAAATGAATTAGAATCTTGTTTTTCATATGTAAGAAAAGAACCACGAAGAGTATTTACTTAGTTCAAATCCAGTTTTTCCTCTGACATGGTGTGAAATATGAAAGGAGTATATTTTACTAGTGAATAAAATAATAATGGGAACCGAAACCCTGACACCTAGTGATTAAATTTAAATCATATATACACACATATATATATATATATATCAGGGGCGGCTAGTCCAAGGAGGCTAAGGAGGCTAAGCCTCCTCAATAATATTCCGTGTATCACTAATATATTATATTGAATAGTCAGCATTCAGCATATTCATATTAATCAAAATCATATTATTTTATGCACCTACCTTCCTTTCAACCTACATAATATAATATAATTTATTAATTAAGATATAAGGTATTTACATTTACTGCATTTCATTCATTTCAAGATTTGTGGCAACGGTGCGGAGGCTTAGAAAGGTATATTCTCAACGTTCATTATGCCTGCCACAGAAAAGCAAACAACGGTGCAAATACTCCGAATGAATACTTCATTGCAATAGAAAAGCAAAACACATGTAAATGGCAACACCGATAGAGACCCAGACTCATACAATGTCGATCAATCACAACTATAGAATTTCGCGTGACATTGAGTAAATTCGTTGGAAAGCATTAATTGAATCGTAGTGTGATCGTAGTTACTAATGGCCGTAAACAGCAGCGTGTTTACTTATATTTCTCGCGTATTGTTTTAAAATGAGTTTGGTTACTGAAGTTAATTTCAAAAATTTCAATGGTGACTTAGTGGAATATTTTTTATGCCATAACTTTAGTGCACTAAGTTATGAGGATAAAGTTTTGATAAAAACATTGCGACCTACCCCTGAATTAAACAATTTGGTGCAGCGTAACAGACAACAAAACCGCGGTTTCAATACAAGGAATTATGAGAGACATCCTTGCCTAACCGGATCACAGGTGAAAAATAAATTATTTTGTTGGCAGTGTTTACTTTTTACTAGTGAAAATGTCTCAGTTTGGGGCCGCTTAGGATTTGAGGATTTAATTCTATACCTAGTTGAAAGTGAGGAATTTTTCACCGATAAAGTAACTTTAAATACAGCACGCGGATTAATATTTTACTTACAAGATAAGGAATTTATATATTTTTTAAACATCTTGGAATTAATTTTTGAACAAACAAATAGTTTTTCAAATCTTACAGCACAAGTTTTCAGATGTAATTTACTAACGAAATCGGCTCAAGTTTCTTTTGGAAAAAATTTCAGAATTTCGTGCAGAAGTTTATTTAAAAAAACTATTTTCTATATTTCAAACTACTGATGATACGACTCAATTTAGCCCAAAACGAAAGAAATTCAGTTATGGAGCTTCACTATGAGCAAATATTTTATGAAATTTTGGATACTAGTAGGGGTCAAATAGAAATAAGGTTCTCTGATTTCAAAGAACTGCATTTTTTCGACTTACTCAATAAAAATTTGTTTACCGGATTTTCGGCTAATTTTCCAGATAACCTTTTGGAAAATTTATGTCAAAAATACACTTTTTTTGATAAGGTGGCCATAAAAAGTGAACTGTGTGTTGTTTATAATGACAATGAAATTTTGGGGCAAAATGTAAATCATGTGAGGACTATTAAATACCTTTTTGATAATGATTTGAATTAAGTTTTACTCCAAGTTTATAAACTCTTATGTTTAATTGTTTCTATCCCGGTGACATCGGCTTCCGTAGAGCGCTCGTTTTCCACTCTTAAGAGAATTAAAACTTATTCACGAAATTCAATGAGCTAGGATCGTTTGAAAAATATTAGTTTGTTGTCTATTGAAAAGGAATTGGTAAAACTTTTGGCGAAAGACAAAAAATTTTATGAGGATATTATAGATCATTTTGCTAACGTTAAAGATCGCAGAATCCCGCTAATCTTCAAAAATATATAATAACTTTTTATTTGCTCCCACCAGCTGTTAACAAATTTGTTAAGTAGGTAGGTTGGTACCTATTTTGTGAAAGAAAAAAAAATTTGATGAATAGATGAATTGATTAATTGGCTGAGAAGAGTTTTTGTGAATATTGTAAATAGGAGTTGTAGGTCTCAAGGTAGACACTCGAAAGTGAAAACAAATTAATAGCTGAGGGTGCTTGTGTTACTTTGATTTTCTTTAAATTATAAGGCGGTTGACCTTGATATCCTGAAAATTTTCGCCTATGGTGTATTTTTTAACACCTCTTGTAGCCTCCTTAAACCAAAACCTCACGAGCCGCCACTGATATATATATATATATATATATATATATATATATATATATATATATATATATATATATATATATATATATATATATATATATATATATATATTGAAAATTTATTTGCACTAAACAGACGCAGCGTGTATGATAAAATTAATAGTAGGTACGTTGGAAATTTCATTTTGAAAAATTAAAAACTCTACAAGGCAGCTAGTTTCATGAGATTCGACGACGAGGAATTCCCATTCATCCTTCTAGGGAGATAGTTAGAACATTCGATATCGGCGCCACATACGATGGAAATACCACACAGTTTCGCTCTCTAACTAGCTCATCAGAAGTGTCATTACTTTTTGATGTGCTAGATACAGTAAAATAGTCTATTATTTTCGTGGAAAATAGGACTAATAAAAATGCACATATTTTATATTCACGTCTCACCTTTAGCAATTTCTGAATGTAAGCAGGATGAAAGAGGAGGAATAGCATGCATCGAATATGTCTCCCAGTAGAATTCCTAGCGGAAAATGCATACTTATTATAATATTGCGAAACAAAGCAAGAGATATGCAACGATAGCATCTAGCCAAAGGTTTTGAAACACAGCGAAGAGAATGAAACTGAATATGTATTATGTATAGATTATACTCGAATGGAAACTAGATACCGACCGTAAAAGTTGAAAAATATGAGGTTATTTTCAGTAATGTCGAGATTAGGTGGAAAAAAGGAATTGATTTATGAGCAAAGTTGGTAGTTTATAATTTCGCGTTTGTTCCACTGTCGATCCTTAGATTTAAGAATTGAACTAAATTAGTAACTGGCAATGATAGTTTTGTTTTTAATCTATTTTGAGCTCATAAAAACTGATTAATTTGTATAGTTCATAGTGGTACATTAACATCGATTCCGTAACATATTTATTATTAATGTTTTCGAAATGTTTTCTATTCAACTTTCCTTATGCAAGTTAATTAAATATATCGAAGGTTTTGTACATTAATGGTGATCAATTTTATGCCGTTCAATTTATTGGGATGAATTTTACTGGAGTAGGTAAATGTATTAGATCAGTGGTTCCCAAACTGGGGGGCGCGCCCCCCTAGGGGGGCGTAAAGGATTATTAAGGGTGGCGCGGGCGCGAGAGCTCCAGAAAATAATACGAATTTTTCGCCAGGCTCTTTGATACTCTTTGTTCTGATTTAGGGTCAGAACATTAAAAACTTTTATTCCATACGGAGGTACGCTGGCTCTCCAAGGGAAATATGTTATTCAGACTGTTTGAGTTAAAGATGAAAGTACACGAATTTCTCAGACAACAATAAAAGGAACAATTCTTAAAAGCGTTTGGTGATGAAAACTTCCAAATCAAATTAGCTTATCTAGCTGATATTTTTGAGGCATTAAACATGCTTATTTTGAAGTTACAAGGCAATATGTCAGCAAATATAATTACCCACCATGATGCTATCCAAACCTTTTTAGAAAAACTGCTTTTATGGAAACGTCGTCTGCAAGCTCAAATGCCAAATTTTTTTTCATTTCCGAAATTGGCTTCTTTAATGAAAAAAAGAGATATTACTAACAATGAAGAGATTAAAACAGATATTATATCTCATCTAGAAAGCCTCTTCCATGAATTTCAAAGATATTTTCCCGAATTACATGACAATGAAGAACACAAATTTGCTCAAAATCCTTTTAATTTCAATATAAACATCCTGCCAGTGAACCTGCAAGAACAAGCAATCGACTTGAAACACGATTCAGTGGCGGAAAATGCCTTTACAAATTTGGCGATTACAACATTTTGGATAAAATACTTCAACATCTATCCTTCAATAGCAGAAATGGCTTTGAAATTTTATATACCGTTCTCTACGACCTACTTGTGTGAAAAAGGATTTTCTGTTTTAATGGGAATCAAAACAAAACAACGTAACCGGCTTGATGTTGCTAGTGACCTACGTTGCGCACTTTCAATGATAAAACCAAGAATTTCCAACCTTGTCAAGGAAATGCAGCACCACCCTTCGCATTAGATTAGATTAGTCGATTAGTACTTAAACTGTGCTGTTTTTAAAAATAAATATGTTTTCTTGCAGTAAAGAAATATTTCTGTTTATTCCGGGTTAGGGGGGCGCGACTACTTTTTGATTTCAAAAAGGGGGCGCCATAGAAAAAAGTTTGGGAACCACTGTATTAGATAGATACATCCATCCATCTATCTATCTATATATATATATATATATATTTCAAAAAAACATAATTGCAATCGGTTCACAACTTCAAATTTTCCATTAAAAATGGGGCACACTATATATATATATATATATATATATATATATATATATATATATATATATATATATATATATATATATATATATATATATATATATATATATAGTGTGCCCCATTTTTAATGGAAAATTTGAAGTTGTGAACCGATTGCAATTATGTTTTTTTGAAATATCAAGCACTAAAAGGTCTACCTTGGAACAAAATTTGAAATGTTTATTCCAATTTTCAGGGCATACTACGATATTTTTTCTTAGTCGAAATTCGGGATTTTTTACTAGCAATTTTTTTTTTGAAAAAATTTATATTCCACTGGATTCAGCATGTCTATAAATAGGTATGACACACTCAACAGTCACAAAAAAACACCCAATATCAACAGAAAGACATAGAAACATTTTTTCAAATGTTTTCAACAATAAAGTGCCACCAGATAAATACTCTTCAGCACTTCTAAAGTCATCTCCCGAAAGGAGTATAATTTCAATTTTCTCTCTTACACTCAATCTTGCACCCATTATTTCCATGGCAACTTTTGTCCCAAGGTAGAACTTTCAATACTCGACATTTCAAAAATGTCGGTTCACAACTTCAAATTTTACAGGGGTGGTTCTATTAAAAATGGGCCACACTGTATATATATATATATATATATATATATATATATATATATATATATAATTATATGTACTGTTTAATATCATCGGGAACTTTCCATTATCTCTCAGAAATAGTTCATAAATTGGCATGAATTGAAACGAATTTATGTAATTGGGGGGATTCACTAGTTCAGTAATTATTGACGATTGAGATTTTCTAACTGGATTTTTACTCAAATCACTGATGCACAAAAACTCTCCAACAGTTGTTTCTTCCTTCATCTCGAGTGCGTACAATGGTTGTGCAATATTTCAGGATTATAACTTAGTAAGTATCTTGTTATAATTTCAGATATGAAAGTTGAATAGAAATTTTTCATAATTAGTTATTTATTTTGTTAATATTGAAATGAATTTTCACGAGATCCAGAAAACATAGGTTTTAACTTTCATGCAGTTCAGTTATACCGGATATGATAAACGTTCGGTTAATTTTTATTGTGCTAAAATGAACGCATACTCCGACATTGACCTTGAAGATGACTGATTACTACGAAACAATCGTGGGAAAATGGGATTAATTTTTTTTCGCCAGAACCTCGTGTATTCACGCAGCCAAAGATCATTTTTCAGGCGACATCGTATTATTTATTTCAATTGCCGCAATGTGATATACATGGTGATATTTTGCGCCCCGGTGGCAGTCCGCAATAAATACTACAGCATTACAGCAGTTTTGCCATGCCGGTGGATTTTTAGCGCGCCGTCTGCGCTAACTCTGGCTCGTTGATGTAATGTAGATTTTATCTGCAGACACCCGTGGGCCCCCGAGCTGTGACCAGGGTTCTGTGATCTATTATGCCTTGCAGTACGCCTTGCTTTTTCGCCATAAGCTTCTTGAACTCTGTAAACTGCATAGATTGTATTATATATTCCGTTTTCCTCTAGCAAATTGTTACCGTACACACAGCCATTTAAAAATACAAGAGGATGTTGGTCAGTATTATTATTTGATACATTCAGACTCATCTGTTTTTACTTCTTCATTAAAGTACTTATTTTTGTAATAATTTTATGCTCAAGTTATCGGCCCATTCAAGGCTATTCAAGCATCAGTGCTCCGTTACTCTAGTCGTATTTTAATCTAATTTTTGTTATTTTATATATTCAAATTCTTGTCAATTCGTAGACGCTGTGGAGATGACTACGATTCTGAAAAACAAGAACAAAACATAAAATCTACATTAAAATGACGGCGGTTAAGCTGAAGACTTGAAAATTCCCAAAGATACTTTCCTAACATCAACTTAATGCACATTAGAAATTTCCTCATTTGAGCTTTGTTTGCAGAAGCTCTGAATGTAACAAAAATCTTGAAAACCACTGAAAAATAAAAAATCTCTTCATGAAAATGGCGGGCGCTTGATTGAATAACAAAGTTTATACCCCAAAAAGGTACTTCTCTAACTTCAAGTTGAATACATACAAACTTTCAACCCTCTCAGACTATTTGGAGTGCGTTTTGGGGTTCCAAAATCCTTCAAGAACCGTTCTTTTAGTTAACTCATTCGGTTTGATGAGGGTAGATGGCGATGCTCAATGTAATGAGGAAAAAAATTTATCTATATATATATTTGTATATATATATATATATATATATATATATATATATATATATATATATATATATATATATATATATATATATATATATATATATATATATATATATATATATATATATATATATATATATATAAATATATATATATATATATATATATATATATATATATATATATATATATATAATGAATAAAGTATAAACTTTAAAATAAAAACACTTGGCTTATGTTTCACAATATAAAAATCTTTAGATACTGTACTTAGCAGTAATGAAAAGTCGACATGTTTCGAGCTATGAACTCATTATCAAGACTGACTACAGGAGAGTATTGCATCGTAATTTATAAAACAGACAAAAGCAAAGGTGATACCTGAAAATCAATTTGTTTCTTTTACAAGGGGTAATTGACTATTATGGGCGGAACTTATTTCGAGAATTTCGAGAAGGTCAAGACGTTTACCCTTGTTACCTGAATGTAACAATTTGGTTTTGTTGAAATCCAGGAAGTGATTGAATTTTATACAATGTTCAGAGAAGCCAGTGGTATTTTTGTTTTGTAAAATTGACTTTTTATGTTCTTCAACACGAATATTTATATTCCTTCCTGTCTGTCCAATATAGAAAGCAGGACATTCGTCGCAAAATATTTTGTAAATACCACTGTTTTCTCCGATGTTAGATTTTTCTTTATTATTGACCAAGAATGACTTCAAGTTTCTTTTATTTGTACAAATTGTTTTAACGTTATTTTTCGATAGTCTGTTACAAATTTTGCTACTCAAATTAGGCACATAATTTATTGGGAAGTATTTTTGTTCTTCATTAATAGTTTGCGTGGGGTATATTGAATGCAACAGATACTTTCTTCGTTTTTTCCCAAGGAGCTTGTCGATAAGACTTTCATTGTAACCGTTATTGATGGCTAATAATTTAATTGTATTAACTTCCGTTTGAAAATTTGTTTCCGATAATGGAATCGTGAACAACCTATGTATGAACGAATGAAAAGCACTGAGTTTTATTTTAATGTGTTGGTTACTGTCGCTGTGAATTAAAGTATCTGTGAAGGTTGGTTTTCTATAAATGTTGAAAGTAAGAGAATTCAAATTCCTAGCAATCTGAACGTCTAAGAAATTCAAGGTACCGTTTTCGTTTTCTACTTCTTTTGTAAATTGAATCGAGTTGTAGAAAGTATTTATATATTTAAGGAAATTATCTAACAGCCTATCTGTACCGGTCCAAATACAAAAAATATCATCTACATAACGTCTCCATAATAAAACGTTAGTAATTAAATCATTATCAGTATTGAAAATTTTTTCTTCTAAGTTATTCATGAAAATTTCACTCAACAAAGACGATAACGGTGATCCCATGGGCAATCCGTCTTCTTGTTTGTATATTATATTATTAAATTTGAAATAACAAAATATTTTGCGACGAATGTCCTGCTTTCCATATTGGACAGACAGGAAGGAATATAAATATTCGTGTTGAAGAACATAAAAAGTCAATTTTACAAAACAAAAATACCACTGGCTTCTCTGAACATTGTATAAAATTCAATCACTTCCTGGATTTCAACAAAACCAAATTGTTACATTCAGGTAACAAGGGTAAACGTCTTGACCTTCTCGAAATTCTCGAAATAAGTTCCGCCCATAATAGTCAATTACCCCTTGTAAACGAACAAATTGATTTTCAGGTATCACCTTTGCTTTTGTCTGTTTTATAAATTACGATGCAATACTCTCCTGTAGTCAGTCTTGATAATGAGTTCATAGCTCGAAACATGTCGACTTTTCATTACTGCTAAGTACAGTATCTAAAGATTTTTATATTGTGAAACATAAGCCAAGTGTTTTTATTTTAAAGTTTATACTTTATTCTTTATGATGTTTCACCAAGTGATGTGCGAGAATTCAATCTCAGATATATATATATATATATATATATATATATATATATATATATATATATATATATATATATATATATATACATATATCTATTAATTTCTGTATTTAGTAATATTCTTATAAACATATGAATCTTGGATATCGAATAACTTGGTCGTCAAAGTTTGTTCTTCTCTCTTAAAATGATATTTTAATATGTATTATATTACAGGTTTAATCTTATTTATCTAGATTATACTAGTGAAAGATTCGATATTACAACCATCAAAATTATTTCTTTAGAATAGCTGAAAACATATACTCTCTACCTCGTTGTACGCGGTACCTTGTTACGCCACTGGAATTGCGTCTCTGAATCAGTGGATTCTTCTTCCACAGTGACATGTTTTCGCTGAATAATATAACGTGACTCTCTTCGTATAATTTTTTTTGTGGAAAACATGAAACAGTGCGTGAAGGCACTTTCTCTTTAATCGTTTACATAGGACCCGAAGGGGGTCTGAATGTCGTAACCGAGAAACCTTGATTAAAAGATGACATAAAGTGAACAAGGAAAATTCCAAGGGAGCTGGTTATATGTATTCTTCGACGAGAAATCGGCATTCACAATTCAACAGTAAATTATAGAAAACGTCAAGTCACCCCTACTCAAAATCTGCATAGAGCTGTTTCGATCTTATTAGATCTCATCAGTGCAGTTTATTTGACTGGGAGTGAATTAACAAATTTCTGATTGTTTCCCAATACAAATCGCGGCCTGACTACTGTATGGATAACAAGCCATGCGCCCTTCGACAAAGATATTGGAACCCAACAGTTCACTAGTTAGTTCGGAAATGCAGAATTATCTAATGTGAGTAGAAGATGTCTACTCTACAACAGTGGCATATGTGAGCAAAACGCTCGCGATGCGGAATACATAAATACATCACCCTTGGAAAGGTGTTTGATAATTTTTGAATCATTGAAGAATTTTCCTTATTCAACTTCTATTTTTCATTGAACGGAATTGGCATTTACTTGGCGAAAGTTCATATTCATAACTTTATAAAGAAATAAAAAACTAACTTTTCACAGGTTGAAATAAAAATCTATTGAGTAAACGCGTTTCGTCATAACATTGACTTCATCTCGTACTAAACTATGGTATTACAAAACAATCTATTTATACGAAAATTGAATATAACACAGGGGTTCCTAGAGAAACTAATTAACAATAAGCAATTCATTCTGAGCTATTAGTAGGTACCTACATTGAACAGATTAAGGAGAGGAGAAGGGTTTACTTCAATCTGGTCGTTAACTAAATTTTCGGAATTTTTATATTTATTTATGTATAGGGATTCCCAACAAATGGTTTTATGGGGACTATTTTCAAATTGTAATATATTATAATTGTGATTAAAGGTATGGTTTTCTTGAATAAGATGATAATTAGAATCAGTTTTCTGCTTAATATAGCTACGTTGCTGTTCGTGTATTCGAGTTTTGAAATTTCTAATTGTACGTCCTATATAGAATTTTTCACAATCGTTACAGTCGAGTTTATAAACACCAGTACGTTCATCTCTATGAATTTTTGATTTGTTGTTTTTAATCAATTTTCCAATGTTATTATTAGTTTTATATGAAATTTTGAAATTTTGTTTTTGAAAAAACAATTTCAGGTTTTCGGAAGTTTTGCCCAAGTATGTTAAACTGCTAAATTCTCTACTTCTTTCGGATATAAGTGGGTAAATTTCTGAAATTGCCATTTTGTATGTTTTCCTCTGAATGAGGCTGTCAATCATATTAGGTGAATAACCATTATTTACTGCCATTTGTTTAATTATATGCAATTCCTTCCGAAAATTAGCTTCGGACAACGGAATTTTGAAAAGTCTATGAATCATACTATGATAAGCCGCTAATTTATGTGAAAAAGGGTGTAGTGATGTGTTATGAATTTTAATATCTGTATGAGATGGTTTATGAAAAATTGAAAATTCGTGTTTGTTGCTTTTTCTGGTAATAGTTAAATCTAAGTAATTAATAGAATTATTCATTTCAGTTTCTAGAGAAAATTTTATACGAGGGTGTATGGAATTAATATAAGTAATGAAATTATCCAATTGTCTATCTGTACCAGTGTAGCAAACAATGACGTCATCAACGTATCTATACAAATAAAGAAAGTATTTACTGCTGAAGTGGTTCATAATAGTTTTCTCTAAATTATCCATAAAGATTTCTGATAACATAGGGCTTAACGGATTTCCCATAATCAAACCTTCCTCATTACTATAACACACAATTTTTCATGAATTTATTATTGTCTAATTATCTTTTAAAATGAAGTAATGTGAAACTTATGTTCAATTCTCTCATTCCTCCTGTTTTTGTAGAACCCATTTACTTTCATCTTGTAATCATTATATCTTGTTACGCCACTGGCCCTTCATTAAGCAAATTCTGCTTTTACATTATCTACTACTAATAGACTCAACTTTTGATACTGTTTCGCGAAGCTCTTTCCACGCCACGTAACTTGCAATAATTGCCAGGAATTTCAGCGGAAGTCGACAGTACGCCATAATTAACAACCCGTCCACTTCGCCATCTGAGAAAGAAACGGCCCACCGCGTATCCTGTTGTTTTCGCCGCTCGTCTTCATAGGCCAGATCTCCGGCATCGGTATTATTTTATGCAGGTGTTACCTTTACTTCGGACACGCTTCGCTTACCGCATTTATATAAGACGCTAAGGGAGGTCACGCACGACCGAATAACAATTCACGGTTCGCCGTTTTCATGTGAAGGAATGGATGCGTTGAACTACTTGCTTTATTTTCTCGTCAGGTGACTGATTCTGCCGATTAATGAATAGAAGAGCAATTCATTCAAACGAAACATCATTAAATGAACGCTTAATTTGGAAGCGGAAATTTATCAATAAATTTCCTGATATCACTTCTCGAGAATTCAATTTATTGGATAATCAATTTGTCGTTTATATATATATATATATATATATATATATATAAATATGTATGCAAATTTTATAAAATATTATGAAAATTATTCCTTCAATAATTTAAAAATAATTTAAAAAATTATCGAACAACTTTCCAATGGAGCTGGAATACATATAACCAAGTAGCAATTTATGGCAAAACTCGGACACAACTTTCTTGTGCCTGAATTGTGTCGACTCTATTCGGAATACTACGCCTCAATTGAAATTGTGTCTAAAATTTTCAAGTTTGTGTCGTCGATACATTCTCAACTTTTTGTGTCAAAGGAAAATGCATGTCTAAATAGCAAAATTTCAAACACATGTGTTTGAAATGTCTCTACTTTGTGTCAGTTCGGGCTCTTCAAATATATTTAGACACAGGCGGGTCAACACTAAACAGTCTCAAGTTTGTCTTATTTGTTTCTCAACAAGATATTTCTATTTTGTTACTGAAATGAGTTGAGGAGATACGATAATTTCCATTAGGGTACATTTTAAACATAGAGTTTCAGCAATTTATCGCAAAACTCGGACACAATTTTTTTGTGCCTGAATTGTGTCGACTCTATTCGGAGCACTACGCCTCAATCTAAATTGTGTCTAAAATTTTCAAGTTTGTGTCGATACATTCTCAACTTTTTGTGTCAAAGGAAAATGCATGTCTAAATAGCAAAATTTCGAACACATGTGTTTAAAATGTCTCTACTTTGTGTCAGTTTGGGCTCTTCAAATATATTTAGACACAAGCGGGTCAACACTAAACAGTCTCAAGTTTGTCTGATTTGTTTCTTAACAAGATATTTCTATTTTGTTACTTAAATGAGTTGAGGAGACACAATAATTTCCATTAGGGTACATTTTAAACATAGAGTTTCTTCATTGTTTATACAATGCGTCGTTCGGGCACATACGCATCCATATAGAAATATTTTACACACATAATTTCTATTTTCTTTCTATAATGTGTTCAGTTCATCCGGAAAAAGTATTTCTATACTTAACATGGCGGATATGATAAATGCCGATAAGAAGTTTTTGAAGTTTCACAGAAATGATAAAAAAAAGTGATACCTACTCATAAGTTGCACACTAGCACTTACTGCTGTCGTGTGAAAAAAGAGTCATTACTCAGAAGAGATTGACTGAATTAATGAAACAAATAGCGAGTGTAATGCAATTTCCAATAGAAACAAACAAAAAGGAAAACATCGCAGTTGCCAATGAAAGTGAAAGAATTCATTTAGGTAAACACTTTCCATAAGTTATATATATAGAGGAATCAACCACTTCTAGAAAATACAATTCAACTCAATGTTAGTCGTAAGTGACGAACAACATTGTGAATATTTAAGCAGTGATGTTGGAACGGAACTATGAAACAAAGTTGATATTTACTGTATCTATAGACTATAGAACACCATATTCTCCCACGCTGTAGGTACAATACACAATTGCAATGTATCATTTTCTATTGTTTTAACGATTTCAAATGACATTCATGTAGTATACCAAATTGACCATGATCAACCTGTATATTTTTCAAGATTTGATTTTGAATATTGCGAATACCGCGACAAGTATTTATGGATCGTACTCTCATGAATATGTCCAGGGCTTTCAAAACCGCTAAGCGTGCTCTGGAACCACATACGCCACAGTTGCAGAGTAGACATTTCATGTCAGGCAGTACGTATCCTCGCGACGGAATTCTGCATTTTCGATCCAAGCGGTGAATTGTTGGTTTCCAATATCTTTGGTGGATGGCGCTCTGGGTTGTTATCCAGATGATAGTCCCGACCGCAATTTGTATTGGGGAACAATTAGAAATTTGTTAATTCACTCCGAGTCAAATAAGCTGCACCGATGAGATCTAATAAGATCGAGAGAGCTGTATTCAGATTTTCAGTCGGGGTGACTTGATGATTTCTATAATTCACTGATTTTGAATGTAGAATTCTTGTCGCGGAATTCATACAATCAGCTCCCTTGGGAATTTGATCAATAAATTTTTTTAATCATTGAAGAATTTTCCTTCTTCACTTTATGTAGTATAATACAAACTTCGTAATTTTCTCAATTTAGTGATTTTTATGAAGTATGCGATAACAAATATAAAAATTAATACTCATACAGATAGGATCAATTTATATATTTGTTTTTGTTTTAAATCATACGTGAGTTATATTGTCTCATTATTACAATTTTGCAATGTCTATTCGAGAAATATGTAGAATAAACTTAGAAAAATAAGTTATTAAAATTGTATAACTTGATACCAGTATTTACTGTTTACATACGTTTAATGTGCATGTGATCCGAGTGTTTAATATTCACTATCTTCATACATTATGGAGAGAAAATAAGGAAATCATGTACTCTTCGTTCTAAAAAGTATCGAAAGAGAAAAATATCCAAAAACAACATAATGCGAAAAAAAAACGTAACTTTGTCCTGCCGTGATTCCCCCGACCGTACAGCTGGTAGACTGAAAAATTCATTAGGAAAAATAAATCGCTTCAAGCTGTTCACAACTACAACACCAAATATGAAAAATCTAAGTAACACTGAAATGAAAAGTATAAGTAAAGGATTGAGAAGTACAACCCTGTATCGGACTAATTAAACACCTGCACTAAGTGAATTAATGTTTATAACGAACACCATCAATTTCACCGGGTTAATTTTACCCCTTCTGGAGACATTCGAGTATGAAAACGTTGTATCTTGCCCTGTATCCTGGAGAGGAACTAATGAAGGTGGAAATTTATCTAGAAAGTGAAACAAAATTGGAATTATTGGCTTTTATCTGTACCGATTATATTCTTGTATTTAAGGATATGCAGAGAAATTACTCTGTCTTGTTCATCGTTGAGTACACACACCATGAAAATAATGAAAAGCTTCGATTTGAATTTATGTATAAACTAGAAATAACTATACTATAATTTATTGAGATAAAAAGAAATACTTTTTATTATGCTTCAATGTCGCAAATTATCTCGAATACAAGTCATTTCAATTGCAGTTTGGAGCATCAGACTATCAATGTAAAAATGTAAAATGTTTCTCCTTTTCATCTAATAGTAATATAACAAATCATACTTCACCATTCTCTCTTATTATCTTGTATTAGCCGTAATAAAGAAACTATGGGAAATTCCATGAAGAAAAGGCTTGCCTATTGATAATTTCAAAAAATTTGGTCGAAGTTTTTTTTACATAGAAATTCTTAACCTCCTCAGTCGATTTGGAGAGGCTGCGGAGCCTCAAAACTCATGAAAAAGCATGAAATATGTACATCAAAATGGCGGCGGTTGAGGTAAATAGTTCAACTCAATTCACGGACGAAATTTCAACATTCTAGCTCATCTATTGGAGCTGTAGAGGTACCTGGAAAAAAAAATGAAATTCCTACATTAAAATCACGAAAGTCAACAAAAATAGTAGAGGCCATTTCACAAACATCAACCTAACTTACGTAAAAATTTTCAACCTTCTAATTAATCCCAATCCCCAATAAGGGGATTGGGACTAAAAAAACCTTTGAAAACCAGATTTATATATATATATATATATAAATATATATATCTATATATATATATATATATATATATATATATATATATATATATATATATATATATATATATATATATATATATATATATATATATATATATATATATATATATATATATATATATATATATATATAAGTATATTACTTCTTAGGTAAATAAACTTACGAGATTTAATGATACTCTTGTATACAATTTAAGAGAATTTGTTTTTTGACCATTTCAATACCACCAATCTGAACAAGTCAATAGATGTAATGAGTGTCAGATGGTACAACAACCTTCCTATAATGATCAAAGCTTCGAAAACTGTTAAGCAATTTAAATCTAGGTTAAGAAAATTTTGTTTTCGGATGTAGCTTGTATTATTTTTCAGGTTTGTTTTCTTTGTCTTCAATTGATTTGATTTTATTTTTCACATGTGATAATATGGAAGATTTTTGTATACTAGCAATTTTGCTAAATAAATGTTATTATTATTATACAAAGTGTGTATTTAAATTGTTTCTTATGCTTGAAATAACATTAATTTCGGCTGCGATGTATCTGGTTAGATTTAAACAAACAGTAATTAACGACTATCATTTCAAACAAGAAACAATACTCCGGATGATGGATCGAAACATTGAAATCTGGTAGATCAAATAATAGATCGTTCATCGATATAAGAGCCCCAAGTAGCTGCTCCCTACGCCTCATTACATTTTTCCACTTAACCAGTCTCGTACTCATCAATCTACGCCATGAAACTTATATTAAAAAAAAAAACGAATACTTTTAATGTCTCGAGGACATTCTCCGCGCAGCGTACACTCTTTACACTCATTCTCGTACAACATAAATATTTACTCTGTGGCATATTACGCCAGCGATGGAGATGAAGTGTCCCACCGATCAAGACCATGTGAGAATGGGAAACTCATCCCCCGTTTGTTTTTCTGTTTACAGATAGTCACATGATCAACACGAACTGTTCATCTTCTCATAGCCGCAAGGCCCTTTGCTGCAAGATGTCTGTCGAGTTTGATACGTTCATCGAAACTGACAAAAAGTAAGTACAGCATGTTCATTTTTGGAGAGAGGTATAGAAGGAATGAATAATAATATTCTTTCTTTGAAAACTCATTGAAGGCATTTTTATGTGTCTCGCATTGAAAAGTAACTCGAAATGCCACAAGGAGAAGAAGCTAGTATTTTCCTTTTTTAAATCATCAAAAAAAAATATAATATAAAAAACCTCTACATATCTACCGTTTTTTTTCTAATAGGTATTTGATGGACATTGACATTCTCATTTTTGGAGAGGTGTATAAGGGTTTGAATGATCAATAATAATAAATTGTTTGTTTTATCAATAATTTTGAAAATTACATTATTTAAAGACATACAGGATTTCTACATTATCATTCATATCTTGGTTTATATTATTTCTTCATTAGGGTAACTTAACGAAAAGTTACGAAAGTGTTTACACTAGAATTTTATGAAAATTAAGATCATGAAATGAATGTTTGATAATTAATCGTAACAAATTTTCAATAATTATTATTAGGTATATAGTTAATAATATGAAAATTTATATTTTTCTCATTTTTATAATTAATTAATTCTTTTATACAATGAAATTTTAAAAAATGTTGAAGAAGCTTTTTTTGCGCAGAATACAAAATACGGCTAAGTAAATCTCGCAAAATATAGCTTATACAGAACTATGCATGATTTATTTCTTATTCTTCGTACAATGACATATGCACAGATAAAATCAGAAAAAGTAATATCTTCACAAACGATCACTTGTAAGTAGTAATCTATCTTTTGAAAGTAACAAACGAACAATATTTGGAAACAGTAGATTTTTCGTTATATAATTGGTGACTTCTTCTAAACATTTCAGAATATATAATATTGTTTTCATCAGACATTCAAAAACTAGATAGTGCCTCTTGAAAATTCATAATTTTTCCTACAGGAATGATAACTGTGGAAGTAGAGAAATAGTCATATAACATTTTCACTTACATAGAAACCTTTTTTTTTCTGGAAAGAGTAAAACCTATCAATCTATTTTTCGACGTTTCACTTTTTGATCAACTAACCATATCTAAATTTCGGAAAAGGTCACCAGTTTTGTGACGAAACGTTAACTTGTATCAAATATAGTATTATTGCTAGAGAAATCAAATACAACTGAAAATATAACACACGTAAAAAAGTCATATATTTTATATATATATATATATATATATATATATATATATATATATATATATATATATATATAATATATATATATATATATATATATATATATATATATATATATATATATATATATATATATATATATATATATATATATATATATATATATATATATATATATATATATAAAACAAAAGCAAAATTATCGGTCTAGCCCGCATATGTCGAAGCAGCCGTATATATATATATATATATATGTCACCGGAAAATAACAAGAACCGCAAGTTTATAAATTTTCTAGGAAATTTATAAACCTTCGTAGGATTCTAAACGAGAGATAAATTGTATTATTTTACGCCCAAATTTTCGCAAATTGATAAACTTACCGAACTCACGCGTAAAATAATAAGTAAGCAATAACCAAACGCCATGTGCGCTCTGATTGGTTGAATAAGTCACGTGTTCCATCTCCTTCCTCTCCACGGCTATTGTTCGCCACGGAACATAAACAGACCGTTTGCTCGTCTGTTTTTGTAAAGTTTTTAATGTTGGAAATGTGAAAGTAGTTTTATTTTGCTAAGGTTACTAAACTAGACCCATAATCAGCGACCTAGAAGCTGTGGACAGCCAAAATGGTGAAGATAGTGCGGTAAATGCCAGAAAATTTGTTGACGATGTGAAATTTACCACAGAGCTACTAAAGTTGTATAGTGGCCATGACCAAAATAGTAAGGAGTTGGAATGGACTGAGGAAAAAATTGATGAATGTCCTTGAAATGATAGACTGTCAACATCGACCAATCAGAGAGCAGTGTGTTAATTGCCGTATTTTAAAGAAGCGTAAAATTAAAAGCTCTTCTGTGATTGGTCGAACCGTTTATAATCTTACAAATGGATATCCGTTTGTTTATAAATTTACCATGAGGCGTCCTAAATTGATAAATTTGCGAAAATGTGGGCATAAAATAATACAATTTATCTCTCGTTTAGAATTCTACGAAGGTTTATAAATATCCTAGGAAATTTATAAACTTGCGGATCTTATTATCTTCCGGTGACATACCTATATATATATATATATATATATATATATATATATATATATATATATATATAGGTATGTATATATATATATATATATATATATATATATATATATATATATATATATATATATATATATATATATATATATATATATATATATATATATATATATATATATATATATATATATATATATATATATATATATATATATATATATATATATATATATATATATATATATATATATATATATATATATATATATATATATATATATATATGTATATATATATATATTTTTTTTTTCACCAACTGCATATTGAATATGCTACTTCACCACCAAATTAAAATATCAATAAAAGAGTCATATATATATATATATATATATATATATATATATATATATACATATATATATATATATAATATATATATATATATATATATATATATATATATATATATATATATATATATATACACCACTGTTGTAGAGTAGATATCTTCAAATCAGGAGGTACGTGTTTGAGCGACGAATTTCTGCATTTTCAGTCTAAGCGGTGAATTGTTGTTTCCCAATATCTTTGGTGGGATGGCGCTCTGGATTGTTATTCATCCATTGTTACTGACCACGATTTGTATTGGGGAACAATTAGAATTTGTTAATTCACTCCGAGTCAAATAAGCTGCACTGATGAGATCTAATAAGATCGAAGCAGCTGTATGCAGATTTTGAGTCGGGGTGACTTGACAATTTCTATAATTCACCGTTCGATTGTGAATGCAGATTTTGCGTTGCTGAATACGTATAACCAGCTTCCTTGGAAAGTTGTTTGATAATTTTTTAAAATTATTGAAGAATTTTCCTTGTTCACTTTATGTAATATATATATATATATATATATATATATATATATATATATATATATATATATATATATATATATATATATATATATATATATATATAACGCTCTCGGTATCTTAAGTTGGTGGTGCATATTCAATATGCAGTTGGTGAAAATGTTCATATTGCAAAGTTAACTAAGAGATATAATTTTATTTTTCTGGATAAAAACCATTTCGTATGGTTCGGCAGGTTCTTAGCAAATATCTCGAAATTAGCTTCCTCATAACTTACTACGTAACTCCGACAGTCTGCAAAGTTATTTCATCTAAGAAACTGCAATAAGTACTGGATTTTAAAGTTGAAGCCCAACAACTTATACCTACTTTACAGTGGCTACGGCAAAAAGTAACTTCACGTTCGCGGTCTGAGTCCGCTTTTCGTCGGACCTATTTGTAATTCAAATCTCGGTGTCGTATGCAGATGTGAAATCGTTACTTTTCTACGATGACAAAGTATGCTCCCTGCAAGCCACCCGCGCGACACCGTGGAAGCTGGCCACGTTGTGTACGATAATAAAATTATTTGAATCAATATGGAACACCTGAGCTTGATGCTACGTTGCCAGGTCGTGAGTTTCTTGGGAAAATTAATTGTGTTTGAATTTTTAACACCAAGAATCAGTAAATAAAAAACATTAGATAGATAGATAATTTATTAGTGCTAGTCACAATTTAACTTTACATTGTGTTGCACACGTCATACAAATTTTCCCAATTGGTATTAACATAAATACAGATAGCATCATAACAATAATATACCAACAAATTTTCATAAAAACTACAACTGACTAGTTTCGCAAGCAAGTAACTTACAAGAAAAATATATAAAAACTTTTTGTTACTATAAAACAATAAGCAAATTACAGACAAGTTAAAAATTCAAATCACCGGTCAGGAATTCACGCACTTCGTAGAATAGACACTCATATATATATATATATATATATATATATATATATATATATATATATATATATATATATATATATATGGATGGAAATGTGAGTATTCTAAGTTTCTTAAATGCCTCCATACAATCGTTTCTGTAGTTCAATCCTGAAACTACCCTCACCGCCCTTCTCTGCAATCGGAAGATTCTTTCCCTACTCGAACATTGCTCCATAATGAATCTGAGTATTTATTTTTCAAGGCTTTGATAGCATACCGAATTAAAGATTTGAAAATAATATATTATACTGAAAAAAAACTCGAAGAGATTCGCGTACTGAAGGACTACACTTCAATAGCAAACCGTAATAAAAATTAGAAAATAATTTATTCTATTCAAAGCAAATTCGTGAAGTGCATCGCGTACTGAAGAACCACACTTCAATAGCAAACCGTAATAAAAATTAGAAAATAATTTATTCTATTCAAAACAAATTCGTGAAGTGCATCGCGTACTGAAGAACCACACTTCAATAGCAAACCGTAATAAAAATTAGAAAATAATTTATTCTATTCAAAGCAAATTCGTGAAGTGCATCGCGTACTGATGATATTCGTACGGAATAGTCTCGTGAAGTGAAGCGCGGTTGAGGAGAAGAGTGAAACTCAAAGGGGATCAATATTTCAACATGAACTCAATTTACTTACCAAATTACAACCCTCTAGCTTAATCTGTTGGAGCTGTAGAGTTGAGCAAATTTTTACAAATTTTGATAGTTTCGTTCTGCGTTGAAAACAACCTCAGATGAGATATATATATATATATATATATATATATATATATATATATATATATATATATATATATATAAAATATATGCATGTGACAAGAAACCCCGCACGCGACAAAATGTGACAATGAACGAATACAACTTTGAACATGTAAAAACATTTAACTATCAGGGGGAAACTGATAACAGCGGATAACAACACACATGAAGAGCTCAAACACCGTACCACCCAAGGAAACAAATGTTACTTCGCACTACAACCTTTATTAGAGTCTAAAAACCTCAGTAGAACACTCTATACAAGACCATCATAAGACTAATTGTAACATATGCAGGCGAAACGTGGACCATGACGGTAAATGACACCCAAGTACTAAGACGGTTCGAGCGAAAAATACTACGTAGAATATACGGACCCTACCGGAACCCTGAAACAGGCCTATACAGAATAAGGACGAACGCTGAACTATACCAGTTGTATGATAGTCCAGATATCGTACAGGAAGTAAAGGCAAAAAGATTGAGCTGGGCAGGCCACGTCCAGAGAAGTCACAACACGAGACTAATAAAAGCAGTGTGGGAGGAAGCACCCCAAGGAAGAAGACCGTTAGGAAGGCCAAGATTGAGATGGCGGGAAAACATCAGGAAAAACCTCACAACAATTGGAGTGGACCTGACCACCCAGGAAACTGCAGAAGACCGCCCTAGATGGAGACAAGTGGTGAAGGCAGCCAAAACCCACCCTGGGTTGTAATGCTACGGAGAAGAAGAAGAAATATATATATATATATATATATATATATATATATATATATATATATATATATATATATATATATAACTGAGATTGAATTCACGCACATCACTTGGTGAAACATGATAAAGAATAAACTTTAAAATTAAACACACTTGTTTTAAGTTTCACTATATAAAAATATTTATGTAGTACGTAGATGATATTTTTTGTATTTGGACCGGTACAGATAGGCAGTTAGATTTTTTCTTTGAATATATAAACACTTTCTACAACTCCATTCAATTTACAAAAGACGTAGAAAACGAAAACTGTACCTTGAATTTCTTAGACTTTCAGATTGCTAGGAATTTGAATTCTCTTACTTTAAACATTTATAGAAAACCAACCTTCACAGATACTTTAATTCACAGCGACAGTAACCAACACATTAAAATAAAACTCAGTGCTTTTCATTCGTTCATACATAGGTTGTTCACTATTCCATTATCGGAAACTAATGTTCAAACCGAAGTTAATACAATGAAATTATTAGCCATCAATAACGGTAACAATGAAATTCTTATCGATAAGCTCATTTGGAAAAAACGAATAAAGAATCTGTTCCATTTAATATACCCCACGCAAACTATTAATGAAGAACAATTCCCACTAAATTATGTGCCGAATTTGAGTAGCAAAATTTGTAACAGACTATCGAAAAATAACGTTAAAACAATTTGTACAAATAGAAGATACTTGAAGTCATTCCTAGTCAATGATAAAGAAAAATCTAACATCGGAGAAAACAGTGGTGTTTACAAAATATTTTGCGACGAATGTCTTTGGACAAACAGGAAGGAATATAAACATTCGTGGTGGAGAACCTAAAAAGTCAATTTTACAAAATAAAAATACCACTGGCTTCTGCAAACATTGTATAAAATTTAATCATTTCCTGGATTTCAACAAAACCCAATTGTTGCATTCGGGTAACAAAGGGAGCGCCTTGAACTTCTTGAAATTCTCGAAATAAGTTCCGCCCATAATAGTAAATTACCCCTTGTAAACGAACAAATTGATTTCAGGTATCACCTTTGCTTTTGTCTGTTTTATAAAATAAGATGTAATACTCTCCTGTAGTCAGTCTTGATAATCAGTTCATAACTCGAAACATGTCGACTATCCTTTACTGCTAAATACAGTATCTAAATATTTTTATATATTGAAACTTAAGCCTAGTGTGTTTTATTTTAAAGTTTATATATATATATATATATATATATATATATATATTTGTATGTATGTATATTTTGAAACAGATAAAAACTCCTGCACCTCGGCTGTTGACATTCGATACGCTGCGATAGTCTATTATTTTCGGATAGAATGGAAAATTGGGGTCCAGGAGGTCTGAAACGGATATAAAAACCACATTATCATCTTTCTTCAATGTATTCGCCTCCGAAGTAGATCCGTCAATTTTGGCAACGCAGGCATCGCCCTACGGCACTCGTCATTTAATTCTTGCTAGAAATGTATGGTCACGTCTGCAACTGTCCAATTCGAGGAGTATAAAAAAGTCAGGAGCTCTTCTAAGCGTCCTGTTATCATCCTAGATGAAGGGTAAAATCGAAGGCAGTGAAAGTACACACAAGGGCAAATTGAATTTTGTCGAGGCGCTGTAGCAATTTCAGCTCCATTTGACAGGGTTTCTGCCTGATAAATATTTTCAGTTGAAATTCGTTCTCGAAAGTCGTTCGTGAGAATGGAAGAAATTTTGTCTTTTTACGGATCCAATAGTCTCTCTATATAATATCTTTATGATATAGGGAATTTTATTATGTTCGTGAGTTGGCCGTATTTCATCGTTTCAAATGATTGTTGTTTCTCAGAAACAGTACACTTCATAGACCCTTAAATTTGTTTTATGTTTTAAGGGTTTTATTGAATCTTCTTGATTTGATGTAATCTGTAGTAGTTCTTGGACACTTGATTAGAACTGCCAATCCATTCCGGAAGTTGAAATCTTGAGCATTTGCAGATGAGAAGGAAATCTCTTTATGTCGATCTATGATTATGTTAAATTTATAAAGTTGTTTCGTATTCAAATTGTTCTTTTGATGTAAAAATTTTTTGCAATAATTCTATTTTAGTTTCTTGAATAGCTATAGTCAATAAGGTATCTCAGATAGTTGCATGTCATAATTTTTCACACTCATTCAACAAAATCAAAATTTTTGGAACGAAGTTCCTTACGGCATGCTTGGAGGAGATAGGGATCTTGCTGGTCGACTAAACTGAAAAATATGTAAGACTGAAACCGTGACGGAAGTCACTACACAAGCGAATATTGTATAATAACTCTCTCTTTCTCCCTCTTTCTTTCCGTTACCTCATCTCTTCTCTTTCTGATCCCACTCCGCCACGCCAATCGCCAATGCATAGTATATACTCATGAATTCATGTGCAAGCAACGCGAAAGCGTCATGAGCCGTCGTTGGACGCCTAGCAGATGTGAAACATCGAAATAATTCTGCATAAAAGAACAGATTACGACAGGAATCAGATATGGCATAATCAAAAGATAAAGCTTTACAAATTTGTTCCATAAAATAATGACCACGTATAGTAGGTTTATATTCCATTCTATAGCGTGGCGATACGTTACACTCTCGTTATGTACACTGTTGCGTCTTTGTTTTACGTTGTACTGACTGCCGAGTGGTCTGAGTACTGAACACTGGCATCGTATTACTGGGTTCGAATCCCAGAGGTGACTCCAGGCTTTTTTCATTTTTTCATCAATTTCGTTGCAGCTCTTGTCCCCACATTTCAATATTAATTATTTCAACTTGGATTAGTATAAGTTATCACTTCTGTCGAGCGTCCCGAGACGCACATGTTTCTTTTTTGCAAACTGTGTTGATTCTATATTAACCGAAGGAACTTCGTTCCTAACTGGTGTCCCATGACACCGTTTCGTTTTTTTTCGCTTATAAGTAGACTTTTGTTCCTTATCTCAAAATTCTCCAATATTGTGATGTAGGAAGAAACATGAATTTATTCGAAAGTTTGGAAGAAAAACTTCCGTTAGCCCGTACTCCATTCCAATTATTAAACTGATATATATATATATATATATATATATAAATATATATATATATATATATATATATATATATATATATATATATATATATATATATATATATATATGTATATATATATATATATATATATATATATATATTTAAGGTGCAATTTTCTGGGTTTAGAGCACAGTAAACTTATAAGTTATAATCTTGAAAAAGGCTCATATACGCCGAAACATATGTCGATTACAAGGATTACAAGTAATAAATCTGAATACCTAAAGTTTTACTGTGCTCTAAACCCAAAAAAATAGCACAATATATATATAAAATATAACACAAAAAATTATACCTATCATATATATATATATATATATATATATATATATATATATATATATATATATATATATATATATATATATATATATATATGTATGTATATATATATATATATATATATATATATATATATATATATATACCGAAGGCTAGAAAAAATTCCACTTGTTTTATTTCTTCCTACAGTATCTGTGAGAGAGTCGGGCTGCTTGAGTTATGCATAGAAACTCCTTTTGCTAGCTAATAGGATACTCTTGTATGTGCAAGTGCATTAAGGATGGGTGAGACTGAAAAATTTATGGAAAAGAGGAGGTGAGGTAGGGTTCAGAGGATGATTACTGACCCAGCATTCTTTTTAAGTTTGCAATCAGTGTCTTACGCCATGTGAAACTCCCTGAGAAAAAGTCTCAGACCAGGTGAACCCAGGGGTTCAAGGAACTCTCGAATGCTAGTCAGCGAGCCTAAAAATTTGGCTAACTAGCACGGTCCGAAGGCAGGGTTACCAAGTAAACGTATCTGTACTTTACAATACAGTACTCATATTGTAGTTGTAAATATCTGTAATTTACTTTTGAACACTTGAAAATAGAGAAGTTGTCGAAACCTGTCGTTATATTGTTAGATGAATGGAAATTACATGAGTAACTTGCAGATACCAACTGTTTCCCTGTTCGACACGTGATACGAAGGTGTTTTGTTATTGGTGATCACTGTGGCAAGGACGTTCACCAATAACAGAACACGAATTTTTTTGACCCTCGTCGATCACATGATTAGTATTGTTAACGTCTTTTGAATCTACAATGTATCCCACTGTACTATTGATAAAATTAGTTTTATTGCATTTAGTGAAATAATACTGAGCTATATCATTTCAATATACTTATGCAAAAAGTCAATTTCCTTCATATGGTGAAAAACATTCTTGTTTCTAGTAGAGATTTCCATTGAGAATTTTAATACAAAAAAAAATTTCATTAGTGCATTCTGAAATTGAAAAGAAATTTGTTTTATATAGCTCAAAGGTTACCTATAACGTTTTTATCCAGATAATAAAATTGCGTAGATTCATGTGCTTTCTATCTTTTTACTTTGTACTTACTTCTCCTGAGAAAAATGAAAATGTTCGAAGGGCAGACAAAAAGAAGAAATTGTACCTAGAGCTTAGTGAAAGAGGCGATAAAGCTTATAAGATGAGTAACGAAACACGGCATAAAAGTAGTAAAAAGCGAAATGAACACACCGTAAGGGTGGCAGATGATAAAATGGCCAATAAAATGTTGAAACATAGCATAGGAAGAAGGCAGTCGTGTATTTCACGTTCCATAAGGAAGCTATTCATTTTCTCTATCCCACCACAGTGAATCCGGCAACTAAATGTCTATCCAACAGTCGCCGTTTTCAATGGAGATTAACAAACAAAGAAGTATAATATCAATGGAGATCCAACAGACAATGAAGTACGTGTGCAACAATACGGTGAGATCTCCTTTGTCTTTTGCTTAATCTTGAATCGGTAATTAAAATCGAATTTTGTTTTTTCGTGGGACACCGGAAGAAAAGTAGAACACTCATTCATGTTGTCTGATCGAACGCAAGTTATATTTACGTACCTCGATAGATGTTGCTGATGGTGTTCTGAGGGTGAGTGTCACAAAGTTTTTCAAAACTGTGATCCAGAAATATCATCTACTCACTGCAGTCTGAAGAGAACATTTTAAATTTTATTTGCAAATGAAAAAAAGTTTTTCTGTCACGATGATAATAGCAATAATTGATGAACAAGACAATAATCATTGGTGAACAAAAACAAAACTTGAATTTACTACGTTTTTTATCACAAAAATACTTTGAAAAATATTACACTGCGATTGCAATTTCGGTCACTAGACCATCATCGGGCAGATTGAGTTAAGAACTGAATACATAATTACAGATTACGCTCACGGGTGGGAAAGAATTATTGCAGGTACCTAAATAGACAAGAGGAACACATTTCCAGAGGGAATAGATGTGGATTTCTCAAATTGGTACAATAAAATATTCTTAGAAAAATCATTATTGTTTGAATACACTAAATATAGGAGAATGTGTCAAGTCAATCTGGTCGTTCAGCTAGATATCTTTTGCATTATGATTGAGTTTAAAAATTTCTGATGATTTTAAGTAAGTAAGTTTGGTTCCATTCGGTAATTTGTGCATAATTTGAAAGTTATCTATTGTGTGGAAACGGGTGGTGGTTTTCACAGCAATGATTTGAAAACGTTGAGTCCGTTTTATTTTTCAAAAAAAATTGTAGGTGTTCTTTAAATCTTATCTTGAACGATCGACCAGTCTGACCTATATGCATTTCTTTACATACAGGACAAATCAACCTATAAACTCCTGAAGTTTCAAATTTTGAAGTGATATCTTTGGCATTGAATAAAAATCCTGAGAGTTTTGTCTTAGGTTTAAAAGCAATTTTAATATTACATTTAGGTTTGACATAAGCAACTTTTTCTGTTAGAGGACCAAAATATGTTAAAGATGTGAATTTTTCCGATTTTTCTACTTTCGATTGAGGATATATGCTGTTGTAGGATAGTTGACTACGTTTCTTGTTTATCATTTCATTTATCAAACTTGTATGAAAATCATTGTTTGAAGCAATTATTTTTATAGTAGAAATTTCTTTTGCTAAATTTGTTCATCATGTTAAATTATCACGTAGTAACGACGGATTCCATCAACTATTTATAATAATCATTGGTTTGGCTAGTACTACATATATGTAGGTACAATATATCATTGTTCATTGCCTATTATTGGAAAACAAATTGATCAGTTAGTTCTTAAATTCTTCGTGAAACTCTACTTCAAAATTTTTTTTGTGGTCTGTTGTGAGAATTGGTCTATACAATTTTTTACAAAAGTTTCATTGCTTATGAAAAATATATATATTTTCAAAATAGTTACTGTAAGTCAATTTAATTTGAATGAATTCTAATTTCTCATTTGTGAAAATTGAATTGGCGATCATAGATGAGTGAATAAAGATGTAACAAACGAAACTCAAATTTAGCCCCATCTTACAATAAAGCGACTAACTACTCAGGAGCCTGAAAAGATATCCAATCACGGGAGTGCACCGGAGACAGCCGGACTATAAATGAAGCTCATCGACAGCGGAAAAACGCAGCATGTGGATAATGGCCAAGAAGAGTATTTCGACCATATCTCATCGACGAAGATGTCCACTTCCAGCAGATTCCAGCTGAAGAAACTATTGAAGAACTACAGAATACTCTGCAATTTTGCGTGTTACCACATTTGGGAAAAACCATTTTTTGAATCACAATTTTGAGTTATTTCTTTTAAAAATGGTTAACTGAAGATCTACAACTGTAAATGAACAATTCTATAGCTTTGCTATAACTTTTTCAATATGCATTAAAAAGTCATCATCGATGTTTTCAAATGCAGCCCTGCTTTGTTCCATATTTTAGTTTGATGAAGTATCTGTGTTGAAGAAATGCATATTTTTGATAGATTCTTCTGAACCTGTGTTTATTTATTCTTCTAAAGTTATGATATTTTCGAAACTTCAGTAGCAATACACCTCTAACATAAAATTCTAGTGTATATTTATTCATTTATTTATTTAAGAATACAACTAATATTCAACAATTTGTTGTTACTATAGCTGACTTACTTACTCTTTAAAATTATGATATTTACATTCTATTGAATTTCTAATATGGTATGGCATGCTGTTGAAAATTATCAGACTGACATATATAGGACTCTTCCTACGACACTCTGTTTTCGTTTTGCCTTGTTTCGCGGTTGGTAATGCTTTGAACTCTTTTCAATAGATTCGGACTCTTTAAATGCTTGTTTTCTAGTTTGAAAATTAGTTTACACTGCTGCAACTTAACTAGTTTGTCTATCTTCATGTATTGATATCATATATATAATTCTTTCGTTGGATAATCATGTGAAAGATTATGAAGCCATTTTATCACTTCATTTTGTAATCTCTGTAGTCTATTAAGATTGAATTCTGATGTGTTGGACCAAATTACCGACAAATAACTGAACACCGATTAGAAATAGGCATAGTATATATTTTTGCTTGACTTTTTTTCAAGATATGGCTTAAGATGCCGAAGCTTTACCACCAATGGTGAGAGGTTATCCATAATCATGTCCACATGTGCACTTCACATTAATGAGTCTTCTATGATAAATTTAAAAAAAATACAAAATAAAGTAGATATTTTGTTTATTTTTTTTAAATTTACCATTGATAACCAATCGAGGTAGGATGTTTTTATTTCTGGTAGTTCTATTTCTGAATGGAATGAATACTGTTTTCTCTCCGTTCATTACCAATCACTAGACTTATCCATGTCCTCATTGACCATTTCCTCCAAAGATTTTAAATTGTCTGCACCTTATATAATTGTTGTATCGTCCGCAAACATGAAGAATTTTTCCAGCAATCCTGATTTGGTTACATTTTTTACCTCTATATGTATAAATAATCTTTTATTCCCATTTAGTAACAGTATACATGAAACTCTTAATTATTTGTCATTCAAGATTCGATGGCGATAGACAAACAAAGGTTCAACTCTTGTTTTTTAAACCAGGAAAAATATTCTCGAATGGATTATACTATCAACCTGGATAAGATTCCCGATGAAAACTTTCAAGATTTATCGTCTTTTCTTGCGCTTCCAGCAGGTTCAGAATGTGTTCCCATTCTATCCGTTATCTACATGACAAGAAATAAAAACGTATAAAATATAACCCCTGTTGTCGTTATACTCAGAGCTTTTCCGACTCGTCATCTGTAAGGCGAAGTTCTCAGGGGCATTTTCCCGCGACATCCGCCTTATTTTTCACCTGCTCTATCTATTTGTGCTGATTGTATGCTGCGAAATTGTTTCCGAAAAACCAATTTGTGGAAAGAAAAACTAATACTGAAACACTAAGGGAAGTTCGTTTGTGGAAATGGTGCTGATTGTTTAATTCTAGAGTTGTTTGCTTTCATCATTTCCTTTATGGAATAATGGAATTTTTATACTTTATAGTTTCATGAATTATAGATTTAGCATAGTAGTTAAATCTAGCGAACGTGTAAGGGTACGAGATATATGAGATGAAACAACAAAATTAATTATTATGTGATCATTTTGAAACATTGTTGAATAGATGATGATTAAAATGCTCTCGGTCATTTTTCTGATAGTTTGATACCAAAAATTGCTGTCTGCCATCTAGCAAGTGGTTTATGGAAAACAGAAAAAGCAAAGTTCCCAAAATTTTTCCCTGAGGGATCCCCCATTGAACTACCAGCACCACAGATAGATTTGTTTTATGTTATCTATTTATGCTGATTGTATGCTACCAAATTAATGTGGAAACGAAAACGAATACGGAAACACTGAGAAAAGCTCTTTTGTTTAAAGTGTGCTCTGTTTCATTCTGGAGTTGTTCGTTTTTATCATTTTCGATTGTGGACTACTAGAACTTTTATACTCTATAGTATAATGAATTATAGATTTAGCATAGAAAAATCGAGAAGCGTGTAAGGATATGAGATATACAGATCTATACAAATATTTTGTAGGTATCATATATACTTATTTATATAAAACAACAAAATTGATGTTTATAATATGTTCATTAAGTTGATGATTAAAATACTCTCGGTCATTTTTAGTTTTATACCAAATATTCATAAGAAATTGTTTTATTATATATTTGGTTGTTTTTAATATATAATAGTATTTTCTATATTTGTAGGCGAGTGGTTTATGTAAGTACAGCGGAAAAAATTTTTTTACTATCTCAAATCTGACGAATGATACGAAAATTACTACACTATCTCATCTTCCATAAATTTTTCTCACCATCATGCAACTTACGGAGGTCACAAGGCCATAATTCAGAACATCTTTGTTCATCAAGAGCTCCATCAATTTTCCGCGGAAAGTCTTTGTAAAAGTGGATAGTTTACATCATTCGAAAACCTTGAGAATTATTTAATAAAAGTTCACAAAAATAGCTGTAATGATATGCTCGTATGTTTTCTCTGTATGATGTTTTTTTGTGTTATTTAATCAGGAAATACTTTTTATTTTCGGAAGATTCCTCAAAATCACAGACGAGCAGTAGTATAATTACTGTATATGCCACGAAATTCAACAATCCTTTCATACTCGTAAACCATTAAAACAAAATATCATAGGAGGGTGGCCTCATCAGAACAAGAAGGGTTTAAAAGGCTTTCACTTCGTCATTTTCAGATGTGTTTCGCAGTAACACTAAGTTTCCATTAGCACCTTCATCATGCTATAAATAGAATTCATTGGGGGTTTTTCAAGTTTTCTCGTTGCCGTCATCATTTCTTGGAGTTGGCGCTATTTGAGAACCGTATGATTTGCCCTTTCATCTCTTTTTCAGCGTTCATTATTACATTTGATGGCAAACGATCAGGAGAATCGCATAGATTGAAGCCGTAGTGGCTTGCAGAAATGAGGAGGAAAAGTGCTGAAGGTTTTTTTTTCATGTCAAATTTACGGAAATTTCTCTTCGATTCAAATATGCGAAGTTTGCTCGTGGGCGTTCAGATAATAAAAAATACTTGAGCATTGCAATTGAAAAATGTAGTTGTAATAATGTACGTGTGTGTTCTGTAGTCATGATGTTTTTTCGTATTGTTTTATTAGATAATACTTGAAGAACGTTCCTCAGAACTTATCACGTTCGTAAAATTAACATAAAATAATTCAGCAATTTTTACAGATTGAAATTCATTTTCATAAAATATCAAGGCGAATTCATGAAGCAATTGATAAAAGGATCTAGATGAAGCATGGAGACATTTATCTGTAATACAAAAATAAACTTGGTTCAGATCTTATTATATTTCTGCACGTTTCATGTTGCTACTGCTACAATATAGTAGAAGTCCTGTTGGCTCTTCACCTTGAAACGGTGACGACGACGTTTCGAAGTTGATGATTGAGATTCCTGCGAAAACGACGGACGTATGCAGTATATATACCTATATATATATATATATATATATATATATATATATATATATATATATATATATATATATATATATATATATATATATGTATATATTTTATATATATATATATATATATATATATATATATATATATATGTATATATATGTATATATTTTATATATATATATATATATATATAATATATATATTTATATTTATATTAAAAAATTAAAATAATAAAGAAAACAACTTGTCTAAAAACCACAAAATGAAAATAACTTTTTATTCGACTAGTTTCGCCTGTTACAGCATTATCAAGTCTTGATAATGCTGTAACAGGCGAAACTAGTCGAATAAAAAGTTATTTTCATTTTGTGGTTTTTAGACAAGTTGTTTTCTTATTATTTAATTTTTTAATATAAATATGAACTACCACAGAGTTGATTCATCGTCCATCGAATTTATTTATATTTATATTTATTCGGCAACGGAAACAGACAGGTATGATACCCATACCTAATAGCATTCACAGAATGAAAAAGAAAAAAAAATACATCGCAGCTTGCATGAAGAATTAACCTCATATCAATACAAAAATGAAATAAAACTAATAATTAATACAATAATGAGTAATAAGTTCTACATCGATACTCTGAACTAAGTTAAATAACATTCTCAGTCCAAATTACTCTGGGAATAAACAGATTTAATGATTAATCAATAAATTCCTCCAGGCTACATATACACATATATGATGTTAATTTTCACTGATTATGACTTATACTTGGAGGCCACAAAAGTAGAGTCAAAGCAGAGCTATTATTATAAAAAACAATACAAAAATCTAGCATCGTTATAAAGCTAATAGTTTGAAATTGAATGGAAATTTTCGAAATACAAATCTTCAAACAAAAATGAGAGTTCTAATATTATTTCAATTGCCAGAAACTTGAGGGAGATCTAATGTCTAAATTAAACTGTTAATTAATTGCATGGATATTTGTCTGTGGTTGGAAACATATCCCAACAAGAACAGAGAGGTCCGTTTCTCCCTTCAGCGTACTGCTTCGAAACCAGTTTTCTGGAACGATGATTCAATTTCGAAGATTCATACGTTTCTTCACTGCTTCAAATACTTACAGAAATTGATGTTGCCTGAAAAAATTCCTCAAACGCTCTCCTCACACTTTATATAAGTTGAGCCCTAACTCAAGAAAGCTTTGTGCAATTCTGAATCACCACAAAACTTTAAGCTAATTAGTCAATTCACCAGACGAAAGACGGAACTGTAAATAAAAATGAAATTGCCGAGCAAACGCGATTCTCGTTAATGGTTTTATTTTTCTTAGCCGGACAAAAAAGAACTTTAAACTGCGTTGAAGATTATAACGACTAGATCTCAGATGCTATGCAGAGGTGATCCAAAATTATTATTATTATTATAGCTTTTATTCATTATCTTATTTATCTTACAATCATGTTATAAAACGAAACATAGTATTCTTAAACTTATTAAACTTATGTCTGATACTGACACTGGGTCCGCTATTGTGTTGCACTCCTGCATAGGCTTCCCTAAAGCTTTTCATAATCTGCGTTTTTGGATTTGGGACATTCAAGTGATCCCAACCATTTTACGTGTTGCCCACTTCCATTTTAGACTTCTAAACGTAAAAGTAGAGATCTTTTACAACGGCCTTGTCTGTCTGTCTGTCCGCCTGTACGCATGCTTCAAAGGAAAAACGGTAAGAGATGCAGCATAGCTCTCACCAGATTCTAAACTGGGATGGTCGATATACCCTTAAAGTCAAAACATCCGATGACCTATGACCTTCAGGTCGATCTAAGTATTTCGACAACGGTAAATTTTAAATTATTATTAAAGCTTACAAAAAGGAAATTCAAGTGAGTTACTTACGGTTTGATTAAATTTTTTAAGTTTGTCCTGTACGCACATAACCTAAATGTCGCTCAGCAGTCCCGCTTCACGTTCACTTATGTGGTGTTGCTAACTTATAAGCTTCTTGACGCAGTATGATACATTACTTATTTTCTTTTTACTACTTAAAATTAAAAACAATCTAAAATGCATGAATTTTCATACCGGAACAGGATGCTACAATGTAAATATATATATGTATATATATATATATATAATATATAGATATATATATATATATATATATATATATATATATATATATATATATATATATATATATATATATATATATATATATATATATATATATATATATATATATTTACATATATATTTATATATATATATATATATATATATATCTTTGTATACCTATATATACATACATAGGTAAATAGATAGATATATACATAGTTGGAAAATGAAATACAGAAGATACACTATAATAACACATTTACTTAAAACTGGTCGTAGATATTAACTCATTATCGAAAGGATCCTTGAATTCAATATAAAATGCATTACTTGCAAATATTCGAATGTCTACGAATGCTAACTGTTTTCGGATATAAGTACTACCATATTTTATGTATATATATATATAATATATATATACATATAATATATATATCATTATATATATATATAATATATATAATAAATAATATATATTAATTATTAAATAATATAAAATATATATTTATATATATATATATATATATATATATATATATGTATTATATATATAAATATATATACATATATATAAATATATATATATATAATTATATATATTATATTATATATATATATATATATATATATATATATAAAGTATCAGTGGCGGCTCGTGAGGTGTTGGTTTAAGGAGGCTACCAAAGGTGTTAAAAAAGACACCATAGGCGAAAATTTTTAGGAATTCAAGGTCAACCGCCTTATAATTTAAAGAAAATCAAAGTAAAACAAGCACCCTAAGCTATTAATTTGTTTTCACTTTCGAGTGTCTACCTTGAGACCTACAACTCCTATTTACAATATTCACAAAAACTCGTCTACCTTGAGACCTACAACTCCTATTTACAGTATTCACAAAGACTCTTCTCAGCCAATTAATCAATTCATCTATTCATCAAATTTTTTTTTCTTTCACAAAATAGGTACCTACCTACCTACTAAACGAATTTGTTAACAGCTGGTGAGAGCAAATAAAAAGTTATTATATATTTTTGAAGATTAGCGAATAGAATTAAATCGTCAAATCCTAAGCGGCCCCAAACAGAGACATTTTCCCTAGTAAAAAGTAAACACTGCCAACGAAATAATTTATTTTTTACGTGTGATCCGCTTAGGCCCATAATTTCTGATATTAAAACCGCGATTTTGTTGTCTGTTACGCTGCACCAAACTGTTTAATTCAGGGGTAGGTCGCAATGTTTTTATCAAAACTTTATCCTCATAACTTAGTGCACAAGTTATGGGATAACAAATATTCCACTAAGTCACCATTGAAATTTTTGAAATTAACTTCAGTAACCAAACTCATTTTAAAACAATACGCGAGCAAAATAAGTAAACAAACCGTTTTCGGCCATTAGTCACTACGATTAAATTAATGATTTCCAACGAATTCACTCGATTTTACCCGAAAGTCTATAGTTGTGATTGGTCGACATTGTGTGAGACTTAGGCTCCATCGGTGTTGCCATTTACATGTATTTTGCTTTTCTATTGCAATGAAGTATTCATTCGCAGTATTTGCACCGTTGTTTGCTTTTCTGTGGCAGGCATAATGAACGTTGAGAATATACCTTTTTAAGCCTCCGCAGCGTTGCCACAAATCTTGAAATGAAGGAAATGCAGTAAATGTAAATAGCTTCTATCGTAATTAAAAAATTATATTATATAATGTAGGTTGAAAGGAAGGTAGGCGCATAAAATAATATGATTTTGATTAATATGAATATGATGAATGCTGAGTATTCAATATAATATATTAGTGATACACAGAATATTATTGAGGAGGAGGCTTAGCCTCCTTAGCCGCCTTCGAATAGCCGCCCCTGATAAGTATATATATATATATATATATATATATATATATATATATATATATATATATATATATATATATATATATATATATATATATATATTCAGTGAAATTCTTTTATAGCATCAAGTGAATGTTTCATATTTTATCGTCATGTCTACTTGTTGCCTGGCGAAGATAAATTGCGTTTCTGCCTCTTTTTCTTATCTCCAGGGTTTCATCCCGATTAAAATGGAGCGCCCCCTGAGGCGATTCGTTAAAATCGGACGGACAGAAAAAATCCATCATGTTCCCAAAGGTTCAACACCTAATAACCCTGACGTAATCCATTTACAAGAAAAATTAGCTGATTTTCTACGAATCTCCAAATCCGAGCTAATTTTCCGCGATATTGATTTTCCTCCGAAACAATGAAACGTATCGAAAGATGGAGCGCGGTAACCCTTCATCCTTCGGCGGTTTTATCGTTTTCCGCAAGATATACGACAGCCATATGGGAGTTTTATAGATTTGTACATCAGTAGCATTTTCCAGAGAATTTCGCTCCTAGTCGAACAAGTAGGAAACTAGATTTACTCATTGCAATACCAAAAATTTACCTGTTTTGGTTGCAAACAGATGGCGCTAAATAGTTAATGGGACTGTTGGAAACATCTCTTGATTTGTCTTGACTGATATTTTATTAATTCTAATATTCGATTCTTATTTTGGAAAATGAAAATTGGCGTAGTGGGCATTTTTAAATATAGGGAAATCCGACGTTTCCATGGTTTCTTCCTTGAATATTCTCAAATCGGAGTAATAAAAACGAGAAATTGGAGTGACATCCTGATATACAAGATTTCTTAATTCTTCAATTTATTTTTGATCTTCATATGATGCTATAGGTTTAGTCGAAATTCAAAGGATAACCTTCAATCCCAGATATGAAGGCTGATATATCTATATATATATATATATATATATATATATATATATATATATATATATATATATATATATATATATATATATATATATATAATCTCTTGATAATTATTAGCAATAACAGGCTTGTTTCGAACATTACGTGGGTAGGTAAAGGTTTCTGTGGTTTCCCTTACCATCTAATAATAACAGATTTGAATGTTAATATTGGACTAAATAGCACGTAATAAATAACAAAGAACGGCCACAGCCGAAAAATTTTAGTGAAACATAGTAGTCTTTTTCTATTCAAATTTTTTCAAATCAATAAATGTCAAAGAAATTTCAATTTTTTCAAAAGTTTTGATAAAGCCACGAATGTCGTGGCGAAACGTCAACTTTTTAATAAAATCGAGTTTTTTGAGATTCAACAAGCCTGTTATTGCTAAAAATTATCAAGAGATTAGAAATAGTTCACAGGCAACAACAATTCGAATAAATATATATATATATATATATATATATATATATATATATATATATATATATATATATATATATATATATATATATATATATATATATATATATATATATATATATATATATATATATATATATATATATATATATATATATATATATATATGTGGCAGAGGATTTCGTTTGTTGTTGTTGTTGCTGTTTTCATGTCCAAGTTTTCCATGCCATACTTGGATACGCCGTTCTGATGCGGACCAAAAAGTCTTCAAAAAATGCGGGCTATACCGATAATTCTGTTCTATTTGTTATATATATATATATATATATATATATATATATATATATATATATATATATATATTATATATATATAAATATATATATATATATATATATATATATATATATATATATATATATACAAGAACAAACTAAATCTCCTGCTACGGAAGATAATCACACATTTGTGGCCTACTGTTTGAACTCTGCGGTTTGGGAGATTTGGTGTAACTTATATCAAACAATATACCAAGTTTTCCATCCCATACTTGGCTATGCCGTTCTGATGAGGTCCAAAGAGTCCGAAACACTTGTCAGCGGCTGGTTCGATAAATACGGGCTATACCGATATTTCTGCTCTATTTGTTTAATATTTTCCCTCAGTTGGTTGAAGTTATATATATATGTGTGTGTGTGTGTGTGTGTGTTTATATATATATATATATATATATATACATATATATATATATATATATATATATATATACATGTATATATGTATTTATATATATATATATATATATATATATATGTATATATATATATATATATATATATATTGTAAAAAAAAGCAATTTAACGTATGAAAGCAAAAGTTTACATATGTTGATTGGCGCTTATTAAAACAGCGTAGCAAAGTTTGAGTTGGAAAAGCTTGTAAAAATCGGTGGAGATCTTTCTTCCAAACCAGAGCGTTTGGGTGTAAGCCCCGTGCGCCATTGTCTGCTATAACAGGGGATTTCGTTTATTACTATGGTGAAGCTTGATAATGGAAAGCTTATTGGTCTTCATCACAATAGCGTATCCGTCTGATTGCCTCTTTTGATATTTTTTTGCTTCAACCTGATTCTATTGATTGTATATATATATATATATATATATATATATATATATATATATATTTATATATATATATATATATATATATGTATATATATATATATATATATATATATATATATATATATATATATATATATATATATATATACTCGTATATGTAATTGAACAAGTTTCTCAAGGGATATTAATGTTTTCTTGCAATTCAAATCTCACAAGGTTCAAAATGTCCTCTCGAACTTATAATCGCATTAATTTAGATGGTCACTCGGAAAACTTGAGGCAACGTTGTAAGCGTAAGAAGTAAATCCGGATGCTAGACATGTTAGACACAAAGTTACGTATGACTCTAATACTCTACGTTTTAAACTTCGTCCCAAAGCAAGATTTTAATCCGGGACTGGCTCGCCCACGTACCAGGAACATTATCCCAATCGTTTGGCGCCGAAGTGGTCCAAGTACATTTTGAAGTTTTTAACCACATCGAGCAAACTCGCTCAACTAACCTTTGGTCATGTTAGTCCATTAAAGGAATTGATTCAAATTGAAACTCAACAGTTTTATCTGCAATATAAATTTAAGTGAGATTGTTATGGTAATTTATTTTTTATAACTAACTAGTGTAATATTTGAATAAACTTCTGACATCGTTGCGTCATTCATATATATTGGGATTGGGAATACGGAAATAATAAACAACAACAAAAAACGAGAGGTGTCGTAAAAACTCGGTTGGAGTGAGGCTCCTTTCGCTATAAGAAAAATAGAATACTTCAAGCAAAACGGAATTTTGACGCTTCCTTCTTTATATTTACTTGAATCTGTGTGCATGATTTAAAGTATTTTCATGCCGTACCCTCAGTGTCACAGTACGGGTAATCAACCAGATCTTCGGGACATCATGTTCACCTCCCTATTCCTTCCTCTGAATTAACAAAAAAGTCTATCATTTATAATTCTAAGAAAATTTACAATCACCTTCCAGAGGAATTAAAATCTATAACTTCCTTGACCAACTTTCGGAAACGAACTAAATCTTATTGTCTTGATAGACCTTATTACTCTATAGAGGACTAATATTTTGAGCATTGATTGACCGTTATGACCAAATTGAATAACACAGGCATCAGCTTCGATTCAGGAGGATTTATTGCGAAGTTTGTATATATTCTTTGTGGAAATGTGGTGTGTTTATTTTTATGTTTTACATTATTTAGTTAGGTACTATTTCTTCGCTTTGTGAATAAAATGTATCTTTTCAAGACAATAAAGCATATTTGATTTGATTATGTATTAAGTAGCTGAAAAAACAAAGTTTGGGAGTAATGAAATGAAAAAAAATCGAAATTATTCATATTGAGATGTATATATTACTTCGGGAGCAAATGGTCAAACTATTTAGAACAATGATCTTAGAAGAGCTAATCTTATTGAGAATTTACAAGAACTAAAACAGTTTTCCCATTAGAGAGACATATTCAGTGTTAGGTACATATTTTATGTAAAAATATTAACATGAAAATAATGAATAAGTATGCTACCACAACAACCCGAAATATATGTATTATTATGCATAATTACATTGCATTAATATATAGGAAACAAATTTCGTCATATATATATAAATATATATATATATATATATATATATATATATATATATATATATATATATATATATATATATATATATATATATATATATATATATATATATATATAATGCTACTACTGCGTTCGCAGTAGGAGGCCGTGCACCCCACATGGGAACATTTTACAAAGTTGTTGGTTACTGTGCTCAGACAAAATAGATTCTAATTTTAAAAAATCGAGATTCCCTCTCTCGCCTTCTCATCCCCTTAAAAAAAATTTTAGTGGGTACCTATGTAGGTATATATATATATATATATATATATATATATATATATATATAATTATATATAAATATATATATATATATATATATATATATATATATATAAATATATATATATATATATATATATATATATATATATATATATATATATATATATATATATATATATATATATATATATACGGAATGAACCGCGTGAAAGATTTGAAAAATCTCGACGTTTCGGCTCCTTTTGCGAAGCTATCTTCAGGAGAATTAGAAGGGGAATAATACAGAATCGTGTCCTCAATCTGCCTACTCCACGATTCGAATTAGGAGGAATCGGAAACAATACGATTGCGTGGTCTCAACCTGCCTACTCCACTAACCGTACTGCTTCCTGTCAACTCTGAAGTCTCAACCTTCAGAGTCAACTGACGGGCCGATCGTCGTTTGGCCGTATTTATAGGGGAGTGGGGCGGGTACTCACACTCATCAGTGCGGGATGCACTTTGATTGGGCGTTACATGGCGTCCACTGAGAAGTGGTTTCCATGCTGATGGGAGTCTGTGACTGTCATCTCTGGTGTGCAAACAATTTGGACGTTTTTCTATTTCTACAGCTTCACGGAAAATTCGGGATTTGAAAGATCGGACGGGAGCAATAATTCTTGTATTGGGGAAATCGATAATGTGGCCTGTTTGGGTGTGATGTTGGGAAAGGACGTTGGAGATATCTGAGTGTCTTACTGAAAGTGAATGTTCTTTGGCACGGACCTGAATTCGTCGGTTTGTTTGTCCTATATAAGAACGAGGACAATTGGAACAGGGAATCTCATAAACACCGTGATTTTCGTTAGGAATTTTATCTTTGACGGATCTGACCAGATGGGAGAGTTTTTGTTGAGTGGTGAATATTGTTTTGATGCTCGTGTTTTTGAGAGATCTTGCGATCTTATCTGTTACTCCTTTGATGTGAGGAAGAAATAATTTAGGTGTAGATTCTTGTTCAGTGGGATTGGAAGGAGGTAGAGGTGGAGTGATGTTTGTGTGTTTGCGTATGTACTTGTTGATTTAGTATGTGTTGTAACCGTTCTGTAATAATATATGTTTTAGATTATTGAGTTCTGATTCACGGTGTTCGTCGTCAGATAGTCGAATGGAGCGGTGGATTAGGGTATTAACTACAGAGTTAAGTTGAGAAGGATGGTGGTGAGACTGGGCGTTCAGATAACGGTTTGTATGGGTGGGTTTACGATAAACTGAATAGGAGAAGCCATCTAATTCTCCTAAAGATGGCTTCGCAAAAGGAGCCGAAACGTCGAGATTTTTCAAATCTTTCACGCGGTTCATTCCGTGAACCAAGTTTTTCATATATATATATATATATATATATATATATATATATATATATATATATATATATATATATATATATATATATATATATGTATATATATATATATATATATTTATATATATATATATAATATATATATATATATATATATATATATATATATAAAACAATTATTTTCTTTCATTATTCATTCCTAACTCTGATGATCATTGTACGAATATATAGTAGATTATCATTATTTTTAAATATTATCAAAGGCATACGTAATCTATAATAACTAACCAATGCTAACTTCAATTTTAAATTCCCACCAATGTTTCTTTACTTGAAAAAAAAAGATTACATAATTAATTAACAAATTTAATTTATCCGTCTCTGAAATTGAACACTGCGTCGAAAGGATCGACTTTCAAAAAACCTCACTGGGCATGCGCTAATGCAGCTTTTATGCTAACAACACGTCTTATCATCTTTAGGACTAGCTTCCATGGACTGTATGGTATTTTTCATAAAACAATTTTCTAAGACAAACAAATATACCATAAAATTGCAAAACTCAAATAACAAAATGATATACAAGTTGAATGACATAATCCTATACGAGGGAAACTCTATAGTTACATACATTTCTGTATGTGTTTTACATTGATCTTTCACAATCCATAAAAAGACTGAAACCGATTTGCTATAGATCTAATCGATATATAGACACGTACCATCGGGATCATCGACCAACCGGACAATCTACCGTGAAATGGCGTATCCTCGAGTATATCGTACTTATCGAAGACTACAAAAAACCGAAGGAACACCCATTATTAAATTAGTTTCTAGCCTCAAGGCGTCCAAGACGCATGGTATGCTTCGGGGTCTCTGAAAAAAAGATTGTAAATCGAAGTAGATGGACTTCCCGCGAAAAAGCCACTTCGAACGGCGATAAGCAATTGTGTTTAGCTGAATAAGAAGCAACAAATTGATTTTGATCATTTGTTGGCAAAAAAGAGGAATTTGACATGGCGGTAGAACGAAGGCAGCGAACTGATAATGGACTTTTGTCGGTTGTAATTGAATTTATGTTCTGACGTGTTTTAAACTAGATTTTTGAGTCATGAAACTCTTGATACTATACCGAAAATGAATTATAACGTCCATTCGAGCGGTGTATTTCAAAGGTGTTCACAGCATATTGCAGCAAAAAACTGCATGAAGAAAATTAGTTAGGTACTGATGAGGTATCGACAGTTCGGCGATACATTTTGAAAAACTATAGTTTTTAATCAATATCAATATTATACATAGAAGAGGAAAGTGTTTATGGATTTGTTCAGCATTTTCTCTATAACCACTTATTCACCATCCACTCATAGTTGAAGTTGTAGATAGTCCTAAGTCTGCTTTGTATGACTTATCTAAACTTGAGGTTATGCTGCATGACGTTAAATGTATATGTGTGTGACAATGATGATGACTTTCTGGAATATTCCAGATTTTTAATAACTGAGATTGAATTCTCGCACATCACTTGGTGAAACATCATCAAGAATAAAATATAAACTTTAAAATAAAAAACACTTGGTTTATGTTTCACAATATAAAAAATATTTAGATACTGTATTTAGCAGTAACGAAAAGTCGACATGTTTCGAGTTATGAACTCATTATCAAGACTGACTACAGGAGAGTATTACATCCTATTTTATAAAACAGACAAAAGCAAAGAGGATACCTGAAAATCAATTTGTTCGTTTACAAGGAAGGGGTAATTGACTATTATGGGCGGAACTTATTTCGAGAATTTCAAGAAGGTCAAGGCGCTTTCCTTTGTTACCTGAATGTAATAATTTGGTTTTGTTGAAATCCAGGAAGTGATTGAATTTTATACAATGTTCAGAGAAGCCAGTGGTATCATTGTTTTATAAAATTGACTTTTTATGTTCTTCAACACGAATATTTATATTCCTTCCTGTCTGTCCAATATAGAAAGCAGGACATTCGTCGCGAAATATTTTGTAAACACCACTGTTTTTTCCGATGTTAGATTTTTCTTTATTATTGACCAAGAATGACTTTAAATTTCTTTTATTTGTACAAATTGTTTTAACGTTATTTTTCGATAGTCTGTTAGAAATTTTGCTACTCAAATTAGGCACATAATTTATTGGGAAGTATTTTTGTTCTTCATTAAAAGTCTGCGTGGGGTATATTGAATGCAACAGATTCTTGATTCGTTTTTTCCCAATGAGCTTGTCGATACGACTTTTATTGTAACCGTCATTGGTGGCTAATAATTTAATTGTATTAACTTCAGTTTGACAATTTGTTTCCGATAATGGAATCGTGTACAACCTATGTATGAACGAATGAAAAGCACTGAGTTTTATTTTAATGTGTTGGTTACTGTCGCTGTGAATTAAAGTATCTGTGAAGGTTGGTTTTCTATAAATGTTGAAAGTAAGAGAATTCAAATTCCCAGCAATCTGAACGTCTAAGAAATTCAAGGTACCGTTTTCGTTTTCTACTTCTTTTGTAAATTGAATCGAGTTGTAGAAAGTATTTATATATTTAAGGAAATTAGTTTTTTATTTTAAAGTTTATACTTTATTCCAGATTTTATTCAAATGTATTTGTGTGTTCTAGAATGTTGGAGGTATATAAGCCGAAGTTCATTTCCTTTTTGTCACCAAGCTAGTTAGTCGAGTATGTTAGGTACGCTGGCTAGTATTTGGGAGGTCTCGGGTTCAAACCCCGGGGCCGACTGGTCTGCCATGAGTTTTTTCAGAGGTTTCCTCATGGTAATGTAAGTCACTGCTTGCAAACTTACAAGGCGAATGCTGGGCCAGTATTAATCCTCTGAACCCTACCCACACTTCCTATGTTCCATAAATATCCCGTCTCACCTATCCTTAATGCACTTGTACATACAAGTGTATCCTCTGATCTGGCTGAAGGAGTTAATCCCAAACTCAAGCTGCCCGCCTCCCTGACACATACTTCAGGGAGGAATGAAACACGTGTGTTTCCTTTTTTTTTTCCTTTCTGTCAGTCAAGTCTCAGCTACGGTCAACAGACCATTAACAAGCGGAGTGCTAAACTGATTCTATCACTATTGAGCGTACGATGTATTTCGACCCGGACAACGCCGGGTTTTGTTGATAGAAGTTAATAATTTTGATCGATTTATGAGCAACTTTCGGTAAAAGAAGCTTATTATGCTTTTCAATCATTTCGAGATTATTTCAACAAATGGCGGTTTATGCTAGATTTAAGCTGCTGAAAGTTATAGCAAACCGAAAATACCTTTGCGGGTACAGCGTTCCAAACGTTTGCGGTTTAGTTCAGAAATGCCCTTTAGCTTTAGTAGACCTTTGTTCTGGCGTTCGGGATGTGCACGGCAAATTGGTGTGATTTATCTGTATTCCTTGTGTCACTAGTGAATTGTGCTCCTGGTGGAATAATGAAGGGAATGTATGCAGAACACTTACCGTGATAATATCTTAAAAAAGACATAAGTCGGCAACCTTCCTCCGATGTTCGAGTCAATCTCGCCTCGTATATTAACATCACTGCTATTTTCTGAATTGAGTCAAGCAGATGCAAGGAGTGCTTTGGTGCAGAACTCTAAGCATGAGAGCTGTGTTCCGCTCCAAATAAAGTTGAAAGGCTGGAATTTGGTTGATGTTAGGGAGGAGCTATTTAGGATTTAAAATATTTTTTCTCATCGCTGCAATTTGTATATAGAAATTTCATACTTTTTTCAAGGTATTCAAGCTTTGTGTTTCTTCAACCCTCCAAATTGACAAAGCTTAATAATATGTAATCATATTTATTGAAATCATCTGTGCTATGAATGGATATATAATTATGCATAGTAAATTATTGATTACCTGATATAATATAATTAGTAGTTTCTATTTGTGAATTCAGTAGTAACCTGTAATTTTAAATAATTTTCTGAGATCTTTTAGTGTGAATATCAAGGGATCTCTCCATGTGGTAAGAATTTGAAGTAATGTCTGCCCGAGATAATCTCTTGTTATTTTGATAATTTTTCATAATTTTTATTATTTATGCTGACAGTAGTTTTATTATTGAAGGAGACATTAATCCCATTTTCATTAAAAAAATTAAAATTCGAATTTCTAATTTTCTGAATGAACAATTTCAAATGGAGGACTCTAATGATTTGGTAATATTACTGTTCACTAAAATTTGTTCAATAGTATTAATATCTTGATTATTATATAACCTCAACCATATCGAGTTATCGTTCGGAAAAATTATTCAACATCGAAAGAAATAATATCACGAAAATTTTCAGTTCGAGCAAATTTTTAAACAAACAGAATAGGTACGGAGAAAGGCCCTATTTCTTTCATCTTTTTCGCATCTTGATTGCATCAGAAGTGGGATATTCTCTACGGAATATGAAGGGGTTCTGGTTATCTTTCTGAAAGATCCTTCATTTCAACACGTATTCTACAATTTCCACATGGGAGTTTTAACTGTCGAAAAGTTTGCCGTTGCAGAATGATCTGCAACTCATATCCTCTTTTCCAAACTGAAAGCAGCGATGTAAAATTGAAACGTGCCTTAATCGTGAAAACTCTTCATGCAATATGAATTTTGTTCTCGACTCCCCAAAACTCTTCTATTTTTTGTTTGCCTTTCCTCTGTTCTAGATGAGTTTTCCCTTCACAGAGACATCAGTATTTTTTATCAATAATAACCAAGTAGTATCCCTTTAGTAGAGTAACAGGAATAATTGAATTTCTATTTCAATCGTTTGTATTATTTTATCATCATGAATTTAATTATAATATTTATTGAAGATATTATGTCAAAAATTTTAAATTATAAAATACTGATTCAAATATCTATATTTGATAAAAAAAGAGTGAAAACGAATATTACGTTGTAATTTCTGAAAAATCTGTATTTAACATCCCAATCTGTAAAACTCTTATTTTATTAGAGCTCGACTCAACTTCTTTATTAAATAAATTATTCAGTTATTCAAATTTATTCATATAATTTCAAGTTATTCAATAACAAACCAAGTGAATTAGGTAAGACCTGTCATTACTTAAATAGAATTATAAATGCATTTTTACCTTCTAGCGATTTGAGTATTAATATTATTTTCTTCTCATTACTTTGAAGCATCTTGGAATTATGACTGCATTTCTCTTTAATTCGCAAAAAAATATTGAAAATTTGAATAAAATATGTTATAGACTTAAATTTGAAAACGAATTATAGCATCTGATTCTGCCTCATCTATTGTAATTTATTTATAGTTGAGGAACTTGTGTTAGTTCACTTGAAAAATGATATCTTTATTATCAAATATTGTAAGGTTGAAAATGACTGTCGTGGAATTATTATTAGAGCAGTAAAATAAATATGAATGATTGATTGATGAGGCCGAGACTTACAAAAAATTCAGTAATATTTTACGTAAAATATACGAAAACAGGCACCTTAAAAATGTTAAATATAACTGCGTAGGCTCTGGATCAGATCTATAGACACATTTACAAAATATATTTAGTATCATTCTGTGAAATTAAAAATTTAAAAATTAAAAAAATATTTATTTGAACTGTTGTTGCCTGTGAACTATTTTTAACTTTTTGATAATTATTAGCAATAACAGGCTTCGTGAATCTCAAAAAACTCGATTTTATTAAAAAGTTCACGTTTCGCCACGACATTCGTGGCTTTTTCAAAACTTTTGTAATATCGAAATTTCTTTGACATTTATTGATTTGAAGAAATTTTAATACTTAAAAAAGACTACTATGTTTCATCAAAATTTTTCGGCTGTGTGCGAAACGGTAACTTTTTAATAAAATCGAGTTTTTTTGAGATTTACCAAGCCTGTTATTGCTAATAATTATGAAAAAGTTTTATATATATATATATATATATATATATATATATATATATATATATATATATAGTTTCACTTCCTTTCGATTTCAGGTAGAAGTTTTCAATTTATTTATTTAAATACGTTTCGAAAGCTAACTAGCCCTTTCTTCAGTGAATTAATTTTGATTTGAACCACTTGTTATTTGTTTATTAGGATCAAATTTAATTAATCTACTGAAGGATAGAACTGTCCTTTTCTTCAGCTCCCGGAAAATATGGAAATGAATCAATTGATAACTTCTACTTGAAAAAAATTTTTGTTAACTTAAAGTAATAGTATACTACAAATTCATAATAGCAACGACGAGTTCCATCATCTATTATAATAATTATGAAAATCGGAAATGCATTTTTTTAAATAATCCTTCTTTCTAAAGTTGGTTTTTCTAGGTTCCTGGTTATAATTCGTACAATTTACAAAATTGCAATAAAGTGGTGAATAACAGCATTTCCCCATTCTGTATTTTATATTGCCAAAATAGGGCAATTTATTTCCATGATAGACATTATTTTCTCATCAGTTTTCTTCATTCATATTACTCTTCAGGCAAGTGTGTTTGTTGGCTGGGATATTCCTTCAAGAAGACGAATGACCCCCAATTTTCTCTACGAATAATGTATCTTCTGTTTGTTCGATTCGAGCTACCGCCTTAATTTAGCCAGTATTCGAGCGATAATAACTTTGGCAATTCGCATTTGGATGCTTCCTTCATGTAGTCGCCACAAAAACGGACTCCGGGCACTTTAATTCTGATTCCTGAAGCGGTAATTATAAGCGTAACACCCATCTCAGGTAGTCTCTTTTTGAGATAAGGAATAATAATAACCCAGGACCTATGCGCAACAGTTTCTCTTCCAAGGTATTTCGGGTCGCAATAACTATATCCTTATTACGCGTTTTTCTTTCATTAAAATTCGTATCGGGGTCCGTTTTTAACGACTCCGGGGTCCGGAATATTCGGATTTTATCGTTTCTACGCCTCCTACGAGAATAAAATTGTTATTATTTCAGTGAGTTTACAGCCAGGACTGCCGTTTCTCGTTTAATAGTCTGTCGACTGGAGATTGGTCCACATAACGTGTTTTGAAATAACAGTCATAATCCAAAATCATAATCACCGTTTGGCTTTTAATTGGCTTACCGGTTTCAGATCCAAATGAAGCGAATATCATGGTGTTTATTTCAACAGAATAGTGGAGAGTTACGATTTCTCTTGAAATATCAGATTTTAAGTGTGATTAGTAGATACTGATGAATAGTTTCAGTTAAATCAATGGTGGCAATTTCAGTATTTGAATATCATCGTCATTGATAATAAATATATAATGATGTTCCTTTCATAAACGTGAATACGAAGTAGATACAACCAAGTTTGCTGTTTGTTACTTAACACGATTTTATTATATTCACTAGTATGTAAGCAAAAAGCTACGTATGTAAAGAAATATAGGTAATCGATTTTCACCTTTTTCTAATTATAGTATCGATTTGAAACTTTGCAAATATATGTAGCCTGGATGATAATACAATAATTCGATACTATCTTGCTCAACCCGTCATAAATCGAGGAGATGGACAATGTTGTCATGAATGTGAGATCTTATGGTGGTCTGTTACCTACTACGCATCCATTTTACTGCTCTTGCTTCAATTCAATCCATCTGCGTCAATGATCTGAATCTTTGGCACTACTTTCTAGTGTATTACTTATAGAGAGAGTGTTTTGTAGTTTTTATACTGTAATTTATTACTCTTAATCAGAATATAGAACTTGCGCAACAATGAAGATAGCACAAATTGTACTGACAATATATATATATATATATATATATATATATATATATATATATATATATATATATATATATATATATATATATATATATATATATATATATATAGAAGAAGGGTAGTCTTTGCTGACTAGTTAGGATGCAATTAGGATAATAATATTTGGGATACAAAATTTCGTCGTAAAAGGGACAATACTATAGTCATTGACTGGTATAGAAAGCCCATTAGTAGTGGAAGATATTTGAACTACCACTCGTATCATAAACAATCCATGAAAGTTAATTTGGTAAAACAGATGAAACGTCTAGTGCTTTGTATTTCTGACAATTGCTTCCATCAGAAGAATTTAAAAATTTTATATGATTCGTTTATTGATAACTCTTATCCTCCTACTCGACTAAAAAATATCCTTTTTGGTACGTCGACCATGTTAATACAAGATACAATTAATAATATAGGTGCTTCGCAGGTTGCGGCTGCTACCAATGAAGCAGCTAACTCGACCCAAATTCAATTTTTCTTCACCTCACTTCCTTATGTTGCTGTGTTTCCCCAAGGTTGTCACGAATTTTCAGGTCTCTTAGTCACATAAAAATTGCCAATAGAACAGTTTTAACAATAAGTTCCATTTTCACTAAAGTTAAGGATAAAACACCTTTAACTTCACAATCTCATATAGTATACAGCATTCCATTCTTCAATTGTGATAGATTATATGTAGGTCAGACGTCTAGAGCCCTTAAGGATAGAATTACCTCACATAAGAGTGACTGTAGGTGTCGTCCTGAAAGATGTGCTTTGAGTGAACATGTGAATATTACAGGACATATTATGAATTTCAGTGACACCAGGATATTGACAAGGGAAAGAAATTCGACTAATGCCCGGTTTCTGAAGTGAAAAATCTCTATTAGATAGGGCTATGTGCTCAATAAGCTATATATATATCTGGTAGATTGGGTTTCTGAACTCTTTGATAAACCTTATCTACGCGATAAGTAATCGAATGCATATCTTCAGAAAGTTGAGCAGATATCCATTAGATAAATATTGGCGCAAGCGCAGGCTGTTAAATTCATCCTTTGAATTCATCTAACTTAACCTCTATAAAAGGTTGAATGAAGGCTATTGATTGATTGTGTTTCTATTTAATATTTTTGTATTAAGATGGAATATTCAGATTCATCTACATCGTCGGATGAAGAAATTTTAGATATAATTCTTCATATAGAGCGGCCAAGAAATTTTCGTACCCGAGAAAATCAGTTCGAGAAATACAGTGACTTGGAATTTTTTTCATCCCGTCATACAAAGCATGTAACTGCTTAGTAGAACGATTGCCTGTTTGACAATTTGCATTAAAATTATCTCTAATGCTGTCCAATGCTTCATTTTTCATTTGCACATTCGTGGAATCGGTTTTTTTTTTCTATAATGTGCTTAAATTGTTGAGTTATCTCAAATAGTAAATTTTTATCATACTCCGTAAAGTTTTTAGATATTTTACTATCTTTGCTCTCCATTACTATTATTGTATATAGGCACGTTTTCTTTTAGATTTAGGAAAATTTACTAAAAATACACCACACTCCACAACAAATAAAATAAATATGGTTAGGCCTTCTTCCTTTTTTTTTAGGTTTTGGCCTTAGAATACTCTACATTCAGCCACTTAGTTGCGTCGACATCTGTGTGTAATGAAGTTAAACAAGTTATCTATTCAATAGTTGTGAGTTCCACAATTTGGGCCACGCTAAAGTTCAGAAACCCATAATAATTTATTAGTTTGATAAATGTATCTATTTGATAGTTATCAATTGGATAACGTCATATGCTGAGAAACCGGGCATAAGAGACTGTTTATGGAGATGGCTTACATTTCACAATCAGAAAATTGCTTAAATAAGAAAACTGATTTAAATCATCTTAGTGAAATTTATTCTTTTTTGTTGGATTTAGATAAAAACATCCATTTGAGAAATGTCGAGTGAGGGAAGAGTTGCTGAGTCTGAGTCATTTATACCTCTGGCTATTTTATTTGTTAGCAGTGACCAATCTGTGAACCTTAATTATCATGTTTTCACATTAGAGTTTTCTTGTTTGATGCTGTCTATGTCTACTTTCTTGATCAAGATGGCTAGTCGCGTCTCTTTTTCAGTCAATATGTAATGACGAAGTAGATATTTATATTCTTTAAAATTTCAACTTAACTTAACTTCAACGATATTTATTTCCTCTAAATTAATTGTGGTTTGTTTTATTTTATTGTGACCATTTAACTTATAATGTTAGTTGATGACATCACATTGTGTATTTCTTGATCAATAATGTTTCATAGAAATCAATAATGCTGTATCTCGATTTTTACATCTTTTGCAATCATTCACGACACAGTGAGTAGTGTTACGGTTGACCGTTATGGAGCAACTTTTGATTTTCTTTTGTGCTTATGTTGTAGCTTCCCTGAAGATGACAATAATCATTGTCGAAATATCGGAAATATAGTGTTATAAGAGTACACGTTTTGCTTGCTGCTATACCCAAATATTATTATCCTAATTGTATATATATATATATATATATATATATATATATATATATATACAGGGTGATTCATTAAGGGTGGCGACCGGCCGTATCTCGGAAACCGTATGTCCTAGAATTTGGGGCAAAAAATTCTTATATGAAAATCTACCCTAAAAAAATGATTAAAAATATTTTTGAGTCCATAGTTTTCCGCTAGGTGGCGCAATCTACCACTTATAAAATATAATTGGATTTTTTACGAAATATTCCCCAATTAAGGCTGGTAAAAGATAACAACTTTAGAAACTACTATCTTAACTCTACAACTTTTGTAAAAGTCATTTTTCTGTATTACCTATTCTGAAATGGTGGGGGAAGTTCTCTTTCTTTGAGATAAAAAAGACTGTAACTCCATAATGCATAGACCGATTTTCGAAAACAAAGACTCTATGCAAAGAGTATTGAATGTAGATTTCAGAAAGAAATAACAAAAACACTTTTAATTTTCCAATCGGCAACTAGAGGGCGTTATGTAACACCTAGCTATATTTATGATTTTTTCTGAGAAATTTCAAATGCAATGCTATAAATCTAACTAGCTAACAAAAAGTCAAATTTGATGACTTATTGACCTGTCAAAACCGCGAACTGATATCTCTTTTCATTCCAAAGATATTGGCATTTTTTGATGAGTGTTGATGATTGTTGACTCGCCCTGTAAGTTGGAAGAGAAATCATGTTGCTAAAATTATTTTGAAAATAAAATAACAAGTAGAAACGCATCATGAAAATATTTACTAACATTACATAATGACACAAAACTGGTCCGGTCAAATTAGACCAAAAAATAGGAGTGAAGTTACAAAAATTCGAACCCAGCTGAAAATTAGTAGGATTGTTCAAAACATCATTATAAATGAAATCTAAAAAGTCCTCATCGATCCGATACGTGCAAAAAATTTACTCGGGGTCGAATGTCACAAAAACGGGTTTTTTGCGATTTTCAGCAAAGCATTAAGTTTTATCATGGAATTAGTCTAGAAAAAAATTGTAGATCACCTAATTATCTATAAAAAACGTTTGAATAAATTTTTTTTTCAGAGCCACCGTTTTTGAGATCAACGATTCAAAAAGTTGGAAAAAAAAACACTAGCTCAAAGGTGGCGTTGAAACGTGCATAATATGATGATTACAACTCTCTCAACTTTTTGAATCGTTATATCTTAAAAACAGCGACTCTAAGAAAAAGTATTTTGAAATTTTTTATAGATAATTATTTGATCTACAATTTTTGTCTGGGCTAATTTCGTGCTGTTGTGAAATAATATGATAAGGATGCATTTTATAATGCCTTAATATTCTTTGCACCAAAGAATAATTCAATCCTAGATCTCCTGCAATTTTTCGAATAATCAAATGGGGTTCAGACTTAACTAACGCCAATACGTTAATAACATATTCTTCATTGCGACTTCTACGTATCCTATTTCTTAATGCGACAGGTTGAACATTGCCGGTTTCTCGCAATATTTGTGCCAATCTTTTGAATAATTTCCGAGAATGACACCGTCTTTCAGGATATCGTATCGCATACTCCCTGTCAGCAATTACTTCATTTTGTAGACTTTCAAAATATACACTGACCATATCATATGCCTCTTCATTTGAATAAAAAGGCATTATAAAAGAGTTAGTTTGCAAACAGTCAGAATAAATTTGACAGAAATAAAAACTTAAAAGTAAACAATCATAAAACATTAGTGTCATTTCCATAGGTAACTTGCTGACTTTTGAAATATCTATGTCTCAACAGTTTAACATCATTCGTAATATTGCAGCTCGTCCATGAACATAAAACTACAGGAGACCGTTTGAGAGATTTGGAATTGAATTTTTACCCGAAAATTTTTATCCGAAATAGTTCAAAGCAAATACTGGCAAGCATTTTGTGTATTCAAAATAATGAGATAGTGGGAGCGCTTTGTAAATTTCTGTTATAAGTAGCTCCCTCAGTTTTGTTTCATTATGTGATGTTAATAAATATTTTTGTGATGCGTTTCTACTTGTTATTTCATTTTCAAAATAATTTTAGCAACATAATTTCTCTTCCACCTTACAGGGCGAGTCAACAATCATCAACTCTCATCAAAAAATGCCAATATCTTTGGAATGAAAAGATATATCAGTTCGCGGTTTTGACAGGTCAATAAGTCATCAAATTTGGCTTTTTGTTAGCTAGTTAGATTTATAGCATTGCATCTGAAAATTCTCAAAAAAAATCATAAATAGAGCTAGGTGCTACATAACGCCCTCTAGTTGCCGATTGGAAAATTAAAAGTGTTTTTGTTATTTCTTGCTGAAATCTACAAACATACTCTTTGCATAGAGTCTATGTTTTCGAAAAATTATGGAGTTACAGTCTTTTTTATCTCAAAGAAAGAGAACTTCCCCCACCATTTCAGGATAGGTAATACAGAAAAATGACTTCTACAAAAGTTGTGGAGTTAAGATAGTAGTTTCTAAAGTTGTTATCCTCTACCAGCCTTAATTGGGGAATATTTCGTAAAAAATCCAATTATATTTTATAAGTGGTAGATTGCGCCACCTAGCGGAAAACTATGGACTCATTTTTTTAGGGTAGATTTTCATATAAGAATTTTTTTCCCCAAATTCTAGGACATACGGTTTCCGAGATACGTCCGGTCGCCACCCTTAATGAATCACCCTGTATATATATATATATATATATATATATATATATATATATATATATATATATATATATATATATATATATATATATATATATATATATATATATATATATATATATGGCATTAAAGTTACCCTGAGAAATTTGTAGAAGTCAAACGTAAATGAGTGTTCATAATAATATTGGAACTAACGCAGAAATACTTCTATAATATTATTTGTCTTTTTGTTCGAGATTATTGGTTTTCTTGATAGAGTCAATATAATCTAGAAAAACTCTATCGCAGCGAGCGGCATTAGAGAAACAGGTTTTCAAAGCGTATCCAGTTTAAAATTATATTCATTCAATTATGATTTTTGTTCCAAATCCTGAAAACAAAAATTGCGCCCACTATCGTGTGAAAAATATTCATTTCCTCCTCCGAGGGGTCAACCCCCCAACCAATTTATATCGAAATAAATACCATCCAAGATATCATACGAAACTACCTACATAGAAAGTTTCAACCCTATGGTCCCAAAATTGCGCCTTCTATCGTGTAAACAAGATTTTTTTCCTCTCCTAGGGGGTCAACCTCCCTCTCAAGCAACTCGTACCGAAACCAATCCTATCCAATATATCATACGAACTACCTAGTCACAAACTTTCAACAAAACCAATCCTATTCAAGATATCATACAAAACTACCTAGACAAAAACTTTCAACCCTATTGATATAAAATTGTGGTGTAAACAAGATTTATTTTCCCCCTGGGGGGTCAAATTCCTAACCAATTCGAACCAAAACCAATCCCATCCAAGATATCATAGGAAACTACGTATTTACAATTTTTCAACCCTATTGCTTAAAAATTGCGCCCTTTATCGTGTAAACAAGATTTATTTTTCCCAGGGGGGGTCAACCAATTCGAATCAAAACTAATCCCATCCAAGATATTATACGAAACTACCTATTTACAAACTTTCAACCCTATTGTTCCAAAATTGCGTCCTTTATCGTGTAAACAACTTGAATATACATAAGCGTTTACATACATACAAACATATAGAGGGAGAGAGAGAGTGAGAGAGAGATATGAAATTGAGTTTTTGGTGCCAAGCGTCATAAAAAGTCATGAAACGAAAAACTATCTTGGTCCTAGGTCCAACTTTGCTAATCGTACCCATTTTAATGAGCAGGATTTCAAAGTGAAAACCTGCTAAAAAAGAGACAGGCGATACATTTGTTTATTTGAGTAAAAACTAGAAAAATACCTACATTTAACTCTCGGTAAGCCTGGGGATCAGCCGAAAGAAATCGAAGAAGCGTTGTCCGATGATGAAATAGCATACATGCAGGTTCTCTTATAAATTTTTTTTTCTCGGTTTCTCTTAAACTCAAAAAGGTACACAACAGCCAAGGCAAGATGGAAATTGAACCCACTAACTCCGCACCACATTATACCTCTCCGCCACGGATGGTCCCCGTATAAGAAATATTCTTAAGCAATGGAATTTCTACTTGCGTTGAAGTTATGGCCTTTTATACAGGATGTTGGCCCTTAATTTTTGGAGTTTATTGGGGTTAACTCCTTAAGAAACTATTTTCATATTTAGCCCACAGTATGAAAATTCTATGATGAGTAAAATCGAGCGTTAACTAAAAGTGAACTGTTACGTTCCTTTGCGCAACATACTATGCGCATTTTTCACTTCGAGATTGCTAGTATACCGCCGCATATATTAGGGTATACCGGCATCAGTTGATGCATGTATAGGTATTTATATCTAGTGATACTTATATTTGTGCACAATAAACAAAATTATTAAGTGATTGAAGTTAATAAAATATTGAAAGATGTGAAAAAAACCGATTTGAATGACAATGAATATCGATGAAGAATCTGAAAAACACGTAGAACGGTTTATTTTATTATTATTATTATTATTATTATTATTATGAATTGAATTAACGAACAGCTTTCTGTTATATAATGTATTTATGTTTGATTAATTGCATATATCTTTTATATTATGTTATTACAATTATTGTTGGAGTTTACGCCGCATATATTAGGATATACCGGCATAAGTTAATGCATGTATAGATATGTATACGAGGATGTAATAAATTTCCAAACAATTACACTTTTCTGAAAAGGAGGTGAATTTCCCGAGTAATTCAAGATTTATTAAAGGAAGTTTTTCTTGAAACTGATATCATCTGAAACAATCGAAGTTGTTGAAAAGTATTCCATCGTTAAATTTATGAGAACGATTTTCCATAAGGCTAATAATATTGAAAAGATCCCATTTCTGAAGTATCCATCAGAAGGTTTCGAAGTACATAATGGATAGTCCTGGAAGTTACTTTTTTAAATCCGTGAAACACTTCATTAATTATTTTTCTCTTCATTCAAATTATTGATTCCCTACGATATTTTTATATTCAAAAGTCCTTTCAATTTTTCAATTCCTTTATATCGAATACCTATTCGTCATAAAAATTATTGTCCGTTTTTCACTTATGGTTTCGTCAATGCGCATTTGGTAGATTTGTAGGTCATGTTATACTAAATTACACGAATTTACTTCTAGTGTATGTGTCGATATTCTAATGACATATTTGACTGAAAGGGGTAGAGCAAAAATCGAAAACAGTTTTATAAGAAAATGCGTGTATTTTCGAAAGACACGATAGCAATCCTGTCCTTCAATATAGCTTTAAATGGTCGTATATGGAATTCGTGAAAAAAGTGACTTCTTTCTGAATAAACAGCGATAAACAACTTCAAACTTCTGAGTACTTTAACACTTGATTATTTCACATATTACGATACTTGGTTAAATGGTTTCATACTTGGCTCCTCAATCATTTATGTCATAAGAGTATATAACTTCATGTTAGTTTATAATTTGACTGTAATTTTTGTGGGCGTAGAATTATTTTCCATAGTCCTCAATTGGTAGTGTAATTTAGGGTTATTCAGCTAATATTTGCTAGAATCACTGACAAGTAGCAACATTAGTTACCAAATGCATGAACCATAAATCCATGTACTAAAATATTCATTCCTAAATAGTTGAAAGTAGATAATATAAAATTATCAAACTGGTCGAATTTTTTTTGCTTTGAGCTCTTCATTGAGTTTTGTGAACAGTTGGTAGTCACTTGGGATCAAGTCTGTAGAATCTGCATCACAAATATCTGCCTTCGTAACTAAAAACTTGTGTATTGGTGCATTGTCTTTATGGAAAGAAGTCTGTTATAGAAATTCTTTTTTGAAGGTAGTCAATGAGCATTATACCTTGATCAACCACAAAACGGAAGCTATAACCTTGTTCGCTGATGCCACAGCTTTGAATATGCGAGGAGCTAGAGAACCCTGACGTTTCCTCTGTTCACTCTGAAGTTTCTTGGTCGTTATTGTGTGCACATATGGGCCAAAGAAGCTCTGCATTTCTAGTCGAGAAGCCTCCAAAAGCTGTCGACACGTATTCTCTCATGCACCTCTGATCTGCTGAAAGCATCACGGCATCACTCTTGACGTTAATTTTTTTATTGCCAAATCATTCGATGTTATATTTTGAAATACATAGTAAGAAAACCGTATTTCCTTTACAATTTTACGCAATGAGTCCCTTCGATCTTTTGAAATTTGTGGATTTTCTGACGTTTTCTTCAGTAGTGACGCTGATTAAAGGAACTCCGACATGTTCATCTTCCACTCTCAAACTCAAGGGGCCACTTGTTATATGACACAGTTATTCTCCTTTGGGGTTTCATATCATCACATCTGCTTCTTGGCATTCATTCACGCATTGACTTAATCGCGAGCCCTGACTTGTCCGATGCAAGTTCATACTTGAAAATTCAGGGATGCCTACTATAAGACTGCAGTTTTCTGTTGAAAATACTATCAATGTTCACCTTGATTGGTATTAGGTGAGGCAATTGGTTCAACCCGGGTATGGTATTCTTTCGGTTATCTTAATATCCAAATACACCTGTTCACAAAATCGGCATTAAGAATATTAATTTGGATCTCTTTCTACTATCTGATAATATAAATTCCTACTATCTCTGCTGAAATGGATTAGTCATTGAAATCATAACACTGGTTGTAAAATAAGCACCGAATCCAGAATTATGATTTGATACGAATTTATCTGATCTCGGAAGTTAAACGAAAAAATTACATTAGCCGTAAGACGAGAGAAAATTAAGTATTCAATAGCAGTATTTACGAAGAAAATTCAAAATTCTTGATATAGAATGCCTTTGCATATAGAAAAATTGTGGAGAACTACTGAAGATACTATCAGTGAATCTCGTAACGTTATTTAATCAAGTCGGTTCTAAGTCACTCGTTACTGTTTAATATGCATGACCATCTAAGACCGGTTAATCAGATTTAGCGCCCCCTATCTGCATAAAAGCAAAGATAGAACGCCATCTCCCCCTAGACTTCGTGAGAATTCCTAGACGATGTAGGTATGTTTTGCTTGAGTCAGACAAGAAAACGGGATGTGCTAGGAATTTAATTTAATTGTCAATCCGTATGAGACAGAACTTCTTGGCAAATAGAGCATTCAAGTTTATAAGGGTTGATATAGCACAATACCCCCATTATAAACGGGTGTACAACAGGGGCAATGAATTAAATCATGCTTTCTGTTCTATCTCATGGATATATGAAAAAACAGTGAATAATTTATTCATATAATTATCGAAATGACAATTAGTTCAAATATTTTATTTGTGTTCTTGGATATTTCAGATATGATATTTTCTTTTATTTACAGCATTTAGTACAGTTTTGAAATAAAACATCTTGTTCCAATATTTTTGATAGAAATTGCAATTTTTTCTCTTATTTTACTTCGAGAAATTTAATTAACGAATCGGAAAGTATAACAATTCATTATCGGAGTTAAACTGCTCGATCTCCATCACTACTATTCCTTTCTGAATTCACTTTTAGAAAAGTTACTGCGCAACCCAGTGTCGAAGTTTGATAGGTACCTGAAAACAAATTCCATAAAAAAATTGAATATTGAATAAACATCTATTGAACAATATAAAATTGCATTTTAATTTCAACACAAAACTAACATACCTAGAATTAAAACAAGAAAGTCTTTTAAGAATTGACTAAGGGTTTTAGCTCAAGAAATAATGTTTACGGGCTAATTTTAACTGGCTTTATTCTTCTTCTGCCATTGTAAGAGATTCTGTTTCTACTTAATTAGTTAATTTCAGTTTTGGTTAATGAAGGCTCAGTGACTGCTTGATGTTGATAAAATTGACTTTCTTTCAATTTATTGTCCCCCATTCTATAAGTAGGTTATTTATGTTAGGAAGGTTGAAATTCGATCAGGTATGCTCGGGTATACTATCTTGTTTTGTGAATATTGGTAATTGATGTCAAGTTATTTTTCATAATATGATAATTTTATTCGATGCTATGATCAAAGTCATGTCTCACTATCATGATTTATCATCTTGTTGGGGCATTCCGTCCAAGTTATCATACTGATATACTTCTATCTACAATTTCAAGTTCTCTACGCATAAATTTTCTTGAGACTGAGTTACATTTCAACTTATTAGTCATATTCTCCCCGAAAATGAATAGGTACTATTGCAGTGTATCGAGTGAAAGCAGTCAGGTGCAGAAGTAGTTTTTTATCCGTTTTAGACCGCCTGGACCACGATAATGGTACATATTGGCATCTCCATTTTTACGTAAATGCTTTCTGTTTTCTCGTGCTTTTTGAAAAATTACCATACTCCACAGCTTCTGCAGATTGCTTCTGGTTTTTTCCCAATAACTCGTTTAGTTTTTGAACAATCAAGTCTTTCAAAAAAGCATTTTGTAGGTTTTTTAAGAGCTAGAAGCTCATTTAAATAAAAAAAAATTTCAGATCTTATTTTCAAAAAGGATCATGCTAAAAGGGCTCAAAAAGGATACTTTGCGCGAACACACGCAAGCTTTAAATGGCCATATCTTACATCCTATAAAAAAAATAAAACGCCAAAATATTCAAATAAGAAAAACATATAATTTCTTATTCTACAAAATTTTGAGTATCATTAATAGTTTTTGAGTTATTTTGAAGAAAAGGCGATTTTTCGCTAAAATACGAAAATAATCTTCTCTTTAAACTCAATTTTTTCCAAAGAAAAGTAATTTAAACAGGTGAAATAGATAGGCAATTAGAATCTAAATCCAATTTTTTATGAAAATCGGTGCTGTATGGAATAAATACACGGGAAAATGGACATTGACTGAACTATTAAGCGTGATTTTTCAAAATATAATTCAATCCGTTAGAATCGCATCTCGACTTGATGCATTTCGCTCAAAAAATACGACCTTAGTGATGGAGCTCTGCTGCTCACGAGTTTTTGTTCCAATTGAAGGCATTATTCCAAAAACCAGACAAGTCCAAAATATATAATTTTGCGAAACTTGAAAAAGTAGTGTAGCTTCCTTTGTAGCTCGTGGAAAAAATTTTTACTTTTTATATGGTCAGTTCTTTTTGATAACTTTGCATAAGTTCTATAGTAAAATTTCTATATATAACATATTTTGAAAAAAAAGTAAAATTCATTGTCTTGTCTGGTTTTTGCAGAAAAGTATGACCAATTTTCAGTTTGAAATAATGTATTGTTTATGTAATGTTATTACAAAAAGTTGTATTCGCAAAATAACAGGCCTTTAGTTATCTTCACAACCATCGGAATTATTACCGTCATCAATATCAACGTTGCCCTCTTCTTTTGGTTTTTGTTACTTCTACAGGTTGTATTCCTGTTGGTGGCTGTTAAAGTTTTGGAATTTCAATAGTATTTTCTATGCTTTTGAAGGACTTATTTATCAAAATATGCCTTTCTCACAATCCATAGTACGATTTTCGCAGATTAACATGAATATCATTTTATCAAACAACCTAATTTTTACTTCTTGCAAATTTAGTGGAGGTTAAGGTGTTTAAAAAATAAAATTCTACAGCACTTCTAATATCGAAAGAGTCTTTGCGGGTCATTATTTTCAGTTTGAATGGTGAAAGATGTTTTAGTGCGTCCTGCTCTACTTTGTCCCAATGTTCTGGAAGTGTCATTATGTTGGCTTTCTTTTCCTTGTTCCCGATTAAGTCGAAATCTTGATCATTCGAAAGATGGCTGTGTCCTCTCATCGGAAAGAGTTAAGTAACTTTCTTGAAAATTTTCAAGACGTGGGCTAAACTGGACTTATCTGGTTTTTGCCGGAATTGTCAGGGACTTATCTTGTTTTTGTAGAATCGCCCTTATTTCTATGCCTTATATCTCCCAACATGTCCGGTTTTTGGTAAAAAAAATTGCACCAGTAGATAGCTAATGTCTTAAATCATATAAAACGGCGGCAACTTGAAAATACGATATTTTGGATTTGTCTGGTTCTTGGAATAATGCCTTCAATTGTAAATGTTATATTCAATTTATAATACCGATTTTTGATTTTTTAGTTACTGTATATAGAAATTATTCTCCACCTCCACTGGTGTTCTTAATTCCATAGAATTATATTTAACATTTATTTACTTTGTTGGTTGAAGCTCAAGTTTACATAAATTAATTTTTGAAACTGAAAATTTACTTGCGACTGGCGTACATACTTCCGTTTACTGTACCCGCGTTCAACTTCCGCTCCGCCCCGTTTCCGTCAAACTACCATAACAAAAGACTAATTCGTGATGACAATGGTTCTCTTGTTTCACGGGGGTTCGACAGGTGCGCGGTTGAAGAAATTAAGTGATCGTAAGATCTAGACGTGTCATGCGGGTAAATTGACACTTTGATTTTTTTGTGGAGATCGTGCTGCTTCAATACGCACAGCTATGTATATCTATCATGGTGTCTTGGGGGATCTTATGCTGGTTCGTTAATAGACACGTATATAGTCGATCTGTTAAAGGTCCGGATAGCAGGTTTTGTTTCTTCGTGCTATATGTACATCGTTTTTATTATTACTTATATCATTCCGGAAATTGGGGGTAGTAGATAGTGAAGTAAAAAAGCTCAAACTCAACCCTACAATGTATGAAACGTTTATACGAACCATGTTTCGGACTTCTTATAACCAGTCCATCCAAAGAGTACGAGATATCGAAATAAAAGATCAGTAGTAATAACAATTTCAAAGAAAGCGTGGGCAGCTCTGCTGCCCACGCTTTCGCGAAGTGCATCGCATAGAGATGAACGGAATAAATTATAAAATACGGTTTAATAGCAAACCGAACTAAAAAGAAGAAAATATTTTATTTTATTGTAGAAAAAACTTGAGGTGTATCTAGGGTTGCCATCCGTCCGGGTTTCCCCGGATTTGTCCTAGTTTAGGGGGCGTCCGGGGGTCGTCCGGACGGGGTTTTCAAAATATGTCCGGGTAAAACCCGGACAAATTTTGTGTCCGGGTGTGTGAAGCTTGAGTATTAAATGCTTACCAGTTGTGGCCGAATTTTTTCGAAACATCTATATTCTAAACTGCTCAAAATTGCATACTTAATATTTTTGTATACCAGCTCACAATGCGAATGTACAGTAAGTTTTTTCGCTAGGGTCGCAGTAATGGAGGAAGAAGAGAAACTTGCTAAATACACATACGCTTTCTTCTCTGATCAAAATAAAGTCTACTTTTAAAGACTTGAGTTGCTCGACTTTTACAAATTCATGATGAAAAATAAAGACATTTTGGAAAAAATTGGCAAGTCTGAAAAATTCCAATATACGTTGAATTAGTAAAAATAACTTGGTCTCATCAGAATTAAAACTTGTTACTTACTTTTGATTTATAGTTAATAAAAAATTTAGACTTTGAGGTACCTAACCTATCTAACCAAACTAGATGACCTATCCTATAATTTGCTATTACAATGTAGAATCAAGTCTATTTTTGATCAACCCAAAATTATCGTCATGAGTTGTTTTTTATTTGATGATACCAAAAAAAAGAGGAAACTGTAAACTGTGTATAATAGAATTTTATTTGTTATTTGTTGTTCTGTTTATATGGCAAAGAGGCGGTTTGATGGTTTGAAGTTCAAATAAATGAAAAAATTATAATATAAACGACGTTTTATTTTATTAAAAAAAAATTTCATGGGGGTGTCCAAGGAAAAACAAAATTTTTTAAATGTTTGTCCGGCATCGGCGATTTACGTGATGGCAACCCTAGGTGTATCCCATATAGGTAGGTACCTCAATATTAACTCAATCCACCTACCAAATTTCGATACTCTAACTGCAGAAGCTCTGGAGGTAATCAAATTTTCAAAAAGCACGAAAAAAGAAGAAATGTCTACTAAAATTTTTAACCTTCTTACTCAATTTAGGGGTGCAAAAATCCTTCAATCAACCTGATTTTTCAGATCCATACAACCTTTCAAAAAACCGAATGATTTATTTGGAACATACTGTTCATTTTCAATTTCCATATCTTTTGCTAGTGATTTGAACATTTTCCGCTCATGCTCCTCTATACCACTCCCATTCCCAAAGTTTGGAGATGCTTATTCTCAACTCGTTTGTTTTGATGGGAGCCGCTGGTATATATTAGACATCAAAAAAATTTCGAAAATCATGGTCTAGGCTAGGAGGTCTAAAACGGATATAAACACTACTCCCACACCTCACTATTAACTTTCGACACAGTGCAATAGTCTATTCTTTTCGGGGAAAACAAAACTAAAAAGACTTGTGCTCCACAACTTTGCATTAGAACAGGGGCCACCAAATGGCGGACCGCCGACCCATTTTGTGCGGACCGCGAGAACACAGCAACTTGCAACGGAATTTAATAAAAATATGTCCTCCGCATATACGGACGCTTCGACGAACACGTGTTGTGCGGACCGCGATGGCCATTTTATTTCTTAAAACGGACCCCGAGAGAAACTAATTGGTGACCCCTGCATTAGAATATTAATCCTAATGGGTATATAATATCAATCAAAACTGATCGATATTTTGGAAATACAAATCTTAATACAACTTCATAAAATTGTTGAAAGGACAATAACAGTAATTGCATTAGTCAAGAACTGAAATAGAAGGAAGAAGAACATACAGAACAAACATATATTATACCTACATAACATAAATGAAATAGTTAGAATGGCCGCAGTAATTCAACAAAGTGACTGGACCAATGAATGTTTTGACGAAAACGAAGAGCCTAGAACCCTTGGAATTGAAATGTTTTCATTGATTGTTTTATTGAAAAAATCTTTTATAAAAACAACTTGAAGCAACTAACTTGTGCGACACAGGCTCGGACACAGGTTGAAAAGTGTATAATAATCTAGTATGTCATTACTAAATCACTGTCTTTCGTATTATTTCAATCTTTGGTCAGGATGATATTGAAAGTTTTTGTTGGTAGAATGTTTAGATTCAGAAGGTTTATGTTATCCTTACTCTTAGTTCAAAGATGTTGGTGCTTTTTCATTATTAATGGAAAACAATTTCAGTTACATGGTGGCCGCGGCTAGTTTGACAGTAGTCCATCTCCTTTACATTATTTTGAAGTGCATTTGTGATCGTTTGTGGATCCTAGAAGTAACAAGAGTCCAAGAGCGACTAATAGTGCGTTACATATATCCACAACAAAAGTCTAAGAGCGACGAATTGTTGCTGCGCGATGACCACCTAATGTCTCCAAAACGTCTGATAACACGGTTACCAAACTAAGTGTGCAAAATATCGATAGTTTCATGGCTGATGTGGCATATTGTTTCATCCTACTGGAACCAAAGCTCGTCAAAGTCGAAGTAATTCATGCCATAAAAATCAGTCATCAAAAATTTCAAACGAAACCATCATATATATATATATATATATATATATATATATATATATATATATTATATATATATATATATATATATATATATATATATATATATTATATATATATATATATATATATATATATATATATATATATATATATATATATATATATATATATATATATATCTTCTATTTTTTTCTTTTTTTAATTGTGTAATGGTAACATATTGATCCATTTATTTCGATAAAGATCAAATTAACAAACCAAAATGTAAATAAAAATAGAAAAATATATAATCGTAAGATTGTTTAACTGATAAATAAAATGGTTCAAGAATATAATAGGAATGACTACTATAATGCATATTACTCAACAACTAAATTAAATATCAAAAGATCTCCACAATATATATAATTTCTAGGTCTAGGTTCTCAGCCTTGAAAATCAATTACACAAAATTGACGGTATGTTCAAATTTTTCGTGTATTTTGTAATGAAATAAAACAAATTGATTAATAACAGTTTCTTTTTCTTTTGATAAAAATAGGTGCAGGTATTTCCTCTTCTTGATATTAATTGGCCTGATTAAGTTGCTATGTTTATGAAATTTAATTTGTTGACATAAATCAGGTATAAAATTATTGATTTATTTTTGAAGAAATGTAGAGTAAGATTAATAGGATGTTTTTTAAATTATTCCATAAATGGTTAGCGGGTAGCCAATAATGAACGAATTTCGCCACAGGCAGTAAATATCGTACTGACGGGTCGGATAATTCCTTTTTATTAACAATAAATACTTGTTGGGTGACAGTGAATTATTATCGCTCTTCAAACGGCGATTTTTCAAAATTTGAGAGACGAACCTCGGAACTTTTTTCAATTAGACGCAATTCCGCGACGCTTGAAACATATCCGACAGTTTCTAAATTGCGAAAATTCTCAATATAGTACCCTTGGGAAAAATGTGCTGAATTCATTAAGTAGTATTTATTGCATTTTCCAAGCAACCAGAAATATATGGGATAGCGGATGTTGATATTCTTCTGGCAAAATTGGAAAAAGGGTAGACTCTGCATTTAAATTTTATTCTTGAAACATCGTATAATTTACAATATTGATTCATAAATGAATATCTGTTCTAAGTTGAATACTGAATTTACTGATAGCTTAAGTTGTATTACTCAAAATCCAACATCCAATACGTTCTTACTTATCCGCTTTTTACATCATAGAAAATTTTTACTATCCAAAAAATGATTGCTAATATACGTCCAGAAGTATTTCAGCAGTTCAATAAATTTACATGTATCATCTCGGGAAGAAGACCGGCTTTTTTTTATAGATTAGGATAATGAAGGAATGGCAGATTTCAAATCTGCAATTCATTTCATCGTGAGTATTTGAAAATTGTCGAATTAACAAATTGCATAAAACGGATCTGCGGCGAAGGGTATAGTAAAATAATTCAATTTTCTAACAATTTGGAACTTGTAATACTACTCGATTTGGTAATCTATTCGGAAATTCCGTGATCAACTGGAATCTATCCAATATCAATTTTTCGCTCTAGATTTCAAAAAAGATTGGATTGGACATTCAATAGTGAAACGTAATAATGAATTTTGCGAATTCGAAATTTTATGCCGTAGCAATTATCAAATTGCACTCATCAACGTTCGACGATGTGCCTATTCAAATGCATATTATGGAGTGAGTGATCCGTTTTTGGTGGCGCGTGTCAAATGTTCCGTTGATGGGAACGTAATGAATCTCCTAACTGAATAAAATTGGGTTTTGCTTTTAATGTTATATTCATAGATTATTGTGATTTGACATTCCAGCTGGCGCACTCTGGCGTTCAGATGGATGAAGTTTTCATTTCCATATATTTCCAACATATGAAGTTTCTGATTTCTTACAAATTACGGCACAAAAGATGAAAAAGGGAAAGTGCAAATTTTGCAAAACGTAGAATCCGCAAGTCTAGAGTGTGTTGTTGCGTGAAAAGTTATCTACTAATGTAAGTGTTTATTGAAGGTATGGAAAATAAGTCTGAGGAAAAATCACACAACTGCGAGAATGACGGTGAGTTCTTTGTATTTCACAAAAGAATATTACATTCTTCCAGCTCATTAACTCCTATGATTGGAATTTCGGTTAGTTTCCTTCATTAATGAAAATTCAAGATGCTGCAGCCAAAAGGAGAGAAAAATGCTATTCCTGCATGTAATCTTCCAATAATTTATGATAAGGAAAGGAATTTGAAAGCAGATCAAGCACTTTGAAAAAAAAATAATCAATAGAGATGTTAAATCTTATACTTTAAAGAATACTAAAGATATCAAAAAACATCGTCCATCAAACCATGCAGGATTTAACCAATTTGTTTTCACAGAAAGAGACCAATCTCAATTTCATAAAGAAAGTCTTTCAGCAGAAGTCTGAAATGTAGGATTGAAGATGACTGACGAATCTCAAACGGACAAAAGTAGTTTCACACAAAAAATTAGTCAGTCTAGTATCAAGAAAGTGTAAGGAAACACTTTGAATCAGAAAAGACAGAGTTTTATATATTCAATTGATTCTGATGCTGCATTGAGTATACTGGAATATAACTGAAATTTTAGAAACAATTGTATAAATAATTAAACAATTTGTTTACACTTTCCATCGAGCTGAGCAGCACATGAATAAGTGCAGAATAAAATTTATCCTCATTCTGTAAACTTGACGATAGCAGGCCTGGACTTCTCTTCATTTTCCCACATTGTATGATAAATTTACATCTTTCCAACCTATCACGGTCTATATTTTCTCTGGAGTGAGATTTCACCTGCATATTGAATCACACTTTCATTTGAAACTAACATGGTTATGAAAAACTCAAAAAAAATTCAAATCTCTTATAACCTTTGTTCAAAAGTTGGTTTTGAAGCGCCATGTTTTGACGTTATCACCTAATCTCCGCCTCTATCTCAGATCCTAATACAGTGTTTACATCAGTGAATTTTCACGCTTTTAATTTTTTTATGTATTTTCAATTTTACGTTTCAAAGTATGTATTTCTTCCCATATAGTTTTTTGTGTATTTTTCCTCATTTAACGTCTAGTTTGTTCTATTTTTCTGAGATAATGAAGTCCGACAATCGTTTAAGGTATATTTTTAGTTTAGAAAAACTAGTTTTATGGAATCGCAATTAAAGCCATGTTACCACCATCTATTTATATAGATCTTCAATTTCTTTGAGGTGTTACTCACTATATCTTGATTTTTACGAGAATTTCTCATGGCGAGTGACAAGGCTCCTCGAGTCAACTTGAAGATTCCAACCAAGTAAACTATGCTGACCTCGTGTCACTCGACTTGGGTTATTTGTGTGAATAAGTTTCGTTATTTTGGGGTTTTAAACGAATTATTTTATGTGTTAAATTTTTATCGATTTGGAGATTTCCAAGAGTGCTGTTTGTGTTATTTATTATTATATTTCCATGCACTTACTATAGTCTGTCCAGCGAGAATTGGCGTTCACGTCATAAATTGTGTATGACGTCGATCGGGAACAGTGTCGCCAGTCGTAATAAATAATCTTAAGTCTAATTAACTGCCCTAATTTTCGACAAAAATGAGATGTAGAGGTTATTTTGGCGACTGTCAAACGAGAAAGTAGGTCGAAAGGGTTCGACAACATTGCAAATTTTGGAACAGAATGACAATTTAACATTCAATTCAACTTATTTTCATTACTCGGAATGTTAATAGGCATTTCTTGAGAGTTACATAAGATTTGTTATATTATGGACAGAATATTTGTCGAAATGGATGATCCGATCACTATCACCATATAACTACTCTTTCAAAAAATTACTTACAATTATGAATTTTGACAATTTCGAATTTTATTTATTTGGGTAGGCAGCATTGCGTTGTTATTTGCTCATGTATGTGACGTGCACGCCAATTCTCACTGGACAGTCTATATCAGTGGTTCTTAACCGGTGGTCCGAGGACCACTGGTGGTACTTGGAAGCACTCGAGGTGGTCCGCGAAGCCATCCTAAAAATATTGAATAAGTCATATAATTGAATAAGTCGCGTTCGGTCATTTCAGCCCCCTTCACTCTGCGCATCTTTTTAATACAGGGTGTTCGACAAGCTCTATGACAAACTTTAACAGATGGTAGGTCACTTGATTTTAAACATTTTTTTTTAATAAACATGGGTCCGATTCGTTTTTGTTTAGAAGTTACAAGCATTTGAAGAATCGTAATTTTTTCAGTCAACCAGGAAGTGACAGAAAGTCACTTAGCATGTTAAACAATGCACACTTATAAAATATATACCTGCTTCAATAAAAAACGTAGGCATTTATTCTCCACTGAGGAATATGCAGATATTGTTTTTGTATATTGGTATGCAGCTAGCTAAATAAGAAATGATCCAAATCTCATTCTTCGAATGACCGAATCTTCAGTTCGTCGATGTGAGTGAGACTTGCATTCAAGCTGAGGGTGGACATTTTTTATAGTCTTTAGTTTTGTGATTATCATTTAATTTGAATTTTCATTATTAATTGTTAATAAAGTTTAAATGCTTGTAACTTCTGAACAAAAACGAATCGGACACATGTTTATTAAAAAAAATATGTTCAAAATCAAGCAACCTACCTTCTGTCAAAGTTTGTCATAGAGCTTGTAGAACACCCTGTATATGCCATGCTATGTGATGAATCTGACGACGTTTGACAATGCTGTCAATTACTTATATTTGCTCGATTTCTGCAAGACAATAAAGCATTAAAAGAAGAATAACTGTTTTCGAAAAGACTGGAAACGAGGCAAGGTGTTGATGTTATGGATGAAATAAGTCTATATTTTGAGGAATATCGTCTTCAGTGGCAAATGCTCGCGGGAATTTGAACGGATGGTGCTCCTGCTATGCTTGATTCTCTCTCTGGTCTTGCTGCATTGATAAAACGAAAAATCCATCTGCAAGATCACATTGCGTTAGTCGTCGCCAATCATTGACGGTCAAAAAATCCTCCCAAGTTGTCTTCTACAAAAGCAGTGCACTGAATACTTTTCAAACAATTATGCTCTGATATGAACTCGGAGCACTAAAGTCTTCTTTTCCACACAGAGGTGCATTAGCTTCCCCAAGAAAATATTCTGTCAAGGTTGAACTGAGGGAAGAAGTGAAAATATTTTTAACTCTTGAGGAAAACAAAAAATTGCTGAAACAATTCTGTTAGGCCAAATATCAACTAAGCTTTCCTTATTTATTCATTTATTAATTTGTTTATTTGGTCTACTTCGATAGCGTGGAGTCATTAGCGGACTATAGGTATCTTACACTTTCAAGTACATTTGTATGTTTTTCAGAAATACTACTATTAACGTGTTTTCATAATTTCTATTCAATCTGTCTGCCTTGTTATCGTCAATTTTCAGAGTTTTCTGTTGAGTAGTTGATCCCTTGCAGCAGTTTAGGCGAGTTGGTGGTTCTTCTTTTTTCATTAGGTAGCCTCGTGCGTGATGCGTGTATGACTAGTATTATTTAGTTGATTTTTTTGCTTCAATAAATAAATTGAACCTTCAACTCCAAGAGTCGGGAAATTTAAAGTTTCACGGCATTGACAATATATTTGCATATGAAGGTAAAATAAATGCGTTTATCGCTAAAAGCGAGGTATGGATCAACAGGATCAAAAGTGCCAATTTTTTTGCGTTCGATAATTTATATAAAATAATTGGGGAACACAATGCCAAGGAAAAAGAAGAACAAATATGATACTCCATTTAACAAATTTGAAAAGTGATTCAGTCGTTATTTTCCTCACTGCGAGTACAAAAAGTATTCAGAAACTAGTTCGCAATCCTTCCATTGTCAGAGTTTTCGAATTCTTGATGAAATTGAAGAAAAATTGATCGAAATTCAACATAACAAACAAATTGAAATATATATTCGAGGCAGGAATAAATCTTGAAGATTTTCGTATTCAGAACGTAATTTCTTTCCCAAAGATTCAAGATATACCTCATTTTGACTATTTCATCGACATATTTGCGTGAGCAGGGGTTCTCGACGCTTTTGATAATGAAAAACAAGCACCGAAATCTTGCCGACATGTGTTTGGCTTTTAGTAGCACTGAACCAAGGATTCAAAAGTTTGTTAAGATTATGCAGTCACAAAAAGCCGTTTATTTTCATCGACTTTTTGAAGGTAATATTACTTACAAAAAGTTGGTGTTCCCTGACAAGACAGAAGTTTTGTTAAATGGTCCCTCATTATGAAAAGGTTAAGAACCACTGGTCTATATAGTAATCCACATAACTGAAACAATTTAATGTATCTATATATTCTAAATACTGCCCTGTTCTCATTCATGTTCATGCAGTAGCTGCATGCAATTCGTTGGAATCGGCAAAGTGACCAGACTTGCAGGTTCTTTACGAAATATTGTTCATTTGTTCTGGTGTAAACAAACCTTGAATTCTCACCAATTTACTTTCAGAAGTTTGTATGTGGCTGCTGATCGCTGGAGATAAGCTGAATTGACTTCGACAGCTCGAATGGGCGCGTACTTATCTGAAAATTATGCATTATAAAAAGTGATAGACACTGAACTATGATGGATGACTGAAGTGGTTTTATCAAGATCATTTTACGAATCCAATCATGTCTTCTAATCCGAAAGAATAAATTGGAAAGTATATTACGTTTGACCTCGGGAAGACTTTGGTCAACAAGTCTGTTTATCAGTATTTAATTATGGTGGACATTATCTAGATTCGAGAAGATAACCTAAATTCAATTGTTTTCTCATACATACTTAGACCTAGATATGGTGAGGACTTATATTTTAGAAATTTTTGTCTGTGTGTAACCTACTCATTAGCAATGGAATATTTTTTAATTGTATTTTCCCCGAAATTAATAGACTACTGCAGGTTCTAGACAATGGTTTTATTGATGTCTGATATATATTTAGATACCTATACATAAGAAAGGCGGATATATATATATATATATATATATATATATATATATATATATATATATATATATATATATATATATATAAGGATATATTTATCAAACCTATACATAAGAAAGGCGACTTTGATGAATTTGGTAACTACCGACCTATCAGTCTACTGAGTTCTTTCTCCAAAATTTTTGAGAAAATACTATCGGTCAGAATTCTGAAATTCTTCAAAAAGTTTAATGTTATCCACAACAGCCAACATGGTTTTGTAAGTAAAAAAATACGGAAACTGCCATCTATGAATTAACTCAAGCTGTCATTTTGGCATTAGAAAAGGGTGAAATTCCAACTGCCTTGTTCCTTGACCTATCTAAGGCTTTTGACTGTGTGTCCCATAAAATATTACTTAAAAAAATAGAACTATATGGAATAAGAGATAAACAACTAAATCTCATAAAAAGTTACCTCACCAATCGGAAACAGAAAGTTTCAGTCACTGTAAAAGGAGTAACATATATCTCAGATGAACTAGTGTCCCATATGGGAGTACCTCAAAGTAGCATTTTAGGACCACTGCTATTCATTGTCTACATAAATGATATAACCAAATACCTACCAGCAGAAAACTGTCAACCAATCATTTATGCTGATGCTACAAACATTTTAGTCCGATCTGCAAACATCTTCTCTGCAACCGAGACATTGAGGTCTTTTTTGAGTAATATTGAGGAATGGTGCATTGATAACAAACTGATAATGAATGTTCAGAAGACTGCGTGTATATTTTTCACTACTGAAAGACTAGGCTGGATCCCGCCGGATGTGTTATGTTACAAAGATCAGAAAATAACCATCAGCCAACAAGCAAAGTTTCTGGGAGCTCAAATAGACAATACATTGAAGTGGCATCCTCATATCGACCAACTAAAAAGAAAACTTTGTTCCGTGATATATGCTCTGAATATACTAAAAAAACAAGTTGAATCGGATGTGCTAAGAGTCATTTATTATGCTAATTTTCAATCTGTAGTTTCGTATTGTATCATTTTTTGGGATGGTTCACCTTATGCAGAGAAAATTTTTGTCCTCCAAAAATGGGCATTACGCACAATTTTGGGAATGGGTTACAGGGACTCATGTCGAAACTCTTTCAGGAAAAATGACTTCCTGACCATATATGGCCTTTATATCTACAGGTTGCTTTTGTTAAGCATGATTACTACTTTGTAGAGTGCAAAAACAGAAACAACACTAGAATGAATGAATGAATGAAAATACGTTTATTCAACTATTTGGGGGGATGGGGTACATTTTTGTTATCTAGCTAAATATTTTATTGTGGGAAGTTATAAGGTTTTACAACCTTCTTCAACCCTGGCTTTACTTAATTATTCTCTAACATTTACAATATTAATAAAAGATCCTAATTTTCCTATCGGGGAATGCGGCTGCGGCCGACTTTTTTGCTAATTACGTGCCATTCGGTCCAAGGTCAATATATGGACACTAGACACAACACTAGACAAATTTTTCCCTATTTATATCCAATTCAATGCTCGGCTTTGAGAGAGAAGGGTCCGCAGTATGCAGGTATAAAGCTCTTAACAACTTGCCGAAGTCGACTCAAAGAATCAGGGACTACAGGCTATTCAAGAAATCTGTCTATAATTTAATTTTGAGATGTGAACCATACAGCATTTTGGAGTTTGAAATTTTTTGTAGAATCAATCAATAGTATCGATATTTGTAACGGTTTGTTGAATTTTTTCATTTTTATTGAAGTGTATCAATAATTATTGAGAATAAATATTATTATTATTATTATTATTATTACTTTTTCCTCTTTCGCGGAACATCTCTAACGGCTTCCATTCAACTGAATTTAATTCATATATTTCTCCCGTCACATATCGGCATCTCCAGAGGCTCACATCAAACCAAACAGATTAATTTTCGAACCACTGAATTCTAGACATACACAACACCCAAGAGCAAGGTGGGTCTCGAACCCAAGATCCTCGGTTTACAAGCGATACACCTTACCTCGGCCTCGGTAGCCCAGCGCCTCGTTATCTGGGTTTGTTTTCGAGGCAGATCTAAACTATCCAAATTTGAGTGAATTTTTTGGACCGCCGCCATTTTTACGTAGATATTTCATGTTTTTTCGTTGGGCAAATTTGGTCTACTCCACAACTTCTGGAGATCGGGTTATAGGGTTGAAATTTGGTCCGTAGATTGAGTGCATTTCGCGGATACTATTCCGTTCGAATACTTTGCGAATTTAATGTTTTTTTTTAAATAAATTATTTTCTATTTTTTATTACAGTTTGATATTACTTAAAGCGTTGTTCTTCAATGCCTACGGTATGCACTTAAGTGATTCAGAATTTATCAAATTCTGAGAGTTGAATTAATGGGTGAAAATAATCCATCGATTTCTAGCTGGTGAAAAATCTATGGAGGTCACATAATACATTGCAATAAGAAATGAATAATAATAATTACAGATCAACAGTAGAATATTTCAGGAATAATATGAACAACTATATTTGAGATAAATATAACATGAAGAACTAAAGCCATTATTATAACAACGAAGAAAATATTCAAAGGTTCACAAAACAAAATTTCCCTAGTAATTCGTATTAGTTGCTGTGGTTTAAATCATAAACATGAAATTGCTGTTATATTACAAAAAATTATTTTTATTTTAACAAGATCATATATATTTATATGTATATATATGAGTGCCTTGGTTTCAAAACCGGCCACCTCCAATTTTTTTCAGTTGCAGCTTTTTGCATAATATTGGTTCTCAAAGCACAAGCGCATAATTTTGCATCTGTCATCCGCGTCAAATACGGCCATCTCTCATTTAGAAACGCTTCTGAAGTTCAATGTCTGCATCAAAACTGGCCACCTCCAACGATGCTTGTGCATCAAAAGCGTCCAAATCCATTGCCCGCCTGAAGTCGAGCATTCTTTCGCGTGAAACTACCAACATAATGAAGCCGCCTGGGCAGTGGCATTTTAAATTCGCACCCTCAAAACGTTTTTTTATTGTAAGAAATAAAAAAAATTCCCCTTATTCAAGGGGAATTTGCTTATAGATCAGAGCTAGGAAATTATGGTGGGAGTGTGTAAAAAGGGCAAAAACGTTGGGATGGCTAATCCTATGCAGATTGCAGCCGGAAAGGCTCTTAGTATACTAAAAGTTCGAGAAGTCGAAAATCTTCTTAAGAAACATTATGGTGAAACCTGGCAGCAAATAGACATGCTGAAATTTTACAAAGATATAATAAACAACCATCGTCCCTCTGAAACCGAGGAAGAGGAAGAAGGTAGATTGTGTGAAGAAACACCTGAAGAAATTTCATTGAGAATTTAAATTTTCCTGTTTTTGCTTTTGTTTTCTGGGGATTTCAGACGTTGATGACTTTGTTCTATGTTATAAGAATGTAATTTTTGTTAAAATTTATTAGAATAAAGTTTATTTTGCATAATTGCACATTGCATTAATTTATAAAAAATAATTTTGAGACCAAAATCCCGAAAGAAAATTTTTAACGGGTGCTTAGGTTCAAAACCGGCCAAATCCAAAAAACTATTTAAAACTGTTTAAAACTGTGTGTAACCTAAGACAAATATTTCATTTTCGCTTATATTAGCCCCCAGTGTAATCCACAAGTAACCATTTAAAATAGTTTTTAGCTCATAGATGTTTCAAGGGAAGGAGCTACAGTTTTTTTGGCTCTCCTGAAAACTTTCCAATTTTGGAGATGGCCGGTTTTGAAACCAAGGTACTCATATATATATATATATATATATATATATATATATATATGTATATATATATATGTATATATATGTATATATATATATATATATATATATATATATATATATATATATATATATATATATATATATATATAATATAATAATTAAAAAATATATATATATATATATATATATATATATATATATATATATAATATATATATATATATATATATATATATATATATATATATATATATATATATATATATATATATATATATAATTATATATATATATATATATATAGATATATATATATATATATATATATATATATATATATATATTATATATATATATATATATATATATATATATATATATACTTATATAACTTCATAAAGAAATAAAAAACTTATTTTTCACAGGTTAGTGAAAAGTGTGAAAAGTTATACGTGTCTCGAAGCTACCACAGGTGAATTAGTAACATTTCAGCACAACATAAGGCAGGTCGTGACAAACAGTCAAACTTCATACATACAGTATATTCTATATCATTTCAGTTGTACAGAATTTATAAACAGTACATATAAATTATTTATAATAATTCAGTTTGTAACAGCTGAATAAAGTAATTTAATGCAGAATCTCTTTTAATCAGAAAAGTAGATTCAAACAGTGAAATTCAACGAACATAATACAGAATCTCTCAGAATCCATCTGGATATTCAAACAGTTAGTTTTTAATTTTTTTTTATTTCTCTATAAAGTTATGAATATGAACTTTCACCAAGTAAATGCCAATTCAATTCAATGTATATATATATATATATATATATATATATATATATATATATATATATATATATATATATATATACTTATTATATATACAGGGTTGTGAAAAAGTATGGAACCAAGTAAATATCTTTCGAACGAAAAGGAGAATATTTATGAAATTTTGCAGGTGAGTCCAATGGCGCAAAATGCATCTGATGTATGATTTTTTGTTGATAATATACTTCCGGTTGTACCGGAAATAGACCCTAAGTCGCTCATTTTAAATGGGATACCCTATATATTATTACATTTTTGGATTCTACTTAAGATTCTAAGCAGATTCTATGCATCATATCCTATACCTAAGTCTAAGCGTTTTTGACATATTCAGGTATTTATGTCAAAAACGACGATTGTCCCTAATATAATTATCAATTATTCCTATAAGGAAGCCTTTCTTACTTACTTTGGGTTAGATTCCTTGTTGAAAAGGACCCATTTTGATAGATTTTGAATAATATTTGGATAACTAGTTATACAGGATGTGCAACAAATAAGATCTAAAATGATATTGCGAAAACTGACAAAAATCAATTTTTTCAAATGGAAACCCCCCATTTTCTTTATTCTGTAGTATTAAGCATTTAAAAAGAAGGTAACTTTGTATGAGGTTATCTTCACCTAAAATTTGAAGTTTTCGAAATATTGCCAATTTAATATTTTTATATGGCGATTTTGCATTCAATCGTTAAACAATTAGATCTAGGATAGCCACGATCGTATTTGAGATCGTACTCGTTTATGACTTACTACATATGCATACACACAACATCAATTTGTTTATCTGAACTTTTTTTACGGTAATGTAAAAATCTCAAGAGAAGTTGAATTAATTTTTGTCAGTTTTCTCAATCTCAGTTTAGATCTTATTTTTTGCACACCCTGTATGACTAGTTATCCAAATATTATAAAAAATCTATTAAAGTAGTCCTTTTCAACAAGGAATTTAACCCAAAGTAAGTAAAAAAGGCTTCCTTATAGGAACAACTGATAATTATATTAGGGCTTGCAATCGTCGTTTTTGACATAAAAACCTAAATATGTCAAAAACGCTTAGACTTAGGTATAGGACATAATGCATAAAATCTGTCTAGAATCTTAAGTAGAATCCAAAAATGTAATAATATATAGGGTATCCTATTTAAATTAAGCCACTTACGGTCTATTTCCCGTACAACCGGAAGTATGTTATCAACAAAAAATCATACATCAGATGCATTTTGATCCATTGGACAAAATTTCATAAATATTCTCCTTTTCCTTCGAAAGATATTTACTTGGTTCCATACTTTTTCTCACACCTGTATATATATATATATATATATATATATATATATATATATATATATATATATATATATATATATATATATATATATATATATATATATTTATTTATTTATTTATTTCTAGATCTTTCGTAATCATTACTTCTTGGTTTCAACAATTATTGTTTTTCTTCACTTCACTCCACACAATAAGTATTATTATAACAACAGTTACTGAAATTATTAATAGAATTTTATCAGTTATGAAGGAGTACTTCTCAATTGTATTCATACCAGGAGGTTATAAGATCACCGATAATTTGCATATATTTGTTCGATATATTTATTAGCTCCTGGTTAATTCCGATCAAAATCAAAGCCCGTATCCTGCGTTCGCAGTAATACGACATCATGATATACCTACACGTCCATCTAATTAACCATAATATACCGGAGATCATTCAAAGATAACCATTTAACTGTCGCGATTCTATTTCGAATAATTAAACGGAAATATTTATGGCGTACGTCAAAATACCACAACACTTCAACGTTCACGTCTGAAAAAGTAGTCTAGTTCGACAAATAAACAATTTATAATTTCCTGGGGACATTTTTATTGGTTTTTCGATGTTACGTGCTGGCGGAAGTCGGCCGCTAATTAGAATAGATGGCCTAGCAAACCTGATGGTTCTTTTCGTAATTCTTTATCTGATGCTGATGTATTACGGAATGTTTCAGATACATTTTTTTTCGTTCTACGTTTATCGATAGAGATTCGTTTATATGGTAATGAAAAGCTTTTTTGGAGATGGTTTCTAGATCTAGATTTTTCATCATTCAGAGGAACATTTAGTTTCCTACAATACATCTTTTGAAAGTAAAAAATACAAATTTTTAATCCCCTGAGTCTATTTGGAGGGACGGTGGATGTAAGAAAAACCTTAAAAAATAAAAAATTTCTGCTTAGACAAGGCGTCAGTTAGAGAAAAAAGTTTATACCACCAGAAGGCTCTTCCTAAGTTTGGCTTCATCCACGTACAACTTTTCAACCCTTGCAGAGGTCTCGGGGGTGTAATATTCTCCCAAAATCATTTTTTTAACTTCATACGCCCTCAAAAAATCCTAGATGGGTAAAAATCGGATATGTTGTTTATCATTAAATTTCCCATCTTTCGCTCCCGCTATGTTTCCACACATGCACCTACCCGCTACTAAGTTCCCAAACGTTTGTTAGGTGATATTCTGTGAGTTTTTTTCTGCCTAAAAAAAAACCCAGATATCAAATTTCAGCTCATTTACTCTGATGAGGGTTCCTGGAGAACCGTACAGAAATACATAGACCCTCACTTATATAATTATATATATATATATATATATATATATATATATATATATATATATATATATATATATATATATATATATATTTTTATATATATATATATATATATTTTTTTTTTATATATATATATATATATATTTTTATATATATATATATATATATATATATATATATATAAACACTAGCTGACCCAGCAAACGTTATTCTGCCATATAAATTATTTTTATCTATCTATCTTTCTATCTATTCATCTATCGGCCGATGTATCTCTATCTAGCAAAGTATCTGTCTATTGTTCTATCTGTCTATCTACATATCAATCTATCTGACCCGGCAAACATTGTTCTGCCATATAAATTATTTTTATCTATCTATCTTTCTATCTATTCATCTATCTGCCTATGTATCTCTATCTATCTAACTTTCTATCTATTTATCTATCTAACTATCACTATATCTATCTATCAATCTATCTGACTCGACAAACGTTGTTTAAATTATTAAAATGGATATTAAAAAATATTTGTTGTTGATAGAAGGGTGAAAATTTAAATTTGTATGTATTTTTGAATGTTGTAGCATAAAAAAAATAGAACAGAAGATTTTGTCTGATAAATAAAAAAAATTAAGGGGGCTCCTCATTTATTTAACATTTAGCGGGATGAAAAATTAAATTTTCTCCAATTCTCAGACCTAACCGATATGCACACAAAATTTCTTGAGAATCGGTCGAGCCATTTTGGAGGAGTTTAACTTCTAACACCGTGACACGAGAATTTTATATATTAGATATAAAAAAAAATATTTGTATATATTATATTGTTACGTATTAATAGTATAACCTGTACTTGAAAATTAAATACAGAGACTAGCTCTAGCTAAAATGATATATTATTGTTCACTGGAAATTACCTTCAATTTCAACACCACCACAGTGATGTGAGTGAACTATTCGATAAAATTCAATCAAGGTCGAATACTATGTTTCTTCTTTGCATCCACACGAAAAATGACGTTGGCTGGAAAAAACTAGTCAGTGTGCACAAACTTCAATCAATACTCTAAAATGTAGACCCTTATCCAAACAGGTTTTGTGAAAAAGCCAAGTTGCCACTGGACTGAGTTTAACAATTACTAATCAAACTCGCCATACTAAAAATATATTCCAAAGAAATCATAATATTCAAATGCTGAGATACATCGCATCATTCTTATATCAGTTGATAAAGATTTCTGGGGTTAGCCTCATTCAAACCACGTAAAACCACCATTCCGCGATCATATATCCAATAGCTCCTCTCTCTCTCTTTCTCCAATAACGCTACAGCCCAAATTGAGCCTTCGCCTCCTTTATCTTCCACCTTCAGCACTGTCGATCCATTGCTGCTCTCCTCCAAGTTCTGACGCCTAGCTATTTTTGCGCGTCTTCTGCCACTCCTTCTTCCCATCTTTCACGTGGTCTCCCTTTTGGCCTTTTGCCCTGTGTGCCCTTTTTGGTAGTCTGTTATCTGTCATTCTCACTACGTGGCCCGCCCATCGTAGCCTCTGTAGCCTAACGAAATCTGAGATAGGAGCCCCCTTGAAAAAAAGTTGGTAGATTTCATTGTTATATCTTCTTCTCCATATCTCGTTTTCCCCAATTGGCCGAGTTCTCTGTCATGACCCATATCTCGCATTCATAACACAATATCGGTCTGATGATGGTTTTATATATTCTGAATTTAGATGTTCTGTGTATGGTTTTGGAGCGAAATATATGAGACAGAGCGAAATAGGCTTTGTTTGCCAATTGTTGAAGAAACTCGATGAAGTGGTTTGCCCAACGTTTGATGCTCTGTATATGAAAAACAAAAACCTTTTGACGTTGTCAATTTATGAAATTACATTTTTGAGATTGTCAGTTTTGCTGAATATATTTTACGATATAATAGTTATTTTGAGCCTTATTTTGAACAGTATTGGATTGCCTTTCTCCATATTAGACGTCTTTGTTCACCGGGTAGGTGTTCTTTGAAGACGAAACATTTTGGCGACCGTGACAGGACACACCTTCAGTGATAGACTATGGAGAAGGTGAAGAAGATGCTTGAAGCTCAAAGAGCGTCTTTTACTCGAATTTATGATGCGGTGATCACACTGCTTGCTGGGAAGAATGTTAGTTTCATTGAAATTCGAGGAAAAGTTCGAATCTTGGACCAGAAAATTGTATTGATAGCAGATTTGGACAGACAATTGTTAGAATATGTCCTAGAGTCGGATAGCAGCGAACAAAGTACTTTACTATCCGAAATTGAATCAGCAGATGATTTTCTGAATAAATACCACGAACTTAAGTTGATAGTTGAGAGTCATTTACCGAATCAATCTGATGTAACTAGTACTAATTGTTCCAGCCACATGAGGCGTAAACTGAAACTACCTACTATCGAATTCAAGAAATTCGGAGGTGATATTAAAGACTGGCTTCCATTTTGGAGTCAGTTCAAGCGTATTCACGATGACGAAGATCTTCCCGTTGAAGACAAGTTTCAATATCTTCTTCAAGCGATGGTCCCGAACTCTCGTTCTCGTCAATTAGTTGAGAGTTATCCACCTAGCGGAGACAATTATCCCAAAGTTATTGAAAGCCTTCAGAGTCGATTTGGCAGAAAAGATCTTCTTGTTGAAGTTTACGTTCGAGAGATGCTGAAATTAGTTCTGAATGGTATTGGGAATAACAATAAACTCAGTTTCCTGTATGATAAGCTTGAATCCCAGTTACGATCGCTGGAAACTCTAGATGTTACATCAGACACATGTGCAGCGATGTTATACCCATTGGTGGAATCTTGCCTCCCCGAAGATTTGATAAGGGTATGGCAAAGGAATAGTCATTATGACGTTGAATCCACTTTGAAAATACGTTTGGATAACCTGATGATCTTTCTCAGGAAGGAAGTTCAAAATGAAGAACGGGTTACTTTGGCGGTCTCTGGTTTCGACATGCAATCTAAAACAAATAAGATTGTCGATTCTACTCCCATGAAAACTGCTCTTCCGACTGCATCTGGACTGATGAATAATAAGCTCCAGAAGAAATGTCAATTTTGCAGTGCAAGTCATTGCAGTGAAACTTGTTCCGAAGCAAGAAATTGGACCTTAGCTCAACGTAAGAAGAAATTGATTGAGCGGGGGTGCTGTCATCTTTGTCTAAAATATAGTCACATTGCCAGAAAATGCAGATGGATGGATGAACTATGTTCATTGGGAATCGAAATTACAGATACGAGAGATGGCCCCGTTGATATTTCAATTGGAGCTGATATTGCTGGGAAGTTACTTACTGGAAAACGTCATGAACTCAAATGTGGTCTCGTGGCATTGCATACGCTATTGGGATGGACAATAATTGGCAAGGTTACTTCGAATGAGCGATATATCAATTCTTCAATGCTAGTTGTTACTTCCATGTTGAGTAGAGATTTAGGCTCAGCCGAGAGTCTTGACTTCCTTAGAATCACCGATCCATACCAGCAGAAATCAGAGAAGGAGACAGAGAAAGCAGTAATGAAACATTTCACTGAAACTGTTTCGAGAAAGGAAGTTGGAAGATTTGAGGTTTATATGCCTCGAATTGAGGGCCATCCTCCATTACCCAACAATTTTGCAATGGCACAAAGGATACTTGAAAATTTGATGAAAAAATTGAATAGTGTTGGATATCGCCAGGGATATTCTCAAGTTTTCGAGGAATGGAAGAAGAGAAAAAAACCTCGTGTCACAAGATATGGGAGAGTAGTCCATCGAAGTATACAGGGTGATTTCAAATCGAGTTACTCCTCTGAAGTTCTGTAACTCAAGGTGGGAGTATGTTGAAGAAACTCGATGAAGTGGTTTGCCCAACGTTTGATGCTCTGTATATGAAAAACAAAAACCTTTTGACGTTGTCAATTTATGAAATTACATTTTTGAGATTGTCAGTTTTGCTGAATATATTTTACGATATAATAGTTATTTTGAGCCTTATTTTGAACAGTATTGGATTGCCTTTCTCCATATTAGACGTCTTTGTTCACCGGGTAGGTGTTCTTTGAAGACGAAACACCAATATTGTTCGGTTTTGTATCTCCGATTCTATTGATCCTTCGATGTTGAGTTCAACCCCTAAGTATCTGAAGCTTCAATACCTAAATGAATTATATGAACGATTGATAGATAGATCCTGATTCATGAATACTGAATACTTTATCATAGTGATTTTTTTCCTGATTCACAGTATTCAGTCAAATGCTTTTTCTTAAAATCACTCTTCAAGGAATATACTGACCAAAGTCGGAAATGTTTTCTTCCTACAACAAATATTCGGTATAATCTAGATCACTTGTTCTTATTTTACGCTTAATGTCATTTTCTGTTGATTCGATTATTGTTTCTTATCCACAGTATTCTGTCAATTGCAATGTCTACAAATCACTCTTCAAGGAATTTCCACAAAAGATAAAAATGTTTTCATCCTACAACTAATATTCGAGACAATTAAGATCACTTATTCTTTTTTAACTCTTAATGTCATTTAGTCTGATAATTCGACCATTGTTTCTTATCTACAGTATTCAGTAGTCAAATGAATTGTCTTAAAATCATTCTTCATGGAATTTCCACACAAAGATAAAAATGTTTTCATCCTAGGTATAACAAATATTTGATACAATTAAAATCACTAATTCATTTTTACTCTTAGAGTAATTTGGACTTCTAGTTCGATCTTTTTTCTTATCTAAAGTATTCGTCCAAATGCACTGTCTTCAAATCACTCTTCTGGAAATTTCCACACGAAGATGAATATGTTTTCATCCTATAACAAATATTCTATACAATTCTCTCAATTATCACTCGTTCTAATTTTACTCTCAAAGTGATTTATTCTGGTAATTCGTCTCTGTTTCTTATCTAAAGTATTACTCGGTCCAAATGCATTGCCTTCAAAGTGTTCTTCAAGGAATTTCCACACAAAGAAAAAAATTTTTTCATTCTATAACAAGTATTTAATAAAATGAAAATCACTGATTTTATGTTACTCCTAAAGTCATTTAGTCTGGTAATTCGATTTTTGTTTCTTATCCAAAGTAATCTTCCAAATGCATTGTCTTCAATTCACTCTTCAAGGAATTCCCACACAAGGGTGTAAATATTCAATGCAATTAAGGTCACTAAATGTTATTTTACTCCTAATTTCATTTAGCATTCAGTCTGGTAATTCGATTTCTCATCTTCCTTATTTTGTCAAATGCATTGTCAAATCACGACTCAAGTAATTCCTACAAAAAGGTGGAAATGTTTTCATCCTACAACATATATAACATACAATAGTAGCAGTTATTCTTATTTTACTTTTTAGTCATTCAGTCTGATAATTCGAACTAATTAGATATCACATTATTTCAATGAAGTTTTCTATATGAGCCCGTACATTTCAAAGATAAATGTATCGAGATAACATATAGGAGGAATACGTCTTATTAAAAATTAATGATAAGATCATCCTGTTCCTTCCTATAATTAGATCAATAAAATAATATAAAAATAAATGTAATATACCGAGAATTTCTATGCGGTATCACTTCGATTGAATTATATTTCCAAATCGCCATTATCTCTGTCATATTAATTAGGAAATATGCCGATTTTATTGCACAGCCACGTTCATTACAATTTTCAGCGATAGATCAAACTGAAAAAGAAGAAGCACTTCAGATATTGACGTATAATCTAGACGATCTTAATTTAATTCCGGTTCTCAATTTGAGATCTGAATTCGATATTACGGTCTTTAATTGGATTCCTCTTTCAATAATTTATAATTTGAAATAACATCGGGGTACGGTAGAGCTGCGTTATTTGAATATTGACGTGAATCGAATTAATTCTTTTTGGGTAACAGATAAAACAAACTTATCGTTCCTTAGTGTCTGTGAAAATCAAATAGTATAGATAATGGTAAGCTTTCCATTTTGCATTTTCCAGAGAAAGAAAAAATCAAGTCAGCAGCAGAACTCTGTTACTGAGGTCATATTTTTCTCTACTTTTTGTTTTTTTTTACATATAAATTCTTAACCCCCTGAGAAAATTTGGAGTGGCTGTGGAGGTTAGGAAAACCTTATTACTCAGGAAGGAACATGAAATCCTCAAGAGTTGAAACTTTCAAAAGCCACTTTTAACCCTTTGATTTTTCCAACAGTTTCCGCTCATTCACCTCCCTGCCACTCCTTTGCCCAAAATTTAGAATTGCCCAAATTTACACTGAATTTACCGAATTTTTGAAAGATGTGTTCTAATAACCCATATTCCAAATGCCAGCTCATTTTGTCTGAAGATAATTATATATATATATATATATATATATATATATATATATATATATATATATATCTATATATATATATATATATATATATATATATATATATACATATAGGTTGTCCTAATTGCCATGGGCCTGCATTTTAGACGTTCTTCAATTTGGTATTTTTTAAGGAAATTTGGTTTGTCTAGTTTTCGAGATATCACCATTAACTTTGTTTTTTAAATACGGACCTGCAGTTTTCATTCCAAATATAAAAAAAACTTTCTTTTCTGGTATCACATGTCTATTCGTTTGTATTTCAATGGTAAAAAACTAGTATTCAACTTTTTTGGCACTTTTTTCATTTTATCATAGGTTTAATAATAGAGCAAAGAGAACCAATTGCTTATAAAAACCTATGATACATGTGTCGTGTCAAAATAAGTTCAAACCAACATGGCAGCGTTTTCCAATGTTGAAAAATTAGATTTATTTTTTTGTTATGCAAAAGCATTTCGAAATGCTGAAAGAGCCCTTCAAATATATCAAAATTCGTACCGCGAAAGGCGCTTACCGAATCGAAAAAATGTTTACAAGGGTAGAGAGAAATTTGCTACTATACGGATCATTTGAAAATCCTTCAAAACGGGGAACAACTGTAACGGCAGAGAATGGGGAAGATGAAACAAATGCATTAGGTTTGTATCATCCACTTTGAATTTTGGCAAAGGTAATTTTTAAGAAATAAGGAAGTATTAAAGTTTGTTAGATAACTTGAATTTAATTAAATGGTGAAAAGTTCGAATGTTTAAAAACTTAATAAACAGTTTCATCCATTACAGTCTGCTGATGTTATTGAAACAGGGAATTGTTTTATTGGTAGTCTGAGCCAGCTCTGATGTTCTGATTTTTTTTCAAACTCAATACAACTTAAACGTCTTTTTATCATCAACAAATATGAACATGTGATACATCGTTGAAATCAGAAAAAAAAGTTTTTTAAAGAAATAGAATAAAAAATTCAGGTCCGTATTTCAAAAAAGTAAGTTGATGGTAATATCTCGAAAACTAGACAAACCAAATTTCCTTGAAAAATATCAAATGGAAGAACGTCAAAAATGTAAAACTTTTTTCCTTTATTAATGTTTTGTGAAAATTATACTTTTTGAGATATTCGATCAAATAGTTTTGAGCATTTTCTCGAAAAACCCCCGTAGCTCGAATTTTTTTTAAAATATGAAACTAGATTTTCAATGTCCTCTAAAAACTGCACGTTTTGTCGTATTTGATCAACCTTGTAGTTCTTATAATTACCGAGATAGCAATAGTGGCCCATGGCAATTAGGACAGCCTGTATATATATATATATATATATATATATATATATATATATATATATATATATATATATATATATATATATATATATATATATATATATATATATAATTTATATATATATATATATATATATATATATATATATATATATATATATGAATTATTCATATATATGAATTTATTCACAGTACAGAAATATTGGAAGATATATATTAAGATCGTCTTCATTTGTTTTGTGGAAAATTCTCAAATGAAAACTTTCTTCATTATGACATGAAAGCCACTTTTGTCAAATTCTTTACACATTTTTTCGCTGCTATCTTGGAGATAAAATTCCGAATTTTCAATCATTTTTCAAAATAAAATTGTTGGTCAAATATGGTAAACAATAGTTTTCTATATTAATTCACTAATGAAATATTTATCTTTCTGTGAGGAAAACAAAGAGCTAATAATTATATATGCCGAAAAAAACTGGAATTAAAAATCTCCAGGAAACATATTCCTGTAGGTATGCAAAGAGGAAATAACACTCTATTTTACTAACAGCGTATTTCATTATTCAATGGCCTTGTTTCTATTCTTATTCGTACTAATCCACAGTGCCATTGTTCGGATGTATTTAATTCACCGAAAACATTATAATGCATGAAACTGTACCGTATGTAATATGCACGACGTCTGTACGCCAAATTATGCCATGTAAATTATTTTAATTGTGAGCGGAAAGTAATGAGTAACTGACATTCGTATTAATTTTGTAGTCAATTTTTGGATGGTTAACTACTGTGAATGGCACATAATTCAGCGATATGGTAATAGTAGCTATAATTTAGCTGTTTTGTTGATTTTGTCGTCCGTTTAGATCAGAGGTTCCCAAACTTTTTTTTTCATAGACCACTTTGACAATTTCGCTGGTTCCGGTGGACCCCCTGCAGCTACATTTCTACCATATTCCCAAAACTCGACAAAAATATGAAGATTAGATCTAACTATGAAAATTTGCGTTGCGGCTGAGTTGCAACCACGAATTAACAGTTTTTGAAAAATAAGTAAGAATTTATTGATTAATTAATTAATTGAATTGGTGGATGTCAAAAAATTGAAGTTGGCCAATCACAAAAGTGATTCCATCCAACTTTACTTTTTAGAAATCTACCCAAAGCACAAGAAACCAATCAATTCTCACTTATTTCATTTAGAAAACTTCTCGCCCCCCATTCGGAGTGGTAAAAATAAAAAGAAAAATAATTTATTTTTTTGTGTTGTATTTATTCAAATATGTATCTAATTAATACAATATTAATTCTTAGGTTTACATCACATTGTAATATGATAACAGTCGTGATATAATTAATATATAACATATCTGCTCTTTTTTTTTTGTTAAAAAGTTGGTAACGACTCTAAAACTTCTTTCGACACGATATGACGAGGGAAACGTTATCCTATCATAAGTTTTTTCGCAGTACCCTACAGTCCGGGATATTTTTCGGGTATTTCTGCCTGCAGCCAAAATGTTTGATACCATTTATTAAATTTCACCTTCAGCACTAGTGCTAAGCTTGAGTAGCTTCTCTTGTAATATCACATTCTCCACTTCCGTTTCATCAAATGGATTTATGATCCATGGTGGTATTTCTATCGTCAAAATATCTTCAAAAGTGATTCTGCAGTCATCAAGCAGGGCAAGTGAATGTTGAACGTATTTCTGAATATTCTCATCAAGGCATTCTACCTGCGACAAAGTACTTACTTTTTCCGACACTGGCAAACACAATCATCGATTCACTTTACTTTTCTTCTCGAAATTCAGGAAACAAATTAGTAACGTTCAGCATAGGTATTCGTATTTATATTGGTAAAGAATCAAACAACTTCAAGCAAGATTTCAAGCAAGATAGGTGAAGTCAAGCCAACATTTTAGTTCTTCACTATCGAAACCAGATAAATTTTCTTGGACCCCCGCTTACGATTTGTGAACCCCCATTATTTTTTCATGCCAACGTAGACCCTCGTCGGGTGTCCCGTGGACCCCTGGGGTCCACCTGGACCACTTTGGGAATCAATGGTTTAGATGAATAATGGCGTTTGTATATTACTTTGAAAGATAAGTATATATAGGTACTCAATAAGAAAAGATTTCTTCTATGAAAACATGAACATCCATACTTTTGCTGATCATAATACTCGTAGAAGTATATTCACAGAATGTAATTTTTTTTGCTGCAGAAAATTAGGCTACTTTTATATAACATAACAAGAAATTCAAAGGGCATTGCACTCTTTCTATACTTCTCAAATTTTACAATTTTTGGATCGACCATATACTTGGCTGTGATTTTAAAAGTTGTTTCTCAAAATAAGTTCACTATTCAGACCAGGAGGTTACAGCGGCTGATCATTCCCACATTTGAGTACGTTTTCCGGGACGATCTGTTTTTTTTCAAATATATTAAGTACCTGAAGTAATAGAGTACTAAAATATGGATAATTTGAGAACATTTCCAGCTTCCTATGACTCATCTGACTTCAGCAGCCTTGCCATCTCGCTCCTATACGTTGTCACTCCAAATTACAACGAAATTTTCACTCGTGAAGATTTTATATCTCACATAAACAAGTATTTTCAAGAACATTACCAATTATTTACTGATGCTTCAAAATATAAACAATTGTAGTGGGAGTTGCAGTTCACAACCCTATCCTCAAGGAAATGCAGCAAACTTAATTAAACAAAAATAGTTCTGTTACTGGTGAATTATATGCTACAGGGCATTTTTTAAGTAATACGAACGTGGCCAAATGGCCACGTAGTAGTCCGCCGTGGCCACGTAGTAATCATAATCTGGCCACAACCAATTTTCGAAAATGCGTGAACAACATCAACTGAAATAATGTCGGAAATTTTCTGAACATACATGATTTCCTAAAAATGTCAAAAGATATATATATCTTGCTAATTCTAATGAAATTTTTTGGTGCTTATCAACGAATGAATGACAGTTTTTGTGATACTTATAATGCATTTCTTTTCAATGAGCAAGATTCGTAAATACTCACCGATAATTTCATTCTCTTTAAATTGAGGAGAATTGTCTCCATCGTCGTTATTCGCTTTTATAGCGTTTTTGCAATCGTCCTAAACACATACGAACAGACAATTAGCTTTATCGGTGAATTACAGCCTGTAATTCACCGATTCATATTTTACTGATAACTTTTTTCGACACCTGTAATTTACAGGTGTCGGTGAAATATGTACTTCCTCTCTTCAGGTCATTATTTCCATTATTTTGATCTTGATTCGTCGAGGTTTTTAAATCAACTTGATTAAGATTTCAAATAAAATACGCGTCTTCTCAAAATTGACGTTACGAAAAAAAAAATTCTTTTGCATTCTACGCGTTTCTCTTACACTACAGTAGGTTCCGAGTCGTCTTAACATATAATGTTTTCAGACTCGCGCATGCAAGTATGTCGGTAGAAAAGCGGATGGGTGGGTGTTGGTTTGGTGTTTGAAGAGATATTTTTCTTTTGGCCACCTAGTGGAAAATCCTTAAAAAATGCCCTGATATGCTATATATCTAACTTTGAAATACATAGAGACACACCTAAATGAAATTCCTCATGATAATTATGTAATCGTTTCTGATAGCCAGAGCTCTCTCCTTTCTTTAAAAAATATTATTTTGGATTGCACTTTTAATTATATTCATAAGAAGATCATGAAGTCAGTTACTTAAGTCTTATAATAAAGCGATTAGTTTTATGTGGGTGAAAGCTCACGCTGAGATTCCAGTAAATGTGGATAAACTGGCTAAAGACGCCACAAAAGGTGGTTTCCAAGAAAAAAATGCCTTCCAACTGATATTTCCAATACTTTCCGCCATATAATGAGGACATAATGGCATGAAACATATCAACAGGGACAAAATGGTAGTTTTTACAAGGAAATTGAAAAGAATCCTTCCTCTTCGGTGTGCTTTAAATCATTAAACAATGAAAGACCTTTTATATGCCGGTTAAGAAGCAAGCGGTCAAGCAGTGACTCCTTTCTATCTTCACAAAATTGGACAAAGACCTAACCCTTTTTGTATGTTTGGGGAAATTGGTTCATATAATTCTGAAGTGCAATAATAACTTTTTACGAATATCTGTTCTATGTAATTCAATTAGCATGTTGACTGATATCAATCCACCTTTTAATTTTTGCTTTCTCTTGTCGCTCCATAATGTGAATATCTATAGGTATATATTTAAATTTATTAGTGAGAATGATTTTAAGTTTTGATAAATTTTAATGTATCTTACCATTTTGTGTATCCTCATGTTAATGTTTCAAGAAGTAGTATATATTGTAAATTATAAATAACATTGTTCAATGTCCTTGGGGATACTTAATTTGATATGTTGGCCAATGGTGTACCATAGCCAAAGCCATTTCAGAGGGTCGTATCTGAAAGATACAGACTCTCAACTCAATTACATTACATCTCGCTCCTATCTTACTGAACCTCATTCCCCGTTGGCTAGACCTACACTCCTACACCCCCTAGACAACGACCAAAAGATATTCGGAAAATTTTGCATGCTCAACTGCTTTTAGCTTCTGGTCTATATACAGAAAATCCATTCATAAAAAATTCTAATTGTTCCATTATCTTCTTGTGCATTAAAAGCTCTTTTTCCTTTCAGGTGGTTTTGTCATTTTGACGATGACAACTACGTTAACATTCCACGTCTAGTCAGTTTTTTGGGTGACTATAATCCCAGAGAAGATTGGTACTTAGGAAAACCCAGTATACAAGCACCATTAGAGATAATTAACAAAGATAAAAGCTCGGTAAGTAACAGATCTATTATATTTAAAATGCATGACAGCATAAAGAATGATTCAATTTGTGTCTTTCATTGTTGCAATTGATGAATTAATCAATTAAGTAGATATACCTACGAAACTTGGGATTCCTTCAAGTTCTCAGTTAGACGGTTTCTTATCCATAAATCATTCATTGCCTGGTATCCGTTTCTTACGTGTCTGTATTTTATGATATATTATATTCACGTGATAAACGTACTCTGAATCTCGTTTACGACACTTGTAAATCAGAGCCTGTTCGGTTAGTTTCTCCGCATAACTTCTGAAGTAGATTGACCGGATGAAATATAGTCCTTATTCGCCATATTTTCCATTGAGAATCGTGACTTCGAACTGGGGGCCTTTCTAATTCTGCATCTATGAGATCCAGTTGAAAAACTATTATGTCTATTTGCCGGTCCATTGCTATGGAGGTATTAAAATGTGGAGCGTCTAAAGCTTCAAGGTGAACACCGAACGTATTTTAAGGTAGTTGATGATAATTCTCCATATTGGTGAAATTCATATTTGAATTCATACGGTGGGTTGTGTGAAACTGTCAAAAATTTATTAATTTTCATTAATTCCTTTAATTTCAGTTGTTTAAAATTAAGAAAGTAAGTATATTTATTTAATGAAACAAAAAAGTGTTTTCACAGCTCACTACGATTAAAAATTCGGCCTCTAGGCCGCTATTGAATAGCTTTATTGAGTTTATTAAAACTATACAAATATTTGTAAAAAAATATATTTTACTGTGTAATGTGTTCAAGAATATATTGTTGATGTTCCTTTTAATTCTTGATTTGAATGATCGACCAGTCTAATCTATCAGTTTCTAAACCATCTTTAAATATATTGAGTTTAAAACTAAAACTATATAGGGATTTATAAATATATATAAATAGGTGTTATATTTATAGGAGGTTATATCTACAGGGGGCTAAATCTGTTCTATTTCTCACAAAACATTGTTGATGTTCTCTTTAAATTTTGGTTTGGATGATCGACCAATCTGATCCATAGGTTTCTATGCCAAATTAAATATATTGAGTTTAAAACTAAATCCATATAAAGGTTTGTAAAAATATTCAAATAAGTGTTATATCTATTGGGGGCTAAGTTTGTTGTATGTTCTCTTCAAATCTTGGTTTGGATGATTGATCTCCATGTCATGATTGAATAGATGTAACGATACAAAATGTCAGAACAGCTCACCGCAATTGCGAGGTGTACCCCCCGTTATGGAATAGATTTATTGAATTCCGAACTAAAACTATAAATATTTATAGGAAAATATGAATAATAAAAGATATATAAAAATAGCGGTTACATCTACATACATAGGACGAAATATGTTCCGTTTCTCATAAAAGTTTATTGAAGTGCTCTTTAAATTTTAAGTTTAATGATCAACCAATCTGACCTACCGGCTTCTATGCCATATTTCAACAGATGGAGTTTAGAACTAATTATCTAGTGGTAGGGAAATCTTTTTTATTAGTCATGAAAGATTGCTTATGATCGAGCATTCTGATCTATCGATCTCTATGCCATCATTGCTTGGATTAGGTTTAGAACTAAAAATATTAAGAGATATTATGTACATAGGTGATTAGTTGTTCTTCATATTTGATGAACGCTGTGTACCTAAACGCTTATATATCTAATTAAATATATATACAATATATTTTCTTTATCACATTTTATAAATAGGTGTTATCTCTACAATTGGCTGAATCTCTTAGATTTTGTTAATAATTAAATTTGTTTCAATACAGAACAATTTGCAATTTCTTCATATTGAAGTTCGCGTAATGAAAAATTTTTATTTCAAACTCATTACAAATAGATCAATACTATGAAATATAATGACTTAGTACACTTTTTATAGCTGTAGAACAAACTCTTCTTTCTCAATAATTATTTTCTACTATTTGGTGCGGCTTGCTATTAAATCCTGCTATTTTCGATTTATTCAACTACAATTTACCGAAAATCAAATTTAGTTGTGAAATTTATAATGAACTAGATCAGTATATGTACGATGATTACTCACCGTATACTAAAGACGAATTTCCTCCTTTATTCTTAAACTGTTGTAGTAAAATCGAGTGAAAAGAAGAAGGATATGAAAGTAGAATCTCCGGCACAGTCTGGAGATTATTACTTCCTTGTTAATCCTCTCGTTTCAAGCTCGCTGATTTTATCATCTGCGAACGAGATATCACGGTACTAGGCGTGGTCCTCTTCCATTTGCAGCGCTACTGGGGCAGTCGGGTCACTTCAAGACTTGCTTGTACTCTCGCCCAGGATTTATGACAGGTTGTTTATGAAGCAGCTGCGAGTCGTTCTTCGGCCTCGCCAGCCTCCCATTTGATCTGATAACTATTAGTATGAAGTGTGCGACTATGTTTACGCGGGCAATTCGGAAAATACGAATGGAAAACTTGTGACGGTTTTTGAAAAACTTTAGGAGCTTTCTAGGTGTACTATATATATATATATATATATATATATATATATATATATATATATATATATATATATATATATAAAAATATATATATATATATATATATATATATATATATATATATATATATATATATATATATATATATATATATATATATATATATATATATATATATATATATATATATATATATGTATATAAAGGGCTATTCAAATTCGAGACTATGCATGGGGATTTCGGTAACGGTAAGAGATAGAGGGTGGGTTAAATAGGGGCAAAGTAGCGTATTTTAGAGGTTAATTATATGAATAAATAAATCGGACTTAGTTCTTTAATTCTGGAGTTCAGGAAAAATCCAAAAAATTTCGAAATTTTTCTTTTGCCTATATCTTTTTATTTTACGAAGTATTTTTTTTTAATTTTGCTACTTTTCCATAGCAACTTTTTGTAGCCTTTCCAAATATCTGAATGAAATGTATATACAGGGTATCGTACAAATTGGGCCACCCCCAACTTTTCATTTTCAAATACGGACCTGTATTTTTTATTGCATTTTTTCAAATGCCAAGAGTCATGTTTCATATTGGCGTTTTATTTTTATCTAAATCATAAAGTGTTTTGGAACTAATACGAGGCATTCTATACCTTATTCTATGATATATTTTTTTCAAATTACAGCTGAAATTTGAAAAAAATGTTGAAATTTTACTGGTAATAGTTCGATATTTCCAAAACACTCTGTAATTCAAATGAAAATACTACGGCAATATGAAACATGACTCTTGGCATTCAAAAAAATGCAATTGAAAATACACGTCCGCATTTGAAAATTAAAAGTTGAGGGTGGCCCAATTTAAATGTTACGCTGTATATAATTTTTATTCAGATATTTGGATAGCCTACAAAAAGTTGCAATGGCAAAGTGACAATTTGTTTAAAAAAATTTTTCTGTACATTTCCTGTATAACTCCTGAACTAAAGAAGCTGAATCAGATTTTTTTATCCATATAATTGACCTCTGAAATATGCCACTTTGCCCCCCATTTAAACATACGTCTATCTCTTACCGTTATCGAAATCCCCATACATAGACTCGAATTTGAGTAGCCCTATATATATATATATATATATATATATATATATATATACATATATATATATATATATATATATATATATATATATATATATATATATATATATATATATATATATATATATATATATATATATCGTGGGACACTTCTTTTGCTTTTTATTAGGAATAAATAGTAGGTATAATGAAAGCAATTAACAAGTTTGAGATTAATTAAATGAAAAAAAGGTTATGAGAGCAGGTATTGCTAAACACATAGGCATATACGAATACACCTAACGCGCATGCTTAGCAATAGTGTCGTGACTATCGAAGTCTTACAGTGTTTTCGGCATAGCTTTCATTCGCAAAGTGTCTAGACTAGAGTGTTTAGGGCGATAAGGGAATTCATTCCATTAAATATATTGAAATAGTATTTGTACAAATTGGCGTGAATTCACAGTCACTCTATGAAAGTTAGCTTTAGAGAAAACTGTGGAAGCCTGATAGATCATTCGAAACAATATCAAATCGACATCTGGATAGCTTACGAAACAATTACCATGAATTATTTCCTAATTATCCATAAGTCTCAAGCTACAGTTCCACCACGAACAATGAAAAACATTTTTCTTGCTGTTGCGTGTTTCCGGAAATGTTCCCAAATGTACCTAAAAAGATATAGGCATTTCCTGTATAACTCCTGAACTAAAGAAGCTAAATCGGATTTTTTTTATCCATATAATTGACCTCTGAAACATGCTACTTTGCCCCCATTTAACCACACCTCTATCTCTCACCGTTATCGAAATCCCCATACATAGACTCGAATTTGAGTAGCCCTGTATATATATATATATATATATATATATATATATTTCAGGGATTTTTGGCATCTCCAGCAGACCACATGAGCTGAAATCTGGTATGTGGCATTGTTCCTGAAACAGAACAAAACTATCAAAATTTGGCGAATTCAGTTCAAATTTAGGCAATTCCATACTTTGGAAAATAGTGACGAGAGGTGCATGGTCCGAAAATCTTCAGCCCATTGGCAAAATAAAACTACACTTTGATGTCAGCGGGTGGCGAAAGGGCAAGGCTTGTTCGTCTACGAGATAGGTAGCCTATGTCCCACCCTGAAGGTCCATGCTAAACGTTGGTGAAATAGGATGACTAGTTTCAGAGACAACCAAACTTCAAACTTTATGTCTTTGTAATATTAGTTTACATCGATATATTGATTTTTCGAACTCAGAACCTCAGAAATATAAGGAACAAAAAATCTACTTTTCTAGGAATATATTAACTGTATTTCGAATACTGAAAAGTACAAATGTCATTTTCAAGTGAGCAAGAAAAGCTGGATCAACATTAAGTTTTCATACTTAGAAAATCGATAGTAACGGAAAAAGGGATTGAAAACAAATTCCAATTGCTTGTGTTATTTGTTCCATGCTCGATTCCACATCCGAATCCAAGATTCCACATCCGAATCCAAAGAAAAACAAACTTTGCTCTCCGTGTCATGAAAAATATATTTACCCATGAAAGACGTTAAAACTCATGTGTATTACGTTTTACACGTTACTTTCAGAAGTAAAACCTGAAAGCTGGATCTGCAGTTTATTCGAGGGACTGAAATTTATGATATTCAGCTATGTTCCTCATTTTGAAGATTCAATAATGATCATTTCAATAATTTACCTATGAATAATTTTTACAATATATATATATATATATATATATATATATATATATATATATATATATATATATATATATATATATATATATATATATATATATATATATATATACATAATCTTTTGATAATTATTAGCAATAACAGGCTTGTTGAATCTCAAATAACTCGATTTTATTAAAAAGATTAGAAATAGTTCACAGGCAACAACAATTCGAATGAATAATTATATATATATATATATATATATATATATATATATATATATATATATATATATATATATATATATATATATATATCAGGGGCGGCTAGTCAAAGGAGGCTAAGGAGGCTAAGCTTCCTCAATAATATTCCGTGTATCACTAATATATATATATATATATATATATATATATATTTATATATATATATATATATATATATATATAAATATATATATATATTATATTGAATAGTCAGCATTCAGCATATTCATATTAATCAAAATCATATTATTTTATGCACCTACCTTCCTTTCAACCTACATTATATAATATAATGTATTAATTAAGATAGAAGGTATTTACATTTACTGCATTTCATTCATTTCAAGATTTGTGGAAACGCTGCGGAAAGCTTAGAAAGGTATCTTCTCAACGTTCATTATTCCTGCCACAGAAAAGCAAACTCACACCACTCAAAAACAAATACTCCGAATGAATACTTCATTGAAATAGAAAACCAAAACACATGTACATGGCAACACCGATAAAGTCCAGTCTTATAAAATGTCGACCAATCACAACTATAGAATCTCCCTGACATCGAGTAAAGTCGTTGATTGAATTGTAGTATGATCCTAATTCGTATTCGTACTGTCTGAATAATGGACGCCGGAACAGCTCGCGTTACGCGTATTGTTTTAAAATCAGTTTGATTACTGAAATTAATTTCAAAAATTTCAATGGTGACTTAGTGGAATATTTGTTATCCCATAACTTTAGTGCCCTAAGTTATGAGGATAAAGTTTTGATAAAAACAAAGAAAACCTACCCCTGAATTAAACAATTTGGTGCAGCGTAACAGAAAACAAAACCGCGGATTTAATACATTATGAGAGACATCTTTGCCTAACCGGATCACAGGTAAGAAATAAATTATTTTGTTGGCAGTGTTTACTTTTTACTAGTGAAAATGTCTGTGTTTGGGGCCGCTTAGGATTTGAGGATTTAATTCTATACCTAGTTGAAAGTGAGGAATTTTTCACCGATAAAGTAACTTTAAATACAGCACGCGGATTAATATCTTACTAACAAGATAAGGAATTTATATATTTTTTAAACATCTTTAAATTAATTTTTGAACAAACAGAAATAGTTTTTCAAATCTTACAGCACAAGTTTTCAGATGTAATTTACTCACGAAATCGGCTCAAGTTTCTTTTGGAAAAAATTTCAGAATTTCGTGCAGAAGTTTATTTTAAAAAACTATTTTCTGTATTTCAACCTACTGATGATACGACTCAATTTAGCCCAAAACGAAAGAAATTCAGTTACGCAGATATGGAGCTTCACTATAAGCAAATATTTTATGAAATTTTGGATACTATTAGGGGTCAAATAGAAATAAGGTTCTCTGATTTGAAAGAACTGCATTTCTTCGACTTGCTCAATAAAAATTTGTTTACCGGATTTTCGGCTAATTTTTCAGATAACCTTTTGGAAAATTTATGTCAAAAATACACCTTTTTTGATAAGGTGGCCATAAAAAGTGAACTGTGTGTTGTTTATAATGACAATGAAATTTTGGGGCAAAATGAAAATCATGTGAGGACAATTAAATATCTTTTTGATAATGATTTGATTCAAGAATTACCCCAAGTTTATAAACTCTTATGTCTAATTGTTTCTATCCCGGTGACATCAGCTTCCGTAGAGCGCTCGTTTTCCACTCTTAAGAGAATTAAAACTTATTTCCGAAATTCAATGAGCCAGGATCGTTTGAAAAATATTAGTTTGTTGTCTATTGAAAAGGAATTGGTAAAACTTTTGGCGAAAGACAAAAAATTTTATGAGGATATTATAGATCATTTTGCTAACGTTAAAGATCGCAGAATCCCGCTAATCTTCAAAAATATATAATAACTTTTTATTTGCTCTCACCAGCTGTTGAAAAATTCGTTAAGTAGGTAGGTAGGTACCTATTATGTGAAAGAAAAAATTTGATGAATAGATGAATTGATTAATTGGCTGAGAAGAATTTTTGTGAATATTGTAAATAGGAGTTGTAGGTCTCAAGGTAGACACTCGAAAGTGAATAGAAATTAATAGCTTAGGGTGCTTGCTTTACTTTGATTTTCTTCAAATTATATTGACCTTGAAATCCTAAAAATTTTCGCCTATGGTGTATTTTTAACACCTCTTGTAGCCTCCTCAAACCAAAACCTCATGAGCCGCCACTGATATATATATATATATATATATATATATATATATATATATATATATATATATATATATATATATATATATATATATATATATATATATATATATATATATATATATATATATATATATATATATATATATATATATATATATATATTTATAAATATATATATATATTGAGGATACCCTCAATAGTGGAAATGTTTGAAATTGGTTGCCTTTAATTTCTTGGTCAATTTTGAGCAACATATCCTATTTTTAGTTCCTTGAAGCAATTTGCATAGGATTAAGTTATGAACAACCGGTTTTTCAAAGCTTTGCCCACAACTACAGCCCCTATAAATAATTGTGTTTGAGGGTTCAACATTGGTACATAAATTGAGTTGATGAACCTTTTTGTACATAAAACAAGGTGCATCCATCGACTATAACCGAGTAAAATGGCGAAATATGGTTAGACACGTAATCTCATGATTTGAAGCTTTGATTACGACACCTCTATTAAGAAGGATAATTTCTTTTGGTAGTGACACTTTTTATTCCGCCTACCGCCTATTATATCTAGAAATTTAACATATTTTTTCGCAGTATTTGATGATTTGTGCACATCTGCAGTCTCTTCCTATTCAGTAAGGGGGTTATAACTGTGTATGTGAATTGAGTTAGTTTTAGGAGAAAACACTAAGATTATTTTTGAGGATACTGTATATTTTGCAGGTTGTGTTCAGAAGTGAAAATATATAATGTAGTTCCGTAGGTTTTACCTTATTGAAACAATGGTTAATAATAACAATTTACACATTCATTTAAAGAAATAACGCATGACGCAAGTTTCGGTGGAACTTCACCTTCTTCAGATGCTAATGGCAAACTGATTTAAGGTTTAAGGTTTTACTAGATACGACGCCATATCTTTACAAGAATAACATATTTTTATTCACCATGACTCTTGTTCACGTCGATTTAGATAATTGATGAAATAGTTATATAAACAGAATTTAAAAAATGTTTGGTTCAAAAATCACATTCAAAGTTAATGAGGTGAACATTATTATGAATTTCTGTTCGCTGACTAGTGAATTGTGACTATCAAAAATTCATTATTTAATTAATTTCATCGTTAAATTGTAGAAAATGATAAATTATCTTCAGAGCTCTTCAAAGAGTAATTTTCGTCCATTTTGGTGACTCCTGCAAGTTAAATATTCAAGGATGCTTCTTCGCCTTCGTCGATGCGCAGTCCTCCTGAAGCTCTAGATTCTATATCTTCTTGAACTCTTACCAATTTTTCATTAAAATTAACAACAGTAGTTACAATTTTTATTAGAATTAGAGTTCTAGAGTCTGCACCTTATCTATAAATTCATCTATGATTAATTCATGAAGAGTTTTAAAAAAATTCAAAACATGCAGTGTGTTAATTTAGGATACTGTTTATAATTTTTTCGGCATCAAAATTTTATTGCAAATCAGGAATGACTTATTGCATAAGAACTATGTCACATCATAGTTCCTCTACATTTTCGGCGTTAAAATATCATGAAAGCTACTAAGTACATATAATACCAGTAGTTTTAACTAGAATGTAGAAACTCATGAAATCGTAAAAAAAATTTATTTTTCACTTGTATATTATTTGTTTATTTTACCTTAGATACGGTTGCTATAAATACACTCATTATGCCCTAGGGCGTTATGAGCAGGCATTATGGATCATAACGCCCGCTCATTCTACGAGGACAACTGAAGCAACTTCCATTGATTAAATACTTCATAATCCTTATTGCATACGACTCTGGATTTCTCCGGCAATGAATTATTCGCAGCTTTGGCTGCATTTTCTATTATATTCTTGGGTAATTTCATTTTCATTTCCATTATTTATATAAGTCTACACAAATAAAGTAGCAATGACGTTCAATAAATATGATGATAAAAATATTCACAAACGTCAAAATATCAACAAATGTCATGCTACTATGAGAAGGGAAATGGAAAGTATAGGAGCAATGACCGATTATAAAATCGATTTTTCGTCATAATAAAATAATTTTTTCGTGAAAAATTAAATCTTGTATGCACCACGTGCGTTAATAGATCCTTACACTAGTCGGGCGTTAGGACCTATATAACGCACTTGGTACATAAATAACTAATTCAGTCTCTTCCTCGAAAAAGGTGATTGTATACTAAGTGACTTTTGAACTCATGTATCTAAATACTGAACTATGCTTATATACACCTACAAATCGACAACCGATATGGTATTTCGCAGATATGTTCAGCTTCGTATATTAATTAATAATAGTTGCCAGCATTGATGAATAGGAAAAATGATGGAACGTTGTTATTAATAAGAATCATGCTTACCTCGATCGCAATGTTCCGATAAGACAGATCAGTTAATGGAATTGTGCAGAATAATGAAAGTGGACGCAAAGAGCCACCTCCTACCATGAGTAAAATCGTGTCTTGGTCATTAGAGAATAGTACTTACTGAACTCTGCCTATCATAAAAGTACATGAATCGATTATTTCCTTATTATTGATGGAATGGATCAAAAGAGGTTATTTTAGGGTTTAAAAGATTAGTTTACTCAGAAGTAATAATAATTATTCATTTGGAGAAAATGAAATTTTTGATTCTTTGCCAGCTCAGTTAAAATTCGTGAAATTTGTTTTCGGAAAGTAGTTAAATTTTTAAAGGCTCTTGTTTTGACTATATTGTCATCTTAAAACTATAATATAACCTGATAAATTGATGAAATTTATATTTTTCAACTTTATATTTTCTCTGATGATAAAAATTTTCATATAGTTTCATTGAAATCCGCTATCTTATTTCAATAACTTCAAGAGGTAAGCATTTTCAGTTATATGATAGGTACTATGATATAAATAATATACAGTTTTGTTTAGAATTATTGAAATATAATATATAATATAAATTTTTGTTATAACATTTCGAGTCATCGATACTGTTTCTGATTATAATTGAGACAATATTGAAATTTTAAAGGAGTATAGAACAATCTATTATTCGCCAATTTTTATTAAGAACAAATTTACAAACTTGCATAGAATACATTGTTATGAGAGATCTGTGAAATTATATTCTATGATCCTAATTGAATCTATTGAATAATATTGACATTAGATCATTTATAACCTATTCGTATTTTATAATTTCATACTTATTTTTGAATTTTGAAAATTCCACTGTAAGTTATTATATTCTTTTTTGCATTTCTGGAGAAATATTAACCGATGACGTAAAAAGTCCGAAACCTATTGGCATTGTTTTATTTAAAACCAAATTTTTTATAGGATTATATATATATATATATATATATATATATATATATATATATATATATATATATATATATATATATATATATATATATATATATATATATATATATATATATATATATATCTATATATATATATATATATATATATATATATATATATATATATATATATATATATATATATATATATATATATATATATATATATATATATATATATATATATATATATATATTATATATATATATATATATATATCTATCTATATATATATCTATATATCTATATATCTATATATCTATTTATCTATATATATATATATATATATATATATATATATATATATATATATATATATATATATATATATATCTATATAACTGAGATTGAATTCTCGCACATCACTTGGTGAAACATCATAAAGAATAAAGTATTAACTTTAAAATAAATACACTTGGCTTATGTTTCACAATATAAAAAATCTTTAGATACTGTACTTAGCAGTAATAAAAAGTCGACATGTTTCGAGCTATGAACTCATTATCAAGACTGATATATATATATATATATATATATATATATATATATATATATATATATATATATATATATATATATATATATATATATATATATATATATATATATATATATATATATATATATATGGGTCATTCTTAGCTATTTGTTTTGCATAAGGAACATGAAATACCTAAAATACCACAAGGATTAAAACACTTATATTGATTCACCCATACGGAGGAAGATATTTGTCAGATATTACACAATAATTTGATCTGAAATATGTTGACAGTTTCCAGAAAAAAAAATACAAAGTCACTAAATGTCACTTTTCTGGCTTGTCCTTTCCACGGTTTTTTGGAAAAGAGTTGTGATTTATCTTCCATTTTCACTTTTTTGTATCTGTTCATCACTGTTCAGAATGCTCGGAATATAGTTTTATTGATTACTGAAAAAATTAGGAACAAATAAAAAAATTTTTTTCAGTTTTAAATATTTTTCGATATGTCCTCTGTTTTTGAGTCCCTTCCTCTGGCATTCTTCAGAATTCAAAAACTCGCGGGATAATGCATGGAATAGCTCCTTCCGGTAGTCTATGTAACCGTCTTGAGGCGAATTCATCTTATTGGCGACAAAATTCAAATTATTTGATAGGGAATATAACAGTTCAGTGAATGGTGGTGAGAAAGGAGGTTTTGTCTCTGTGAATATTGTCTTTTTTATGGTAAGTATAAATTGAATATTTTGAATCTTCTGCTCATTTATTGATCATATTCCAAGATATATATTTGCAATAATTACATGGACACTTCTGTACTAAAATTCTTGTTTTGGATTAGTTTCCATTTTATACTATGTATAGATATGTCTATTCTCTGGCGTCTATCCCCTGGCTATATTTGTGCCAGAGGAGAGACCGAAGCGACAGAGGAGTGATTACTTCTTAATGTCATTCGTGTTATAAGTTAGTAGGTAGTGAAATCATTACATATTTGAGAGAATTAAATTTCTGTTATTCCAATTTTCTCCTTTATCAACATCCCTAGAAGAGACTTCATTGTAAATAAATAAATTTTCTTTCGTTGAAGGTGTGGATCAGTTGTTGCAGAAAATGGTCGAGAAAAAGCAAACTCGTGAAGAAGGGCTAGAAAAGAAAAGGATAGCAGCACGTTTACGTTATTAACAAATCAAAAACGACCCTATTAAATTAGCTCAATTGAAAGAAAAAGAAAAAAAACTATTTGAATAAGAAAGGGAAAGTGAAGAAAATTAGGCCCTTGAAATACATGACCCCTAGAGAGCAAAGAGCGTTAAGAAAGACTTGTGCTGAAAAACTAGATAACGAAGGGCACGCCTGGCTCTTCAAATTAATTCAACTGCTTCTATTACACCACCTTGCTCTGGTGATGAAATGGTGCCACAGTTACAACCAATAGCTTCGGAAGCGCAGAAATCGTCTGATCATAGAACAACAACAAGAGATAGCAGGATTGACGAAATAAGTGAAGTGTCTTAAAAACAAATATACAGATTAAATAGAAGCAGAGAGAACGTAACACCGAATACAAAAATAAAGGAAAATAATATCAAAAACGTAAATACAGAAGATGTGAAAAAAACATTTCTTTTTGGAGAAGTCATACAAATACAATTGAAGAAAATGCATTATTGGTAATACTTTTTCCTGATACTTTAAAAGTTCACCAGGTCCAATGATTTGCACTATTACCAAAAAGATCACCATGAAAAGTTTGAGCTGTTTATGTAGTAATAAGTGTTCTCATTTTATTCATGGACAGAAAGATTATTCAAAACCTAATGATGTTTGTCTAAATGTGAACGATGTATGTTCAGAATCTGATGAAGACATTCCGGCTCTTTCTGAAGCTATTAATAAAAATGGAGACTACGTCTTAGTCAAATTCACATCGCGGGTATGTGATCTGGAAGTGCGGACAATGCAGAAATTCTAGTGTAGTTTCTAAAAGCATGTAACAGTACCTCAACTATGTATAAAGTTGCAGAGGAAGATAAGGGATTTATACAGGTAGAAGATATCATTGAAAAACTACCTCAACCTACTCTTGTGATTAGTGGTTATAGTTTATTCCACAAGTTTGATGAAGCAATAAATACCTACTTCTGAGAAATAATTTTTATTATATGTATTGTTAATATTTTTCATTTGTCCGTTTTTATTTTGTAAGTTTTCTTCATTGACAATATCTTTTGTTCTCAGATTTTTTTTTCACACACCAAGAAATGACTCTATATTCAGTTATTCAATATTTTCATTGAATTTATGAACTATTTGAAGAATATGTTTATTTTTGTGACTAGTACTATTGATGGAATTAAAACAGAAAAGTCACTTCTGTGGTCGAAATGTCTCTATTATGTGTCATGTGTCACTCCTCTGGAATCTTTTTTCCTCTGACTTCTAGAAAAAGTGTAAAACACACTAAAGTATCTGGCCCTTTTGTTTATGAGAGGTGTAAGTGGTGAATAACTTAATGAATAAGTATCAGTGTTCTTCTATGGAAAAAAATTTCGTGAAAATATGTCTCTCTAAAATTCAAATACCGAAGAATGACCCATCTATATATCTATATATATATATATATATATATATATATATATATATATATATATATATATATATATATATATATATACTACTTCGTAAACTTGGAGCATTGTTTAAATACTCGTAGAATGAAAGTAAGTAACTGAGTGTTATGGTTTTCCACAAAATTCTCAATCTCCCACTCTTAAAGTGATCACTGTTAGGATATTAAGTTTCTACTCTACTCTTGCTGAAAGGAAAGAGAAAATCGCTCTCGAAATTACGGATGCTCTAGAGTTGTACCGCAATAAAGCCGTCGATATGAACCAAATTGGATTTTTTCTTTCCAGAAAATTGAGAGAAAGAAAGAGTTTTCTTACGTGGGAATCATTTTCGTAGTTGGGAAAAGTGGGGTGTTCTTCAATTCGTTAGGTTTGAAGCCAATTATTACAGAATGAAGGGTGCTTGGAAAAGTTTACCCAGGTAGAAATATCAATTACTGCACCCTTCAATTCTTCCTGATGAGATGTTTTCCGGAAACAACTAACTCATTTCTAGACACCCTATCTATACTAGGGTGAAATTCAACACTGCAATTTAAAATTTGATAATAAAATCAATGAAACTCTAAATAAAATAACAATTTAAACGTTAGGAAAAATAACATAATATTGTAGAAAACACAGCATTATTTATTTATATTTTGTGCAATTCATCATTATTATTGTAGAAATTTAAAAAAATTACCACATTCAGAACATTAACTAAAATTCTCATATTACTTTTAATTTTCTTTGAGGTTAGAAAATTATACGTTAGACAAAAATAAATCAAACAATGGATTGTTTAATAATTAATCTGTTCAGAAATCAGGTATCTATTGTTAGTTTGGCTCCTATAATAATAAATATCTAGCGATTAACCTAAATTTTCAATTTGAACCTTTGATCATGTTAACTTGAATGGAGAGACGTCTGCTTCAAGTGTTGAAATCAGTACATTACAATTAAATTTTGGTGAATTTTAGAGGAATATAACGTAAAAGGATGGCAACTGCAAAGGAAAATGAGTCTTCCGTATACAGTTTTCACTCTCTTCCTTTACGTGTTTCCTTTTTACACCAATCGATCCAAATGGCCGCGACTTCATCTTCCGGAAATATTTATATTTATATATTTTTTCCTTGTTGAACGTTGTAACTGAGTTAGTTATTTGCTGAATTACCGTAGAAAATAAAATATTATTTTCATCTGGAATTTTCATTAAGATCAAGCTTCTACTAAATGAATTATATATATACACAAAAAATGTTTACTATATGCCATATTCTTATATAGTTTTTGATGCAGGAATAGTTAATTCAATAATACTTTCTTGTCAATAATTTTTAGTAGGAATCCCGAAAATTCATTCATTAAGATTTAGCAACAAGTAAAACTTTTGTGGAGTATTGTCTTATCAAGTATATAGTTGATATTAAATTTCCGAATCTTTGAAACAAAATTCTATACCAAGTTTTCATATCTTACGATAGAAATAAAGTAATAATATCCGAAATTTTCCCGAGAAACTTTCGAGCAATTTTAATAATTAAATTTTCTCGGGAGTGACTGAAGTGATGAGTGGAGGAGGGATTCAACATTTCCGGATTATTTCCGGTCATGATTAAATCGATACTTTATTATCTCCCATGATGTGGGGAGGGATTGTGTCAGAATATATTTCACATTTTTTAAGTATATCGTCGTAAGTAAAATCTTGTACATGTTTCGAGTTAAATTGAAAATATTTTCATTTGCTATATAATGCATAATTTGGAGAAACTCTGCATTCTTCATTTTCTGATATTGAGAAAAGTGATAAAATGTTTCATCGCAAAAAAATCTATCAAAATATATATTATTGTAGGTATTACAAAAATTTCAAATTTCAGCTTATGTCTATTTATACATGGTGTTCCAGATTAAACTTTCCTCCACAATATTTTGTTCAATATGAAGTTTTGAAGAAATCTGTTTTAACGCTAAGATTAAATTCGTAAAAAAATCAGTGTCAAAAGAGCTTTTATACGATGTATCACAGCCCAGTGGTGAAATTTGAAATTTCGAATTTGATACCTAGGGTACGAAGGAGTACCCCTTCAAATTAAATATCGACCTGTTTTCGGAATTTTTTGAAAACTTCATATCGAACGACATATTTAGGTGGAGGTTTTGATGGGTATAATAATATATTACAAATTTTATAACTTACATTGATTATGTGATTATAAACTGAAGTTGTTTGTATGGAATAAGTTATTATATAAGTTTAATTTTCTGCAATAATTCTTCATGATTATCTACAGAAAGTGGAACATAAAGTAATCGATGTACGATGAAACGAAAGGTACTCAATGTGATTTTATAATTGGGGCTAGTGTGGCTTATATTTTTCATTAAATTATCGGTTACCTTTTGGTGAATAACAATTTATTGAAGAGATACTACTTTTAGTGAAGAAGTCTTAGAAACATAACGTATCATTATTAGTCGTGGGTACTTTCCCCAGTAAGATGCTCGATTGGTTTTAAATCCATTTTATACCTCTTGGACAATGATTCTTAAGAACCAAGCTATCAAAATTTTAGTGAATTCAGTCATTTTGAAATTTCCAATTTTTGAGGAAGGGAGTGGGGAGGAGGTGGATGGGTGGTGATTTTTCAAACCGTTGCGAAAGATCTTTTAATTAATCATGAAAAACATATTTAATATTCAGCCTTCTAGTAGTTTTTGGAGAGGGCATGAAGCTAAAAAAACCCTATTTTTCAAGGATTTTTGTTTAAATTTTGAAAATGTGCATGCGGATGAAGTGCTTTATGAACTTTCTTCTACTATCGCCGCTATCTTCAAGCAGGACTTTCTGGTTTTTCGGATTTTTGAAGTTTTTCGCACCTCCACAGCAGCTACAGATTGAGTTCGATGGTGGATTGAGTTCATGTTAGGGGGTTTCAAATATTTTCTTCAACTGCCTCCATTTCAATTTTTTGAGGTTTTCGAGATAATTCTCACCCTCACACCTACTCCAAATTGACTCAGAGTCGAGGGGTGAATATCTGGTGATTTATGGTGTACAACATGAATGAATTACGATGATTTAATGAATTTAGATGAAGTTTACGAGTATCTACGGTGATTTACTGAGGATTTACGGTGATTTGCTGAGGATTTACGGTGATTTATTGAGGATTTAGATCAGCTTTTTATGTATTACGCATGCGCCTTGCTCCTCTCGAGTCTTCTATTTGTCAAATTGATACTGGCAACACTGCCCCCAGTCACCGACGCTGCGGGCTGTGTTGCTAGTGGCTTGAAATATATAAGGATTTATCGGTGATTTATTGATGATCTAAGAGATCTGACGGAGATTTATAAGGGTTTATTTCTTGAAAATGATTTAAGGTGTACAAGATTTGGGACAGATATTCACCCCTCGGTTAGAGTATTAAGCATTTATATATAAAAAAGAACAGAAATGATTGGAAAATACGACTTCAACGACGAGGTTATATTGTTTCTTCTAATTTTATTCTAAATTGTATGATGCGATGAATGATGTTTAAAAAGTTCGAGAAAGTTTTAATTTAATTTCATTCATACGCAAGTATATTATTGAATTCAAATATCAAATTATCCTTATAATTTTATGTTTCCTAGATTTCACGAAGATTTCTTATAATATAATAATATAATAATAAGTTTATTTAGCATAAAGCTATTACATAATAAAACATATTTCAATATTAACATTAATATTCATAAACTTTAATCATATTTTTGAAATATGAATAGTTTCAAGGATCTTCTAAAGCTCCTTAGTGATATGCAATTTCTTATATCAGCAGGTAAGTTATTGAACAATCTTATTCCTTCATCTATTGTGGATCTATGCATTAAATTTAAATTATGTTTCTCTACAAAAAAGTCATCTCTATGTCGAGTTTCGTATCCATGTATTTCATTGACGTATCTCAAATTTTCAACCTAATACGTTGGCAACAACTTGTTCTTCATTTTATAAATATATTCGAATGTCCTGAAGGTTATCCTCTGTTTTACGCTCATTAAATTCAATATTTCTAACATTAACTTAACGGGTGTTCTCTTTTTACATTTCAAAATTATTCTCATTCCCCTATTCATAATTTTCTGGAGGTCACCGATAGATGCTTTCTGAAGATTGAATAAAAGAGATGTACAATAGTCAATATGTGGCAAAACAATCGTTTTGAACAATAATAATCTTGTATTCATATTCAATCTATTACTTAGTCTAGCTATAAAATGCACTTTTTTGGACATCTTGTTGGCAATGTAATCAGTATGCAACCTGAAATTAAGATTTTCATCTAAAATAACACCTAGATATTTCATACTATGAACTCTCTCTATATTCTCATTATTTATCTTTATTTTGATGTCTTCTGAGTGTGAATTTCTAACTCTATATGATGTTCCCACCATCATAAACTTCGACTTATTTATGTTTATTCTGAGGTTATTATCACATAGCCATATATACAGTCTACATAAGTCATCATTAATTTTTTGAATCATTTCATCAATATTATGACCCGATATATAAAGCATTGTGTCATCAGCAAATAATGATATTTCACACTCCCTTACATACTTTACAATATCATTTACATACAATATAAAAAGTAATGGTCCCAAAACCGTTCCCTGGGGAATACCATAATTGTTAATTTTTTCCGAAGATATGCTACAGCCAAATTTTACCCTCTGCCGTCGATCATGCAAATATGAATCGAACCAACTAAATACTTTGTCACCGAAACCAATTTTTTTTATTTTCTCCAATAAAAATAATCTATCGATAGTTTCGAATGCCCTCTGAAAATCAAGGAAGACAACTAAGACTATCTTACCTTCATCAATTTCTTTCAGCCACCTATTGTATATATTCAAAATACTGCTCTCGCATGAATGCTTCTGATTTATCCATTTATTTGTTTTTCCGACCCTCACTGTAATTTTCTTTATGGGGCACATTTCATCGAGCAGACTTACTATTTGTTTAATTAAGCTTGAAGAGAGTACGTCAACATCTGTAATATCATTATTCCAATTTATATTCAATAATTTATTTTGAAACCATTTCACATCATATTGCCCGTAAGAGCGAGACTGAACAGTACTTTTAGATGTTATAGTTTCAGCAACCTCCAAATTAAGTGATATTATAGAGTGATCAGATATTTTTGGTGTCAAATGTACAGTATGATCCAGATGTTTGTTATTCGTCACAACATAGTCTATTAGTGTAGAGCTGTCCTTTGTTACACGTGTGGAATCAGCAATAATCTGACTAAAGCCATATTTCTGAATTATATGTTTGCATCTTCTCGCGTAAAATGAATCCTTCATCATATCTATATTGAAATCACCCAGACATATTATATCACCATCGAAAACTGTAAACTCGTTAAATAGTTCTTCAAGGTCATCGAGGAAGGACGCTATATTCATTCCTGGTGGATGATATAGCCCATTTATCAAATACTTTTTCATTCCCATTTTTACTTCGACAGTAATATACCATAAATAATTTTCTTTGTTTGCAATTGAGACCACTGTGTATGGCAAATTACATTTTAAAAATATTAGAACTCCACCTGTTCGTTTATTAGATGATACACAATTTATATAATTATATCCATTTAGATACAATTTATTATTCTGAATATCACCTATTATATGCGTTTCTACTAAGCAAACTACATCAGTTTTCCAACTTGAGATTAACATCTCTATTTCTATTTTATTATTGAGATAACCTTGACAATTGAAATATACAATCTGTTTATTAGTTAGTTGCTATTTTTCATAATATGTTGTTTTCTTACATATATTTTCAACAATTCTTTTGTAGCATGGGCAATCAGGATCCGAAGCCTTATGGTGAATATCAAGAGGTATTTTAAGTTGGGCCACTTTTCTAATACAGTTTATACATTTCATATTATTTGAGCTACATTCTTTAGTATCATGATTTTCAGAACACATGAAACATGTTTTCTCATTTCGACAATCTTTAGAAAAATGATTATATCCCGCACATTTGAAGCAACGCAGTATATTATAGTGATCCCTTATGAAACATCTCCTCCATCCCAAATTGAGTTTTTCCTTTTACTTCAAACAGTCATATAATGAACCATGTATGTCCAGCAAAATATTGCATGTATTTTTTCTTGATTTCACAGTATATTTTCTAATTATTTTAATTTTATTTTTTGCATTTTCATCATTTTCTATCAGATTATTTCGTTCAACAATATTTTCAATAATCTCATCATTCTCGCAGTTCATATATTTTTCTTCGGCTCCCATAATTGCAATTTTCGGATTTTTTGGTATAGCTTCTTCTACACTATATTTGTTTCCAAACTCTTCTGTAACCTTAGCTTGTATAACATTTTTTGCATTATTTCCCTCACAATTTATTATAATTCCTCCATTGCGTATATTTTTGACACTATCAATACCTAATTTCAATTTACTTGGATCTATCTTATTCAAAAGGTCTGTTTTTGTTATAATACTCTTTTGATCTTTTACCGGTTTTATTAACAAAGTATTTGCATAAGATGTTTTCTGTTTGCACTGCATTTGTTTACCAATAACATCAGAATTTTCCTTAATATATTCAATATGATTATTCATGAGATCATTTTGTTCTTTCATTTTAGTCAGACAATCATTTAGCACTTGTTTGAGTTCAATGATTGTTGGGTTTTTTATACATCTGTCACAGTTATATTTGATATTTACATTTTCATAAATTATTTTAGCCTTTTCTTCATCAATATCTATGCAAACTGAGTGGAATTTATCTTCACAGATCGAACATTGAATTTTCTTTGTGTTACGCTTTATTTCGTTATCACATTTGATGCATTTCGAAATTGACATGATTTAATAATGTCGCTACCATTCAATGTTAATTTACCTGTGTTTTATTAGCCCGGGGATATCGGATCTCTTCACAACAGAAATATTCGCACCAGCACAGCTGCACTGTTATTATTGTTTTTTATTCATAGCACATTCACATATTCGTTTCATATCAATTGACAGCAAACTGAAACTTTGAAAAAATATCCCTGTTTCTCGTTCAAATCAAAAATTTATCAATCCAGAATTTTTCATGAAGTCATTAGACACACATTTATACAAAATTTTACTGATTTAAAAACAGTCTTTCGAAGCAACAATACGAGCACCTTTGAAACACGTCCGTCTCGAACGACAGATCATATCATATCATATATATATATATAGATTCTTCTGATAAAGTGTTTGAGTTGAATCCATTGGTTATTCATCTGCCTCTGGTAGAATTTATTATCAAATTTGTAAAAAATAATATTTTTTTATACTCATACTTCAAAAATTCTACCACGTCCTATACAAAAATAAATGGGAGACTTCGATATCAATGTATATGTGAAGCTATATTAACAGTTGAATCTTCGACGTGGAGTCACTTTTCTTTGATAACTACCCAGCAGAATTGAGTTATCTGATAAGTACCGTTTACGGACGAGAAATCTCCAAACGTTTTCCAAACGGTTATTCATTTTCTGCATCGTTAACTTATTTTAGTGCGTAATAACTACACCGACCCGAAAGCTAGTTCACTAGCATCTATAAAGGGCGCATTATTCAACCGCCGCTGTGGCGGTTACCGCGCGATATAATTTTCATGTAAGCATCCATCAGCCATAATTAAGGCCGAAGGCCCCTCCGTGCACTTTTTCCGCGAGCTACTAGTGCTCCACGGGCCATCGAGCTCGCTCCACGGGAAACCAAACCCAACATTAACCACCGCTAAAAATTCGTAACGTTTATCTTAATGGCCGACTTGCGGACTGCTCGAAAGTAGCGGTTAATCGCGAGCACCTTGGGCGTATGCCCACCGCTCTCGGGACGGCACAGATCGAAAAAAATTGAGAAGAAACTGCACTTCTATTTCCACGAGCGTGCGTTCATGTCGGTTGATTAACGGGCTTAGGCGCAGCCAATGCACGAAAGTAGTATATTAGTCTATTAGAAAGGAAGTTGCGAAATTTGAATCGGCTTCACATTTGATTGATGTAATATCTAGCAACATTCTCTAGATTCTGCCTGGAGAGGTCTGGCCAAATATCAGGACTCATTTGATAATAATAAATTTTGTGTTCGGAAGTTGTCACACGTGTTTACTATTAACACACTGTTCTGCTTTTTCTAAGGTTATACAAAGGATTTCTGTTGCTATTATTGCGTTTCGTATTATTATAGTTTCTATTGAAATAAATACTGGAACACTGGGTTTGTCGGGCTCTCGAGGTAAAATTCATTCTTCAAGAGAGAAATTAGGACATTCGACACTGGTATCACACACGATGAAAAGAAGACAGTCGTAGCGCTAGCGCCGTCTATCGGATACCGAGAGGTATATCACTTTAGGCCAAACAGAAAATTCGAACATCGAAAACTCTTGTCACTCTATACCCATAAGTGGTTGTGTGAATTTGAGTTCGTTACCCATTTGCCGATAGACGGGACACTACGGATGAGCTAGTTGCAAAGCGAAACAGACTGTCTTGTGTTTCTATCGTGTGTCAAATGCCCTAACATTATCCCTTGAAAGATGAATGGGAATACCATGTCTCAGATCTTATAAGAGTAGCTCCGTTGGAAGGTTGCTTTGATTAATCATCAATTTTTCCAACGTATTTATTTTGTTTATATGTATATATATATATATATATATATATATATATATATATATATATAAGTTTAATAAAGTTTAATGGGAACTCAGCAAGGGCATCAAAAGTCGAATCTTTTTAGCTATACCAATATATTTCGACAGTACATTGCTATCTTCCTCAGGGTCTAAAAACAAAATACAAAAATTATGTAACAAAGCACACTTTAGATTTCAAACCACTTACAGCTATTGATCAGTAAGTAAACTAAGCATAAGAAACATTATTTTGTTTTTAGACCCTGAGGAAGACAGCAATGTACTGTCGAAATATATTGGTATAGCTAAAAAGATTCGACTTTTGATGCCCTTGCTGAGTTCCCATTAAACTTTATTAAACTTATTTAAATTATTCGGCAATTAATAATTCAATTATATATATATATTTATTTATATATATATATAGAAAAATATATATATATATTTATATACACATATATATATATAGATATATAGATATATATATATATATATATATATATATATATATATATATATATATATATATATATAGATATATAGATATATAGATATATAGATATATATATATATATATATATATATATATATATATATATATATATATATATATATATATAAAGTATAAACTTTAAAATAAAAAACACTTGACTTAAGTTTCACTATACAAAAGCAAAGGTGATACCTGAAAATCAATTTGTTCGTTTACAAGGGGTAATTGGCAATTTTGGCGGAACTTATTTCGAGAATTTCAAGAAGGTCAAGGCGCTTTCCTTTGTTACCTGAATGTAACAATTGGGTTTTGTTGAAATCCAGGAAATGATTGAATTTTATACAATGTTCAGAGAAGCCAGTGGTATTTTTATTTTGTAAAATTGACTTTTTATGTTCTTCAACACGAATGTTTATATTCCTTCCTGTTTGTCCAGTTATAGAAAGCAGGACATTCGTCGCAAAATATTTTGTAAACATCACTGTTTTCTCCGATGTTAGATTTTTCTTTATTATTGACCAAGAATGACTGCAAGTTTCTTTTATTTGTACAAATTGTTTTACCGTTATTTTTCGATAGTCTGTTACAAATTTTGCTACTTAAATTCGGAAGTATTTTTGTTCTTCATTAATAGTTTGCGTGTGGTATATAGAATGCAACAGATACTTCATTCGTTTTTTCCCAATGAGCTTATCGATAAAACTTTCATTGTAACCGTTATTGGCGGCTAATAATTTAATTGTATTAACTTCAGTATGAAAATTTGTTTCCGATAATGGAATAGTGAACAACCTATGTATGAACGAATGAAAAGCACTGAGTTTTATTTTAATGTGTTGGTTACTGTCGCTGAATTAAAGTATCTGTGAAGGTTGGTTTCCTATGAATGTTGAAAGTAAGAGAATTCAAATTCCTAGTAATCTGAACGTCTAAGAAATTCAAGGTACCGTTTTCGTTTTCTACTTCTAGTGCTAAATACAGTGTCTAAATATTTTCATATAGTGAAGCATAAGCCAAGTGTTTTTTATTTTAAAGTTTATACTTTATTCTTTATGATGTTTCACCAAGTGATGTGCAAGAATTCAATTTCAGTTATATATATATATATATATATATATATATATATATATATATATATATATATATATATATATATATATATATATATATATATATATATATATATATATATATATATATATATATATATATATATATATATATATATATATATATATATATATATATATATATATATATATATATGAAGATTGATATTATGTCTTTCGTCGTCATCGCCATAAGAGTAAATAGTAATTCCGTACACCTATATATCTCACAAGACCAGTGAAAACTCACATCATTACAGATCGAGTTATACATTAACTGCTTGGAAACCCGAATCAAAGGCAAAATACGTTCATGGTATTCATAACATTGGGAACTCTCACTTTTTCGTGATTATAAAATAATTAACAAACTTTCCATGGCACTTCCAATTTACGAACGCCTACCGAACACGACCTAAAGCAAAACATTACTGATATTTACATAATATAGGTTTAGGATTGTGTTCCAATTAATGGTGATAATAACGATTTTAATAAGGTACTGTAAGTATGCAGATTATATCGTAATATTCTTGCATTTATTACGAACCTGCCTTTTTTACAATGCATTCAAACCAGAGTCTGTTATTTTAATGCGGGTTTTATACTTCGGTAGCTTTATGGGGTTTTTTATGTTGCAATTAGGTTTTGTAATAGCGTGCTTCAAGGAGATGAGATAGGCCCAACCCTTTTCTAAGTAAAAAAAAGTTGAAATTATAATCGTGTTTAAAGGTCCCATGTAATTTGAAGGAGAATTAACATAATTCGTCTTATATTTGTAATTAGGACAATATCACTTCAGAATAAATGGTCTACAACAAATAATATAAATTTGGAAACTTATATTTTGTTTTTTACACATAGGGCTTTCAGCGTGTTAAAATCGTCAAATGTCATAAAAGTATCACCAAAAATATTCACATATATAAAAATTTACATATTATAAGAAAGTTCATAAAGCACTGGTTTCTCATCACGTGCCGATATTTTTTTCGTAGATTTGTATTATGACCTGAAAAATTTGAAAATAAATCTTCTAAATAATCTTCTGGGAGATCGAAATATTCGGAATTATCAACTTGATGATTATAAGCACCGATCACATTAAAAAGATAAAAATTTTTGTCATAAAGTGCTTGTATCGGATATTTTAATATATATATATATATATATATATATATATATATATATAGGTATATTATATATATATATATATTATATTATATATATATATATATATATATTATATATATATATATATAGGTATATATATATATATATATAGGTATATATATATAATATATATATATATATATATATATATATATATATATATATATATAGGTATATATATATATATATATATATATATATATATACATATATATATATATATATATATATATATATATATATCAATAGAAATAAGAACACGTTTATTAAAACTCAATTTCCATTATAGTCACATAAAATGACAATTTTTTCAACAACACGGTAAGGTATCTTCTTCAGAGTGGGTTACAAACTAACTCTTAGATGATATTACAGTGCTTATATACACTGAAATGTTCTAACAATGGGTATTAACAACAGGGGAGTTATGATCGGTATTACAGGTATTAACTTATTTGGGGTGGTTTCAAATACCTAGTTTAATAAAGGTGAATTACTTGGTGCGGTATGCTCATTGAATGAAAGATCTGCAGATGTAAGTTTTGAAATTTCCATAGATTCTAATATGTTTGAGACTTCTTTTCCGTATGTACGTAAAACTTTAATATATGGTTGAAATCATGAGTTTCTGCATTGAAATGGTGTGAGTAATGCGAGTCTCTCTTATTATTAACATAACTTCTTTCATGTTTTTTGATTCTATTATGAAGAGATCTACCAGTATGACCTATATAAAATTTAAGACATTACTTCATTTAATATCATTTTTTTTCTAACTTAATTATAAGTAACATCATAATTTAGCTCTTAAACCCAACTTTTCAAGTATAAAGAGCTAAATTATGATGTTACTTATAATGAAGTTAGGTTTCAATAAAGCTGTTTTTATTTCTTAACATAAATTTCCATCAAGTGAAGGTTACTTCGATTCAAAATATATAAAAATGTATAGAGCTCATATAATATTGAAATGTATCTTCAAGGAAAGAAACCAATAAAAAGAATTCATAAAGTGTTCGAATTGTCTTCTGATATTTGTCGCATTACACGAAATACTTGGAATTAGCGATTGGATGGTACTATCTGCGTATTAGGTTACGTGTTTTGAGTTCTCACAATATTTAATTTGCTTTCCAAACGAGATCAATAAAAATGAAAAACTCTATCGCAGCGAGCTGCATTAGAAAAGCAGGCTTTCAAAACGTATCCAGTTTAAAAAATCAATTCATTCAATTATGATTTTTGTTCCAAATCCAAGAAACAAAAATTGCGCCCTCTATCGTGTAAACAATATTTAGTTTTCCTCCGGGGGGTCAAACCCCCCAACCACTTTATATCGAAATAAATACCATCCAAGATATTACCGTAACACCTGCCAACTTTGCCCAAAGGCTCCAACTTTGCCCAATATAGGCGTTATAAAAACATGGATAATTTTAAATTTGGCAACGTTGTGAAACAACACCGCTTGGCTGTTATGCCGAGCGAGGTTCTTGTTTTCCGTTATTATCGTCCAAAACGCTTGGTAGGTGGGTTGCTGTGAATAAACAGGTAAGGAAATTTAGATTGATTTTTAGTATTTTTAGGGTGAAAAGCTAAGCATCAGTGCTCAATGTCTATTAAGTTTATGATAATGAAATTAAGATTGCGGGAAGGTGGATATGTGATTCTCACAATGCAGTAATTGTTTTTAGGTTACACTGCCCAAGGTATTATATTAGTAAACAAAAGTATATGGGCAATGTTGCCAGACATTTTAGGTTCAAAAAAATTTTTGTATTCCTTATATAATTTGCATGGTTTAATGAAAATCATGACTTTATGGTACAGTACTAAATCCTGGGACATATATAGTGGTGCAATTTCCTACAAAAAACTCTATAAGGCACTTTATAGGAACAATTTTGGAAGTCTCTCAGATTGATGACAATTTTACTGTGAAATTCCTCAGGAAGACTGGAAAAGGTTCCAAATTTCCAGATATTAATGGCATTTCAGACGTGACATTTCTAAATATTGTACGCCTAGGAGCCCCTACTGAAAGCAGGAGAGGCTACTATTTTTTTAACGAAAACCTACAACCATATAATTTATTTTGATTTTTGTTGATGTTCCTTTTTTAACTTTAAGGATTTGTATTATTTTGAATACTGAAATATAATATCTTATTGTATCTACTTATATGATTATATTAATTACCTGATAGATTACTAAGAAAAAAAACCTTATTTTTTTATAGAATAATATTTAGTTTGAAGAAGTTATGCTTTTGTTGCCATTTTGACGACAAAATGGAAGATTTTGATATATTTACCTCTGTTAAATAAAAATACTGTCTAACATGTTGTTTTTTTAATTTAATTTCAACGTCTGCTACATGCCAAACCTTTTTATGAACTTAATGGATGGGCAAAGTTTGATTAACGTTTGCCAAATTGCCTCCAAAAGGGAATTCTCATAGCCGGGTAAAGTTATCAGATTGACAGGTAACTTTGCCCATCCCTAATTAATATTTTTTCCTAGTACATGGAAAATGCTATAAATAAAGTGATGATTAAGAATCATTTCCATCATTCAGGTTCTCCATATTCATGTAGAATGTGTTTTAGCATTTCATTAAAAAAGATATATTGAAAAATTCTGATTTTGCTGGGCAAAGTTGGCAGGTTTTACGGTATACGAAACTACCTACATACAAAGTTTCAACCCTATGTTCTCAAAAGTGCGCCTTCTATCCTATAAACAAGATCCATTTCCTCTCCTGGGGGGTCAACCCCCCAAGTAATTCATACCAAAACCAATGTTATCCAATATATCATACGAAACTACCTATTCACAAACTTTCAATCCTATTGCTCCAAAATTACGCTCTTTCTCATGTAAACATGATTTATTTCTTCCCCCAGGGGGTCAACCCCCTAACTAATTTGAACTAAAATCAATCCCATCCAATATATCTTTTGAAAATACCTACCCCCAAACTTTCAACTCAATTATTCATAAATTGCGAACTTTATCGTGTAAACAAAATTTTTTTCCTCCCCCGAGTGGTCAACCCCCTAACCAATTCGAACCAAAACTAATCCCATTCAAGATATACAAAAGTACCTAGATACAAACTTTCATCCCTATTGCTTCGAAATTGCGCCCTTTATCGTGTCAACAAGATTTATTTTCTCCTCACGGGGGCCAACCCCCCAACCAATTTGAACCAAAAGAAATCCCATCCAAGATATCATACGAAACTTCCTATTTACAAACTTTTAACCCTATCGCTTCAAAATTGCGCCGTTTATCGTGTAAACAATATTTATTTCCCCCGGGCGATCAACCCAACCAATTGAAACCAAAACTAATCCCATCCAAGATATTATACGAAACTACCTATTTACAAACTTTCAACTTTATTGCTTCAAAATTGCGTCCCTTTTCGTGTAAACAACGCTAAAATACATAAGCTTATACATACATACATATATATATATATATATATATATATATATATATATATATATATATATATATATATATATATATATATATATATATATATATATATATATATATATATATATATATATATATATATATATATATATATATATATACTCGTATATATATAGAGATATATGAAATTGAGTTTTTGGTGCCAAGCATCATAAAAAGTCATGAAACGAAAAACTATCTTGGTCCAACTTTGCTAATCGCACCCATTTTAGTAAGCAGGATTTCAAAGCGAAAACCTGCTAAAAGTATTATTCGCAAAGTGTTCTTCGGATATTTGTAGGATTGCACGAAATATTCCGAATTAGCGATTTCATGGTACCATCTGCCTGTGAGGTTACATGTTTGGAGCTCTTTCAATACTCGAATTAATTTCCAAAGTGATCAATAGAAACCACCGGTCACATTAAAAAGACAAAATAAAAAATCCATAGTGCTCATATCTATCTATTATATCAGATATTTGTTGTCTTAAATGAAATATTTGAAATTAACGGTTGGGGGTTTTTACCTGTGTGAGATGTAAGAAGTTATGAACTCCTGTAATATTAAAATTAATCTCCAAAGAAACCAATACATTTGTCAATGCTGGCATCTTCTTCGAATATTTGTCCCATTACAGGAAATTTGAGGTTACGTATTTTGGGCTCGTACAATATTCAAAAAAATCTCCAACTAAACCAATAAAAAACATTAACATAACGGATATTTGTGTATGCAAGAACATCACATTTTATCTGGAAAAGACATATATAAAGAACTCAATTCGATTCAGCTAGAAAGAATCGCAATTGTATTAATTCTGCAGACATAATTCACTTAATCTCTTCCATAGAGTATTTCTCCAGAGAAAATCCCGTTCTCTGGTGTCATAACTATCTATATTTTCTGGAAGCCGGACCCCCACAAGATGCTACGTCAGTCGCAATAAAAAAGTGAAGTAAGGGATGGGATTTCTTTTCAATCCACCTGGGTGAATCGGTTGCGGACGTGCCGTCATTGCCAAGAAAAGAAACGATGCAGTTCGAGAAATCGATCAGGGAAGTATACTCCCTCAGAATTACTGATAGGAGTTTCGGGAAGACCGAATAATTTAATTTTATCAAATTTTTGTTGAAAGATGTGAAATTGAATTAAATTGATTGTATTGAGGTAAAGTTGGTTTATATTAACTATGTACATCAATTGGATCTATCTCGTAAGGTTTAGCAAGCGTTTGCGATTTAGGGGCAGAAAATATATTTTTCGGCTTTTCTGTACTAAAATATGTATAAGTCAAATATATAAACCTTTCTCTTGAATCACTCCTTATATTGCTGAAAACTGCGTTGAAATCCGTTGAGTAGTTCAGAAGAACTAAGCGAACATACCAGCGTAAGCGACTTTTATACTATATAAAATATAAATATATATATATATATATATATATATATATATATATATATATATATACAGAAAATAATAATGAGCCTGATATCTATCACTGCCAATGATTGACCACATATTCATTATCATAACGTATTTTTCATTAGGACAATGTCCAAAATTTATTGATAATAATGAATTGCTGTGATTGATCAATCAACGATTTTGTTGTTATAATGAAATCTAGGTCACTATGATAATGTAATTAAATCATGAATTTAATGAAAATAGTCATCATTATAATGTTATTTACATCAGAGCAATGTGAAAAATACATCAAGTTAATGACTACATAGTGATTAATACTATGTACCTTTAATCATCACGACACATTGTCATAATCCCTCTTTTAATAAAGCTATGTTCAATAGGCATAACATTAATGATTGAAAACATTAACCTATGTATAGTTCATCATAGCAATGCACTGCATTCATCACCTAATGTATTAAGTCATTCGGTCAATGTCCAAGAGCATTGGGACAACGCGGAAAGAATCATGGATTGATGAATTTCTGGCTGCACCCCCACCGTCTAAACGTAAATATGCCAAATTTCCGCCCTAATACGTTATACTAGTATCATTCTAACGCTAACAGACAATCGGTGAAGTGTTATTTGTGCATAAGTAAATTTTAGTTGGAGCAGTTTCTTTAGAAGGTGGTAAGTACAGTTACTGTATTTTTTAAATCTTGTTAGTTTTTTATAACATTTGAATAAAAGTTACGAAAATATTTTTTGCCAATACAATCTCAAAAAAATAAGTAGTTACACTGAACAGTGTTGAAAGAGACGAAATAATGAAAACATGGCGTGTTTCGAGCACTTATAGTAAAAATATATAAATATATTGCATTTTGAACAATTTTTATATTATTTCGCGAACTACTATGAATTTTGCTATAAGAAATAGATATGCTCAATAATGGAACTTGCTCATACATTGTTTTGCTAAATACCCCTGTAAATTCAGTAAATTACTGAAAAGAAAATTGTATTTACAAAAAATCTACTATTCACTAAAATTTGACGGTCTACATTATTTCAACATCATCTTGAAAAATAATCATTTATTGCAGGTTGTGATGATACTTGTAAGTGTGATCTGGATCTGAAGTAGAAACCGAAATATTCCAAGCACCTTCATATTAATTCAGTATTTACTTTTCCTCAATACAAATCATGGTCGGACAACTATGTGTATAACAACCCAGAGCGCCCCCCACCAAAGATATTGGAAACCAACAATTCACCGCTGAGATCGAAAATGCAGAAACCCGTCGCTAGAATACAAACTTTCTGACATAAGATGTCTACTTTGCAACTGTGGCGTAGGTATGTTTTTTTTTAATCATTGAAGAATTTTCCTTGTTCACTTTATGTACCTAATATATTAAATTGTCCATGGTCAACTAGTATATTTTTCATGATTTTTAATTTTATCTTGTATAATTTCATGTATTACCTATAACATTCAATATAATATAGCTATAGTTGCAACTAACTATTATAACTTTACTTCTAGATCGATATGGACTCAACCATGAAGAACGAAAATGATAATTTTTTTCTCAAAAACTGTGAAAAATTATTGCATTTCTGTTCAATGGCAATGTCAAAGACAAGGCGATTGAGTATTTACTAGGCCCATTGGAAATCGAAAATATCGAGGAAAGTAAGTATCTGCTTGTGTAGATTGTGTATTTCAGTGAATGGTGTTCACCCCGTGATGCTAATGTTAGTAGTTCAAAAAGAGCTTGATATTATTATTCTATGTCAGGGTTGAAAGAGAACACTTTTTTCATTTGTTATGAAATCAAATGACAGCTTGAGAATAATTTGATACATATTTCGTGAACATCATTTAAAGTTCATAACATACTCATTTCATTAAAAAGTAGAGTCCCAATGAAAAAGAAAATCAGTTTTCTAAAATCTGGAATTCACCTTTTTCATTTTCGACCATAATATATTTTTATTTCTAGATGGGCGAGATGAGGCAGCCACCAACAAAGCTGTAAAGAAAGATATTACTGGAAAAATGCATAACAAAAAATTTTCACTCACAGCACTCATTTTTATATCTTGCAAAAACACCACAAGAAATTGAAGAATGGATATACATTTTGAATTCGCAGAAAACTTCAATTCAATCTTTTGTGTTCGCAATTGGCGAAGATATAACAAAAATTCAAGGAGAGTATACATACTTCGATGGAATTAGATATAAGTTTTTCAATGTTATAAGAGCTGTTAATAGTTGTTTAAATATTATTTATGTTTCCAATTTAATTTTTTCTCCAGAAAGTATTATGTTTTGGTCGTTTATTGAATACTTTTTTTTAAACCTCGCGCTAATCCAGGAATTGTATACAGTAAAACACATATCTTATGTCAATATTTGAAAAATAAATTGTATTATTCCAATTCAATGAATCTTTTGTGTCTGTTTGTAGTTATCTTTGGAACGTACTCGTTCGACAGTGCCATCATAATTGCTTGGAGCATTAGCAATAATATATAGACATTTTTTCCCTATTTGCAATTATATACCTGTCACTATATACATATATATATATTATTATATTTATATATATATAAATATATATATATATAATATATATATATATATATATTTATATATTATATATATATATATATATATATATATATATATATATATATATATCTATATATATATTTATATATATATATATATATATATATATATATTATATATATATATATATATATATTAAATATATATATATATATATATATATATATATATATATATATATATATGTATATTTATATATATATATATAAGTCTAGTCTATTTTATTTATGAAAACAAAAGGTGCAACCAGTAGGCTCAGATTGATGTATTTTTACATTATATTAACGTCTTCGAACATTGAACGATGTTCGAAAGTCACTGTGCGCATGGCTTAGAATCAATGTATCGGTGATTGAGTTAATGTCCTGGATTCCTTTATTCAATGACTGCAGGTGATCGGTTGGTGTACAGAAAACATTCATACCATGCTGGATGGTGATACACAATGGTCATAAGTAGAATGTACTTTGTTTTGAAATCCAGGTGATGAAATTAATGCCTCTCGGGGATTGATATAATCACTTGAACATCAAGCAATCAATAATAATATATTGAATCAATGAACTTGAGCATCGGTTGAAAATTGATGTCCGAATACATTATCACAATGGTTTTATTCATTATATTCACGTACGTTTTTCGTTCTGTGTATATACATATATATATATATATATATATATATATATATATATATATAATATATATATATATACTATATATATATATATATATATATATATATATATATGCTATATATATATATATATATGCATATATATATATATATATATATATATATATATATATATATATATATATATATATATATATATATATATATATATATATACATATATATATATATATATATATATATATATATATATATATATATATATATATATATATATATATATATATATATAAAATTCATTTTGTTCTTTATTTGCTGCAACGTGATAGCGATTTCAGACCTAAGAGGCTGAAATTTGGTAGCTGGGTATATTTTTGAAGCAGAGCAGAATCATTTTGGTGAACTCGAACAAAGTTTCTGAATTGACTTCCCGAATGAAACGAATATTAAATCAAATGATTACGTACTTCGAGCGTAATAATGTGATAAAATTTTACGATTGTAACAAAAAAGCATCGTGTATATATATATATATATATATATATATACTATATATATATATATATATATATATATAGATATAGATATATATATATATATTATATATATATATATATATATATATATATATATATATATATATATATATATATATACCTAAATATATAATTCATATAGTTCTTTATTTTCTACAACATTGTAGCACTTTCAGACCTTATAAGCTGAAATTTGGTAGCTGGGTTTGTTTTTGAAGCAGAGCAGAATCATTTTGGTGAACTCGACCAAAGTTTCTGAATTGACTTCCCGAATGAAACGAATATTAAACCAGATGATTACGTACTTCGAGCGTAATAATGTGAGAAAATTTTACGATTGTAGCATAGACGCGAAAATATTTTGACACAAAGTAAGCATAAATCCGTTACAAAGCAGACATCAGGGTTGGTATACCTGCATTTTCTGGAATTTCATATGATATTTAATGAATCGTTTAGTGAAAATAGGTAATTTTCTGAAAATTAGGTAAATTTTATATAAATTCTATATTCTACAGAGAAGGCACAGTTTAAAAAAAAATTTCATGTTACTGACTATAAAGAACATAACATTGTGACAAATCAGGAAAGCATTTTTCATAGAGTAATTAATAAAGAACGCATTACATAAATGTTGTTCTTCTATAGAAATTTCGGTTTATATTTATATTTTATCATCACTTTCATTTGAATGTTTCAGATTAATCTCAAGTTTTATTAACCTGTATAGCTTTTTATGCTTAGCTTGTAAGTATTGTTGTAATAGTTATATTCAAAAGGAAACCATGAAAAACTGTTTTCGTTCTTTCCGCCAATTATTAGTATGGAAATATATCATCATGAGTAATTAAGAAGAGGAAACTATCTGTGAACCCAACACCTGTCAGATACTATGAAGGAAAGCACTAATCAAGAATGGAAATAAGACGTTAAAAAATCCACGGATTAAATCCTATGGCATATGACTAATGTGAAGTCTATTTGACTAGAAACGGAAATTCTTTCAATAATAAACATGTTTCTTTCTACATGAATTCAATTAATAAATAAGAAACGCGTGAGAAGCAGAGCTCTGGCACTAAGGTCGTATTTTCTCCCCATTTTTGTTTTTTTTGCGTTCTCAACCCTCTATAACCCTCCTTAAATATAATAATTTAACTTATTTTGGCAAAGCTTCCAACATATTACAATTCTTTTTCTGTAATTTAGATTTCAATTAAGCATTCACAACAAGAAATAGTCTAGAAAAATACATAAAAAACAACAAGTCAAAAACAGATAAGCTCACTAAATCGGGAGATTTTAAACTTAAATGCGGAAATTGCGATAAAATATATGTAGTTCGGACACATAGAAGTTAAATAAATCATAACGAAGATTCAATATATGCTAGACATTTAATAAAAGAGAAACATGACTTCAATTTGGATTTCGAAATTCTACATCTCGGAACAAAAGGTTCAAAATAAACTTTAGTAATTAATAGGCATAACAATTCCCAGCAGTTAACCTAACAACCAATGGGATGTGAACAACTCCCCCCTTCTTTAACTTTTCAATGAATAAAGATAGTTTGTTTTTAGAATCTCAGAATGGATTTCCCAAATTTCTAATTGTACTTTGCAAACCTTGTATTAGATATTTTAGTTTTAGTTTGATATTCGCACCTGAAGAAGCTGTAGTGTCAGCGAAACGCCTTGTGCAACTGTGTTGTTTTATTATATGTGAAAATCGTTAAACTCAGAGTTTCATTTCTCAAACATGTTAACAATTGATTATCATCGAGGAACGGCCTCATAGGTACATATATATAGGTACACACACACAAACAAATATATATATATATATATATATATATATATATATATATATATATATATATATATATATAATAATAATAACAAAAGGAGTATTACCGTGTAAATTAAATTGTGAAATATATGGGTTCTCGGCAAATGAAAAATGGCCAACTAATGTAGATACACAACCAATTTGTTAATCATGTCTATATTTCGGATATATATATATATATATATATATATATATATATATATATATATATATATATATATCCTTCTTCAGGACTAATCAACGAGTTTTTATGTAAATTTCATATGATTGTTACATTTACCTACAACCTCGTTATTTAGTCCTGAGGAAGGATATATATTGATATACAAAATGTTTGTGTCTCTACAATGAGTGTCCATTTTTTTTTTGCATAGAATTCATATAATACAATTTTTATATATATATATATATATATATATATATATATATATATATATATATATTTTTAAATGGTAATAATAATTGCTGACCTGTATGTATAATAATATTCTTTATGGGAAGTTGCAACAGTTCAATTGTACTCTTCTTTCTTTGCTCAAGCTTTCGAGAATTTTATTCACTCATCACTTCTTCATCATTTATATAAATTCATGAAACCTTAAGTAAAGAAAAAAGAGTACAACTGAACTGTTCTGCAGAATATTATTGTACATACAGGTCAGTAATTATTACAATTTATATATATATATATATATATATATATATATATATATATATATATATATATATATATATATATATATATATAGGGTGGACCATGGCGAACTGCATCGATCCATATCTCAGAAACTGAATGTAGGAAAAATTTGAAATTTTTAGAACTTGCTAGATGTCTTGGGGCGTATACAGCTAATATATTTTCATCTTTCGGGCACTTCCGTTTGTACCGGAAATAGACCCTAAGTCGCTTATTTTAAATGGGATACCCTATATATTATTACATTTTTGAATTCTACCCAAGATTCTAAGCAGATTTTATGCATTATATGTTATACCTAAGTCTAAGCGTTTTTGAAATATTTAGGTTTTTATATCAAAAACGACGATTTGTAAGCCCTAATATAATTATCACTTGTTCCTATAAGGAAGCCTTTTTTACTTATTTTGGGTTAGATTCTTTGTTGAAAAGGATCTACTTTAATAGATTTTGTATAATATTTGGATAACTAGTCATACTGGGTGTTCAAAAAATAAGATCTAAAATGAGATTGAGAAAACTGACAAAAATCAATTATTAAAAATATCTCATTTTGTAGTAGTAGTATTCAGCATTCAAAAAGAAGTTAACTTGGTTTAAGGTTATCTATACCTAAAATTTGAAGTTTTCGAAATATTCGACGATTTTGCATTTAATCGTTAAAAAATTAGATCTAGGATAGCCACGATCGTATTTGACATTTCAAATCATCGTAATGGCACCCCATTTTCAATACGGAATCTAACCCAAAGTGAGTAAAAAAGGCTTCCTTATAGGAACAATTGATAATTATATTAGGGCTTGCAATCGTCGTTTTTGACATGAAAACCTAAATATGTTGAAAACGATTAGACTTAGGTATAGGACATGATATATAGAATCTGCCTAGAATCTTGGGTAGAATTCAAAAATGTAATAATATATAGGGTATCCCATTTAAAATAAGCGACTTAGGGTCTATTTCCGGTACAACCGGAAGTGCCCAATAGATGAAAATATTTTAGTTGTATAGGCCCTAAGACATCTAGCAAGTTCCCAAAAAATCAAGTTTTTCCTACATTCACTTTCTGAGATATCGATCGAAGTAGTTCGTCGTGGTCCTCTATATATATATACATATATATATATATATATATATATATATATATATATATATATATATATATATATATATATATATATATATATATATATATATATATATATATATATATATATATATATATATATATATATATATATATAAACAGTAATCATCAAAAATCTTGGTCTAAAACGTATCTAAAAGCCACTCTCGCGTTTCACTGTACACTTTCGATACAGTGCAATAGCCTATTATTTTCGGGGAAAATACGGCTGATAAATAATGTTTTCACTGAAAAATTTGAAGTTTGCTCTGTTTCCTCTATAAGCATACTATTTTACTCCGGGTACAGAAATACTATTGACATATCGACTAAGCATCGCCGATAAATCCTATTCGAAACTAATCGGATTGATTCGATCCGACGAAAGATATAATCACTGGCACACGCCGATCCAATCGCTGCTCTAGTCAGAATCGATACTGAATTGAATCGGTGATTAATTCGGTTCGGACAAATTGCCGAAGAGTCAAGTTTTGCTTCGATTAATAGTTCTAATGACTTAAGCTGGACCAATCGAGTATGCGAGAAAGAAAAATAACAATTCTCCAAACAAAATGGAAATAAAAATGTGTAAACGATACTTCTCGATCTAGGTTGACAAAGACTACGAATTTGAACAGGAAATATATAAGTTGAAAATCGATCAAATAATTTTCCAGGAGGTTGGCTGTTGCAACAAAAAAATTACTGAATTTTTTGCATCAGATTTGGTGGTTAATAGGCACATACTTGTTGACCTAGTCAATTTTATTCATTACAAAAAGTGAACAAGGAAAATTCTTTAATAATTCAAAAGTTGTCAAACAACTTTCCAAAGGAGTTGGTTGTACTTATTCTGCAACGAAAACTGTTGTAGAGTAGATATTTTCATGTCAGGACGTACGTGTTTTCGCTACGGAATACTGCATTTTCTATCTAAACGGTGAATTGTTGGTTTCCAATATATTTGGTGGGATGGCGCTCTGCGTTGTTATCCAGATAGTGTTTCCGACCACGATTTGTATTGGGGAACAATTAGAAATTTTTTAGTTCACTTCGCGTCAAATAAGCTGCACTGATGAGATCTAATAAAATTGAAACAGCTGTGTGCGCTTTTTGAGTCGGGGTGACTCTATAATTCACCGGCGGATTGTGAATGCAGATTTTGCGTTGCGGGATACGTATAACCAGCTCCGTTGAAAAGTTGTTTGAAATTTTTTGAATTATTGAATAATTTTCCTTGTTCACTTTATGTAACCACCAAATCTCTCTAACTCATGAATAATATTAGCATTGAGTATATTTGTTATACTAAATAAGAAACACGTAAGCAGCAGAGATTCGTCACAGAGGCCGTATTTTCCCGTAGTTTTTGTTAGTTTCTACGTGAAAATTATTAACTACTTAAGTCACTTTGTAGGTGAGCAAACCCTTGAAAACCACATGAAATCTCTACATTAAAATGGCGGCGGTTATGGAAAATAGTAACATTAACTCAATCCATGTATGTCCAATTATATGAAATTTTTTTGGCATTCCGTTATCCAAACGTTATAAGTGCTAAAATTTGTCCATATTTGTCAGTTTTGTTTCTTCTCAAGAAAACCCCCAGATACCATATTTTAGTACATTTGCTCTATTTTTACGTTAGAATCGTAAAAATTGAAGAAAGATAGAAAAAAAACAATATATATATATATATATATATATATATATATATATATATATATATATATATATATATATATATATATATATATATATATATATATATATATATAAAAAAATATATATATAAAAATAGATATATATATATATATATATATATATACGAGGATGTATTTATATCGAGTTAGCCTAGACCAGTTCCCTGCATAAACAAAATATTGCGTTACCATAGCAACGAACAATAACTTATTAGAAGTGTCAGTGTAAAGTTTGACGTCAAAAAAGTAAACCAGAGTTACGCAATAAATTGAGGGAAAAAATATGTCCACCGAAATTGTGAAAATCGAAAAATCATTGGAGATGATGACCGATCGGGAAGGCCAGTTTCTGTGTCAGTCCCCGAAAATATCGATGCAGCAATGACATGATATTAACAGACCGTCGAATTGGGCTAAAACGGATATCTGAAGCACTGAATATTTCATACGAACGCGTTCATCATATAGTTCACGTCAATTTGGAAATGAGAAAAATTGCTGCAAAATGGATCCCCAAATGTTTGAATGTTGACCAAAAGCGTGCAAGGGTAATAGCATCGCGTTCGATCTGTGCTCGATTCGAAAACGATGTAGACTTCTTAAACCGAATGGTTACTATGGATGAGACTTGGGTACATTTCTACGATCCAGAAACAAAGCAACAATCGATGGAATGGCGACACTCCGGTTCTCCAAGACCTTAGAAGTTTCGTGTCCAAAAATCTGCTGGATAAGTTCTTGCTTCAGTTTTTTGGGATTGCCATGGAGTAATCATGATTGATTTTTTGGATAATGGTAGAACAATAACTGGAGATTACTATTCGACATTACTGACCACTCAACGGGAAAAAAAGAGAGAAAAGACGCGGAAAGCTATCCAAAGGTGTTTTGTTTTTGCAAGACAATGCCCCTGCACACAAATCTCATGTTGCCATGCACAAAATTCGTGATTTAGGGTTTTGAATTACTAGAACACCCCCCTTATTCACCAGATTTGGCTCCGTCCGACTATCATCTCTTTCCTCAACTGAAAAAAAGTTTAAATGGTCGTAAATTTTCTTCCAACGAGGAGGTTATAAAAGCTGTGGAGGTCTGGTTTGAAGAGCAAGAAGAAACATTTTTTTTGAAAGGTATAGAGACGTTGCAGGTTCGCTGTAATAAATGTATACAATTAAGAGGAGAATATGTTGAATAATAAAATATTTTGACATAGAAATTTGTTTTGGTTCTATAGTAGGCTAAGAATTTTTCAATATATTCTCGTATATATATATATATATATATATATATATATATATAGAAAACAGAATTCTTCGTGTTAACGATACACGTTCGTGGCAATAAAATGAAGTGAACTAGGACATTTATTTGAAACTAATCAAACAAACCTCCTAGCGGAGCTGGTTATACGAGTTCACGAAATATCGAAATGCCCCCATATACCTTAGGATGGTGTATGTTAGAAACATTAAGTTGTTTATCACAATCAATGGAAATGATAGACAGTCTGTTGCGCCCTTATTTGGGGCTCATCAGTATCATCTATCCATCGAAAGTGATAACCAACCAAATATTTTTAACGGCGTTATATTTTCCTTCCAGTGACTATATGGCATATAAATATGACACAGCTCCACCAGTCGGAAACAAATGAACCACATCCCACAGATAGAAGAAAACATTTCGGCAACGAGAACTCGTACGTCCTGACACGCGAAGGTGGTTACTATAATCGCTAAGCAAGAGTAAAGTTGATACATCCATTCGATGTAATTCAACATTCACACGCCGCAAGTAACAAGCGGTCCAATTTTATACCTTTTACAGGTAGCAAATGAATAGAAAACAGAATTCTTCGTGTTAACGATACACGTTCGTGGCAATAAAATGAAGTGAACTAGGACATTTATTTGAAACTAATCAAACAAACCTCCTAGCGGAGCTGGTTATACGAGTTCACGAAATTTTTTCTTCTATCCGTCGGATGTGGTTCATTTGTTTCCGACTGGTTTCGCTGTGTCATATTTATATGCCATATAGTCACTGGAAGGAAAATATAACGCCGTTAGAAATATTTGGTTGGTTATCACTTTCGATGGATATATGATACTGATGAGCCCCAAATAAGGGCGAAACATACTGTCTATCATTTCCATTGATTGTGATAAACAACTTAATGTTTCTAACATACACCATCCTAAGGTATATGGGGGCAGTTCGATGTTTCGTGAACTCGTATAACCAGCTCCGCTAGGAGGTTTGTTTGATTAGTTTCAAGTAAATGTCCTAGTTCACTTCATTATATATATATATATATATATATATATATATATATATATATATATATATATATATATATACATATATCAAAAAAACCTCAATCGTATCCCAGGAGGTGTAAGACCTCACTATTAACTTTCGATACAATGCAATAGTCAATTATTTTTGAGGATAATACGACTGAAAACTACCATCAATTAAAGTCATTTTCATGAAAAATCTCTCAGCTTGTTAACTTTTTCATATGAAAGTATATTATTTCCAAACTCTCAGGACTCGTATATAAATTCGCAATAAAACTTTTTTTGTACCTACATAAATAATTCAAATTGAGAGAAATGGACATTATATAATGAAATATTGGTTATTAACGTATTTTTGGTCGTAATATTCTGAAAGCATAATTCATTTCCATAGAAATCGAACGTTAATTATCAGATTATTATCTAGTAAAAGCGCCTATAAATTCTCGAATCGTAAAAATGTATTTAACTGGTCGCGACCATATTCCTTACAATATGAGATTATTACGATTCATTACTGACACAGCTTGCGCCGATTAGTTAATGAAGTTGTATTTATTGAATACTGAATATTAATCGAGTAACTATTTTCTTGTTAATCTCGCATGGCGGGCGTTCCATTTTTGAAAATCAGCTGGATACTGGATTGATTTATTCAGAAGATTCAAATTCTAATTGAATACGTCTGTTGAATATTCAGTCCTACTGTGAGGTTAAATGGACGAATTGGAGTTTTATGTATATATTTTGTGGTTGAAACGAAAATTATGAATTTTCATTCGTAGAAGTTATTATTCCTTCATACGGAATAAATTGTTGTGGATGAAAAAATCGACTGGTTGTATACCATCAATTTCAATCATCCAAATGAAAAATGATTTTCTGGCAAATGGTTCTGATTTATAGAGAAAGTTAGTTTTAATGTTTTTAAATACTTGGTTTAGGCAACTGCAAGGAGAGAGATCACACTTGAAGTTTTTGAAAACATAAAATTAGAAATATATATATATATATATATATATATATATATATATATATATATATATATATATATATATATATATATATATATATATATATATATTCTCATTTGTTTTTTCTTGGAACTTGGACTTTATTTTTCACAATGTACAATTTCGATTCATGTTATGATTATACAAGTGCAACACTGTGAAAAAATGGCGAAGTCCAGGTTTGAACCACTACTAGAGTAGTTCATCCTGCTCCACTTAACCATTGTAAGCCGATTGCGGCACTTATAATTACTTACTAGAAATACTGATATAATGTAAACTTAAATGAATGTGATTTTCTTCAAACATAAAAAACTATATAATAAATAGATGGCTTTAATTTTTACATTGCAAGGAAAAGAATTATTTAAATAATTCTTACTTGAACTTTATCGGTTGAGTGACCTGATGTAATCCGGCAGTGCATTATAAATTCGGGCAGCATTGAAAGAGAAACTCCTTTCAAAGTATGCAGTTCTATGGGCGGGAGGTGTAAGTAATCCTTTTGTTCTGATAATGATGTTGTATACATGTGATCTGAATACAATCCTGTTATACAAATACGGTGGGTGTTCATTCGTTATAACTTTACAGTAGAAGCATGCTTGGTGCAACTTTCGTGTATCCTCCATGTTCAACCATTTTACATCTCGTAATTTATGAGAAATCCTTTCAAATTTTCTTATTCCATAAATCAGTCTCAAACACGAATTTTGTGATCTTTGAATCCTCCGCTTATCGTACTGTGTCAAGCTGTTTGCATACACCACATTAGCGTGGTGGAACCTGGACAGCACAAATGACTCACACATCATCTTCTTTGATTGCTCTGACAGCCCGTGACGACTAGAGTAAATTAATTTAAGGCTGGCGTATGCCTTCTGCACACACTGCGAAATATGCCTGCTGAACCTCATCCATGTGTCAAATATTAGAACTAAGTTTTTTGCCTCCTCTTTAATTGGCAATATATCGTTCCCAATCTTTATTTGTACTTGATTCTTCACTTTATCAATATATGTTTTGGAGCCCAGCAAGATAACATACCTCTTTAATGAATTCAACTGCAGATGGTGTGCAAGGGACAGGTCCTTGAATCTCTTCAAGTCAGCGTTGACAGAGGTGCATGTTGCTTGAATTCGATCCACCGAACTTGACAGATATAACTGTGTGTCATCTGCGTAATACTGTGCTTTACATGATTGCAGAGCTTCATGAAGATTAGAAGCATATACAGCGTATAATAATGGGCTCAAAATTGATCCCTGAGGGACTCCCCTGTCAATACTAAGCTCGTCCGAGGTAGCATTATCAACTCTAACACATTGTTTTCTATCATGCATCAAACAGTCAAACATCCGTCTCGCTGTGTCCCCAAGGCCTATAAAATGTAGTATTGCGAACAAAATGTCATGACATATTGTGTCGAAAGCTCAGGAAAAGTCGAGAAGTACCAATATGCTAATTTCGCCATTATCCATCGCACGAAAAATGTCATCTCAAACATTCATAAGAGCCGTTGAGCAGCCGTGGTTCCTTCGTCGACAGGATGTCATTACCTTCAACGTATTCGACCAACTGCTCGTACATTGCTCGCTCCAAAATTTTTGCCATACAAGGCAAAACACTGACAGGTCTGAGGTCTTTATATTCAGTGGGGTTATTCTTTTTTTGGAATTGGAACTATGACTGCTCTTTTCCAAGTACACGGAAATACTGAGTTCAGTAGACAATAATTTATCACATGAGTAAGAAATGGCACAATGAATGGACAACACAGATTCATCACATCTATGTTTATTCCATCAACCCCGCAAGCACGCGATTTTAGAGTATTAATTATTCTGGATACATCTGTTTCGAACACTGATTTGAATTCAAATGAGGAATTTAGATTTTCCTTAACATTTTCCTTGTAATATTGAATAAGTTCATTTGATACATTAGATTCAACTTGTATTTGAGGTGTTGAAGATACAAAAAAACTATTAAGACCATTCGGATCCCTTAAAGCTATGAAGCTTTTTTACCCATTTTTCCACAGTATTTATTTTACTCTCGCCAGATGTTATTAGAACGATTTAGTCTTGCGGTCAAAAAAGCATTTTTTCCCTCTATATAGACGCATTCGTTAAGTTTCGTAAATAGGAGCACCTTCAAATTTTCAAACCGATATTATTGAAGAAAAGAAATAAAGAGGTAAAAATACAACACAATCCCCCACCCACATAATGCACTTTTAGTTACTAATAACGTTTAATTCGTTCTCTAGTATCAGCAGTCAATTCTGCTACGGAAATTTAAAAACCATTACACACGTAATGTACAAACCATGTTCTTAATTATTTCTAAGAATTTGATTTTAAAAAGATATTACACGTAATTTCGACTATAATCAAAATTACTCATATCCTAGAATAAATAAATGTTCAGGATGTGGTTGATGGTTGGGTTGGATGTTCTGAACATGAGGGTGTTGTTCTTGAGTTTGTTATATTAGTTGTGTTTTGATTCAGGTTATTTATTAGTAAAATCAAATTTGCATACATTGTACTTAAATATTTTATATCAGTTTTATCATGTGTGACAATAGTTGAAATTTTTCGAATACGCAACATTTCTAGAATTACTCGGCACTTCGATCTTTTTCTATTTCTAAAATTCTCTTGCCGAAACATTAACTGTTTAATGAAGGGCCTGTTATTGATAAAAAGAGAGGAACCAGTAACAGTCAGGCAGGAATAATTCAAATATATATATATATATATATATATATATATATATATATATATATATATATATATATATATATATATATATATATATATATATATATATATATATATATATATATATTAGTATATATATATTAGTATAAATGTATAAAGTGTGTGCGTGTGTGTACGACTAAGTATATGAGTATATAAAACTAAAAATCAAACTTATATACAAGGACTCGATGAAAATATTATTCCTACAAAGCCTTGCTCATTATTCAAATTATTATGAAGGAATTAATATTTGATTGAAATTATGCAATGACCCCCAAACCAAGATATTTGTAATTAAAGAGCAGATGTTGAAAAATATTTCAAATCATCTCATAAAATTTTATGTTTTTGTGTGTTTGTTAGATTTGGAAATATTCACTTGTTTAACGTATAGTTGGATTATCACAGCGTAACATTTTTCATCGCTAGATATGACAACACAGTCATTCGGTAACTCTCAACCTTCTCTGCACCTATTGAAAATTTGGAAAGCCAATTAGTTGACATTACCGTATGGGTCCTAGCGGGGCGCATCCTGTAGGACGTATTGTGAACTCCGTGGCCAAGCAGGGAGTCGTCTGCACTTGGAGATTTATGACCTAGGTCCGGCCGGCATGTTTATTGCTCCAATTCGAAACATGTAAATCAATCGTTGATGAATGGTCGGAAACCGTCGACACATAAACTATCGAACGCATTGTGCGGTTAATGTCGATAGTGTTATACCTGCTTTACTACACTAAAGGGAAACAATACGAGGGACACCCAAGAATGATTGCTAATTTAGCGTTGTAATGCTTAACATTTCAAGTTAATTGGAAACTTGAGAAATATAAATGCTATTCGGTTTGAAATGTTCAGACTAATGGCAGGCTTTTCGTGAATGCAGAAACGCTTAAAGGCGGATGGATGGTTGTCGGTTTTTGTGATATTTTCTGGAAAAAGATGAGACTATAGCTTCTGTTCGGCGCCATGTGATGAGATGAAGAGGGAAATAGTAAGTAACCGGAAATACTTCTGTGGGTTATACGTTCCTCAAGGTGCGAGAACTGATAGAAGGACTTTTATTGTAGAAAAGTCCGAACGGTTGTTTGAAGAAAATTTCCTAAACGAATTTTGAAAGCTATGAAGTTAACAATCCGGTGACTCTTCTAGAATCATACATATGGAATTCAAGGCATTTTGTAGAAAAAGGAAGCAGTCGGGGTTCAGTTAATTGACAAGTTGTATATTTTTTTATTTTTCACTTGTATATTATTTGTTGATTTTACCTTAAATACAGTTACTATAAACAAACTCATCATGCCCTAGGGCGTTATGAGCGGAGATTATGGATCATAATGCCCGCTTATTGTACGAGGAGAAATGAAGCAACTTCCATTGATTAAAAACTTCATAATCCTTGTCATATACGACACTGGATTTCTCCGGCAATGAATTATTCGCAGCTTTGGCTGCAGTTTCTATGATATTCTTGGGTAAATTAATTTTCATTTCCATTATTTCTATAAGACTACACAAAGAAAGCAGCAATGACATTCACTAAATATGATGACAAAAATATTCACCAACGTCAAAATATCAACAAATGGCATGCCTACTATGAGCAGGAAAATGGAAAGTATAGGAACTATGAACCGATTTTAAAATCGATTTTTCATTATAATAAAATAATTTTTTCGTGAAAAATAAAATCTTGTATGCACCACGTGCGTTACTAGATCCTAACGCCCATTGGGCAACATTCATCCCTCTGGCCGAATGTTACCCTCCGGGCGTTAGAATCTATAGTATTCTATATAACGCACATGGTACAGAAATAACTAATAAGGGTTGAATCGTTGATGTGCAGCGAAGAGGATATTTGTTACTGTTAAAAAAACCTCCACAAAGTATTGAGTAAAACAGCGAATCATGCAAAAATCACTGATTTATTTATATATATATATATATATATATATATACATATATATATACATATATATATATATATATATATATATATATATATATATATATACATATATATATATTATATATATATATATATATATATATATATATATATATATATATAAATAGCACGTAATAAATAACAAAGAACGGCCACAGCCGAAAAATTTTAGTGGTACATAGTAGTCTTTTTCTATTCAAATTTTTTCAAATCAATAAATGTCAAAGAAATTTCAATTTTTTCAAAAGTTTTGATAAAGCCTCGAATGTCGTGGCGAAACGTCAACTTTTTAATAAAATCGAGTTTTTTAAGATTCAACAAGTCTGTGATTGCTAATAATTATCAAGAGATTATATATATATATATATATATATATATATATATATATATATATATATATCTATATAGTATATATATCCAGGACAATTATCTGAAAAACAAATGTACGACATATAGTCAAATAGTTCCTCTCATAAGACTGGCTAATTAGATTGCGACATTTCGATTGTTTGCACTCATCCTTATAGCGGACAATGTTAAAAACATCTGGATGACAACTACAAGAGATTGAAGTGATAGATAGCTATGTGGGCTTTATTAGGTACTCAGTATTACATATCAATCGATACGTGATACACTTAACAAGCCAAACTAATGAACTACATAGCGATTTAATAAAAATACAACGACGTCGTCCATCAAAGTTGCCAAGTTCGCTCACCACTAGTTAGAGACAAAATAATACAATTGTCGACCAACTTTATCGTCCGAAATACTCAATTTCCGAATGTGTGCTAAAATAAAATAATATTTCTTAATATGTATTTCCGTAATCCTTCTGCGGAAGTGAGTGACGCCTTCTGTTATTACTATTGATATAATAGAGATTGATTCTGTTAATTCTGCTGGAAGGTGAACATAAATGTGATATATTTTCAACTTTAATAGCACAAATATTTTAGCAATAGAAAAAGATCAAAAACGCAGAGAAATTTTAGAAATGTTACATATTCAAAAAAATTTAAATTAAGTCGTAAATGATAGAACAGATATCAAACATTTGAGTTCAATATACGAAGATTTAATTCTTTAATTTTTCTAAGAAACAGCATAAATCAAAACGAAATAATTCAACAAACAAACTCTAACCATAACAACTCATCTTCTTAGAAAAAATCTAAACATCTAGAATTTTCAATTTTTCTGAAAAGAAAGTATAGTTTAGAACATGTGATCTCCAAAATTACAAGTAATGTCTTTTTAAAGACAACAATCAAATATTTTAAACCTATTTTGTACATTACGTGGGTAAAGGTTTCTGTGTTTCCCTTCCCATCTAATATCAACAGACCTGTCTGTTGATATTGGACTAAATTGCACGTAATTAATAACTGAAGACGGCCACAGCCGCAATGAGAAATTTTTGAAAAAAAGATAAATAGTACCCTATTCTTTGACTCTTCAAAATCAAAATAATTTGAACCTATTTCGAACATTACGTGGGTAAAGGTTTCTGTGGTTTCCCTTACCATCTAATAATAACAGATTTGAATGTTAATATTGAACTGAATAGCACGTAATAAATAACAAAGAACGGCCACAGCCGAAAAATTTTAGTGAAACATAGTAGTCTTTTTCTATTCAAATTTTTTCAAATCAACAATTGTCAAAGAAATTTCAATTTTTTCAAAAGTTTTGATAAAGCCACGAATGTCGTGGCGAAACGTCAACTTTTTAATAAAATCGGGTTTTTTAAGATTCAACAAACCTGTTATTGCTAATAATTATCAAGAGATTATATTTATATATATATATATATATATATATATATATATATATATATATATATATATAATTATATATATATATATATATATAATATATATATATATATATATATATATATATATATATATATATATTGTATATATAATATATATATTTATAATAACATATATATATGTATATATATATATATATATATATAATTTATATATATATATATATATATATGTATATATATATATATATATATATATATATATATATATATATATATATATATATATAATATATATATATATAATATATATATATATATTATATATATGTATATTTGTATATATATATATATATATATATATCCCCATTGTACAGCGTTTAAAAAGGATAAGTCTACTAAATATTTCTATATGAAGTAGATTACTTCTAATAATTGGGTTACCAGAATGTTCCGGATATTTTCTAGGACTTTCAGTATGAAAAATTATGAAGTTTTTCCGTACAAAGTCGAACAGCTCCATATATTACTTAAAAGGAAAAATAATTTTTGTAGATATAAATTATTATTTCATAGCCGTGGAGCATACAGAATACTTGAAGCCTTCATATTCTATTGAATTTCCGAATAATTTACAAATAAAATGTTCTCCTTACGGTTGTCAAAATGATCTTGAATGTTCATAAGTATCTACGAGCGTACATATCCAAATACAACAAATAAGGGTAAAGAAAAAGTTTTCTACGATAAAACATCTAGCGCTGTAAATGTCACCTCAAAGTTGCTTTTTAAATTTTTGTCTTTATACTGTGCTATATATCAATTCAATCTTGACACCATGCAAATATTTCATCCCATTCAACTATCGTAGATGAGATGTATATCGTGTCCTTTCACCTGCGATATTTTATCGGTTCGTAACTCTGACAAAGTTGTTCCCGTTCTACGGAACCCCGCCGCATACTCCCCATAGAGTCACTAATTGGTTTTCGATCTCTTTTACAGCAAAAAGTCAAGTTCTGGTTCGCCACAGGTGGCGCTGGGTTCTGCCTGAGTAAGGCGTTGGCCCTCAAAATGATGCCGTTTGCCAGGTAAGCAGTATATCAAGTCTTACGTCATATTATTCACATCCTTGAAATCGTGAGAAAAACATTTCCGAGTATCAGCATTTCAAATGCATTTATCATATCAGTTGTATTTACGAAACGTCGGGTTAGTGCGGAGGATTTTATCAAAGAGAAACTCAATTTTTGTTTACTCGAAAAGAAGAGGAAATAGATTTCTCAAACGCTTGTTCAAAACTTGGGGCTTATCAATGATGGCGCTTTCCTCCAACAATAACCCCAAGAATAAAAGGACAAAGTGATTCTGCTTGACTAGGTGAACGTAACGTTAGAATCTAAAATTGACTAATTATGAAAAAAATTCCAATCAAATTATTTATTATTGAAATGGCTTCAGATATATCCCAATATGAATATCCTAGTTTTTCATCCTCGACGAGTTGTGAACAAAGAAGGGAGCTAAGAGGTGCCTCCGAAAGGGGTGATCTATATCAGTGAATCTCAACCGGTGGTCCGCGGACCACTGGTGGTCCCTGGAAGCGCTCGAGGTGGTCCGCGAAGCCATCCTAAAAATATTGAATAAGTCATATAATCGAATAAGTCGCGTTCGGTCATTTCAGCCCCCTTCACTCTATGCAATACAATGTGATGAATCTGGCGACGTTTGATAATGCAGTCAATTACTTGTATTTGCTCGATTTCTGCATGACAATAAAGCATTAAAAGAAGAGTAACTGTTTTCCAAATGACTGGAAACGAGGCAAGGTGTTAATGAAATAAGTCTATATTTCGAAGAATGTCGTCTTCAGTGGCAAATGCTTGATTCCAGCTCAGGTTTTGCTGCATTGATATAACGAAAAATCCATCTGCAAGATCAACATATTGCGATAGTAGTCGCCAAGCATTGGCTGCCAAAAAACCCTCCCAGAATGCTTGGCTATTGCGTTGAAAATAGTTATAAAAGTTGTTAACTTCATCAAAAACAGTGCACTGAATACTCATTTTCAAACAATTATGCTCTGATATGAACACTAAAGTCTTCTTTTCCACACAGAGGTGCATTGGCTTTCCCAAGGAAATATTCTTTCAAGGTTGTATGAACTAAGGAAAGAAGTCAAAATATTTGTAACTTAAGGAAAACCAAAAATTGCTGAAACAGTTCTGTTAGGCCGAATATCAAATAAGCTTTCATTATTTATTTATTAATTAATTTGTTTATTTGGTCTACTGCTTCGATCGCGTGGAATCATTATCGGACTATAGGTATCTTACACTTTCAAGTACATTTGTATATTTTTCAAAAATTCGAGTATTAATGTATTTTCATAATTTCTATTCAATATGTCTGCCATGTTATCGTCAATTTTCAGAGTTTTCTGTTGAGTAGTTGATCTCTTGCAGCAGTCTACGCAAGTTGATGGTTCTTTTTTTTCATTAGGTAGTCTCGTGCGTGATGCGTTTATGACCAGTATTATTTCGTTGATTTTTTGCTTAAATAAATAAATTGAACCTTCAACTCTAAGAGTCGGTAAATTTAAAGTTTCATGGCATTGACAATATATTTGCGTTTATCTCAAACAGCGAGTAATGGATTAACAAGATCAAAAGTGACAATATTTCTGCGTTCGATAATTTGTATAAAATAATTGGGGAACACAATGCCAAGGGAAAATAAGGAATACAAAAAAACATGATACTCCATTTAACAAATTTGAAAAGTAAATTCACTCGTTATTTTCCGAACTGCGAAGACAAAAAGTATTCAGAAACTGGTTTGCAATCCTTGTCAGAGTGTTTGAGCTCTTAATGAAATTGAAGAAAAATTTATCGAAATGCAACACGGCAAACAAATTGAAATATATATTCGAGGGAGGCATAAATCTTGAAGATTTTTGTATTCAAAACATAATTTCTTTCCCAAAGATTCAAGATATACCTCATTTGTTTTTGTTTTCATCGACATATTTATGTGAGCAGGGGTTCTCGACGCTTTTGATAATGAAAAACAAGCACTGAAATCTTGCCGACATGTCTTTGGCTTTCACTAACACTGAACCAAGGATTCAAAAGTTAGTTAAGATTAAGCAGTCACAAAAAACCTTTTATTTTCATCGACTTTTTGAAGGTAATATTACTTACAAAAAGTTGGTGGTCCCTGACATGACAGAAATTTTGTTAAATGGTCCCTTATTATGAAAAGGTTTAGAACCACTGATCTATATGAAAGTTATAGGGCATCAAATTTCACCACTTTCTTCTTACCCCGTCTGTATAAGAAGGAAAGTGGGTGTCGCATCCACGTATTGCATGTAGGAAGAATAGCGCCTTTCTGACTATATCAGTGAGTTCGCATCTCTGATGACCATATAATTTAGGTCGTGTTGTTCCTCTACCAGACTTGAGCAAATATATGTTGGTTGATGGGTGGGCAACTCTTGCACAAATACAATGCACCCAGTTAAAAAAGACGACGACTTTGAACAATATGAACGCAATTATTTATACATGCTTATATAGATACGCTCTAAATGTTCCTACAGGATTTCTTTTTTTTTCATTTCAAAGGCATATTATATACGTTGCTGCATTTTTATATTTAAAATAACATTTGCATTTTATACCACTCATTTTATTTCATGTTTTGATTTTGCGTAAACGATATACCTAATAACTTAACTCAATAATTGTGATTATAGAGGTATAATAAATTAAATCGATATATATATATATATATATATATATATATATATATATATATATATATATATATATATATATATATATATATTAATATATATCATCAGACATATAATATTTGAACCTAGTTTCCAGTGATGTGCACAAGTGGCCAACTTCATCTTCGTCCATTCAACGCTGAATTTAATGCTCCATAATTTTGATATGGGTTATTTTTATCATCAATATGTTATTTTGGAAGATATTTTCAAAAAACTGTCGTTATAACGAATATTTCCCTCCTGTCAAAAATCCCTTGTAAATGGAATGCAATTATCGAAAATTACAGCGAATATTTCCCTCCTGTCAAAAATCCCTTGTAAATGGAATGCAATTATCGAAAATTACAGCGATAATTGCATTGTAGAAAGCGAAAGAGCCCTGCGATAATTGCATTGTAGACCGATAATTGCATAGTAGCATAGTTCATATTACGGTTATTGATGACAAGACGAGAATTTATGAATTACTAACGTCAGTTTGACAAGTTGAAAGTTTATTCGGGAAATATTCCCCGAAATTACACTCGTGCATCAAAATAACCGGATAATTTCGCATTCCAGCGTGTTGTCTTTAAAAAACTGCATTCGGTCCTTTTCATATTTTGGAGAAAGAGCCCTCCACCTTCGGTGTCGGGCTCTTTCTCCAAAAATGAAAATGAACTCATGCAGTTTTTTGACAACACGCTGTCATGCAAAATTATCGGTAATTTTGATGCACTTGTGCAATTACTTACGATAATTGCATTGTAGAAAGCGAAAGAGCCCTGCGATAATTGCATTGTAGACCGACAATTGCATAGTAGCATAGTTCATATTACGGTTATTGATGACAAGACGAGAATGTATGATTTACTAACGTCAGTTTGACAAGTTGAAAGTTTATTCGGGAAATATTCCCCAAAATTACACTCGTGCATCAAAATAACCGGATAATTTCGCATTCCAGCGTGTTGTCTTTAAAAAACTGCATTCGGTCATTTTCATATTTTGGAGAAAGAGCCCTCTACCTTCGATGTCGGGCTCTTTCTCCAAAAATGAAAATGACCTCATGCAGTTTTTTGACAACACGCTGTCATGCAAAATTAGCGGTTATTTTGATGCACTTGTGCAATTACTTAACTTATTTTCCTTATTTCTGAATAATAGGTCCTTTCAGGACCTGTATAACGAAAACGGGTGGTTCAAAAAATATGCGTCTATTCTCATTTCACTTAAAATTTAATGCTCTACAACTTTCATATAGACCATTTTTTAGAAATTGTCAGTCTCACAGGAGATTTAATAACAAACACTCCTTTCGGAGGCAGATTTTAGCCCTCCCTCCTTATGCTCAACTCCGCCGAGGCGAAAAATCTAGTATTTTCATTTGGATTCATATCTACAGCCATTCCCACTTTTTTTTTAAATATATTGATTGTTAGTTTTCGTTTGTAACGTAAGCGAACATTTTTTTTTATTGCAAAATTATAATGTATTTGAAATACCGTCTAATAATATACCAACAATAGTTTTTGAATAGTTTGAGCAGTCAATGTTACATGTTTTATTGAAAAATTGATTTACTTAGATAAAAAATTGTTTTGACAAAAATAATTTAAGAACTTATCCTCATGGCTATTGACTATATTTTGAAATATTATATATGAATTTATAACATTATGAACTACTGTATCTTGAGGATAATGAAGACCACTTCGACTCAAGATAAGGTTGATGATATCTTTTACGATGAGTTTTTTATGATTGTAGATCAAGTTTTGACAGGAGTGACATTTTAGTTTGTTCAGAGCGAAGTGAATAAAATTCCTCCTAAAAAAGTAATCACAGCCATTTATTTTGATATATTTCGATGTCAGTTTCTTCAATTGAAAAATATTCAATATCCATCGATTTCATCCTTGCTACTGACCTCTCTGCTGATCATTTTTGTTATTTTCAGACGGTGATTGGCAAGGTCTCAATTTAAAATTTTCTAGAACTCCTAGATTTCATATTGAGTATTGATTGAGTTCTGAATGCCTCAATCTCATTCTTAAAGTTGCCGAGCTGAGTATGACGAGTATTATAATGTCCTCAATCTAACTGTCTATGCTTTCCAAATTTATTTTCCTAATGTTCAGTTTGTAAAATATAGTTTAAACATAGTTCCTCAAAAAATACCTAACAATTTGAATCATTTTATAAATGGCGTGATATATATATATATATATATATATATATATATATATATATATATATATATAATAATAATAATAATAATAATTACTTTATTTTTCACAATGTACAATTTCGATTCATCCTGTTATGATTATAGAAGTCCAACACTGTGAAAAAATGGCGAAGTCCAGGTTCGAACCACTACTAGAGTGGTTCATCCTGCTCCACTTAACCATTGTACGCCGATTGCGGCTCTTATAATTACTTACTAGATGGCTTTAATTTTTACATTGCAAGGAAAAGTAATATTTAAATAATTCTTTCTTGAACTTTATCGGTTGAGTAAGTGACCTGATGTAATCCGGCATTGCATTATAAATTCGGGCAACATGAAGAGAAACTCCGTTCAAAGTATATATATATATATATATATATATATATATATATATATATATATATATATATATATATATATAGCTCGCTCTCTCTGTATCTTTTCAAAAAATATTTTTTCTCTCTCTCTCTCTATATATATATATATATATATATATATATATATATATATATATATATATATATATATATATATATATATATATATAGAGAGAGAGAGAGAGAGAGAGATATTGGCATCTCCATCTGCTCCAATCAAACAAAATGAACTGAAATTTGGGGTTGTTTTCGAGGCAGAACTAAACTATTAAAATTTGGGTAAATTTTAGCGACCGCTGCCATTTTGTCGTAGATATTCATTTTCTCACCTCCACAGCTTCTGCACATTGAGTTACAGGGTTCAAATTTGGTATGTAGATTCTGTTCATATTGGAATACGATCCTTTGTAGGTTACAACTCTTCTCCTCAGCCGCGCTGCATTAAGCGATGTACTTCGCGTTTTCTAATTTTTATCATGGTTTGTTATTAAAGCGTTGAAGCACAAAGTCAATAATTTTTTTCAATAAAATAAATTCTTTCCTAATTTTCATTTCTGTTAAAGCGTGGTTTTTCAATCCATAATTTATTCCATTCGAATAGCATCTCGACGAGTTGGATGAGCTCTGCTGCTCACACGTTTTTCCAATTTGTTTACAGTGCCAATACTCCACCATTTATTATAACTTTAAGATATTCTGATAGCAGTTGTTAACTCTACATGCTCAATTCGATAATCGCCAAATTTCATCAGATATGTGATATTCATTTGACGACCTAACCCGTTTTTCTTAGATAAATTAAAATTTGAATCTTCGAAAATCCTACCATGACAAATTTCGAAATAGTATCATCCCATTATTTGAACCTTATATTCCAAGGAAACTGGCTAGACGAGTTCCATTGACTATAATCTGCATTCATGCCACAACGTTAAATAATTTGAACATGGCAAATCACTGCTGCTCAATAATAACAGACAGGTTTTCTATCTTATTAAAAAACATCAGTGGTGTTTTGATCGATGTAAAATGATTTGTCAACCCTCTCTCTCTCTCCCTGTCTTTCTCTGACCCCTACTGAAATCTGAAAAATGTGCTAAAACAGATATCTAAAGGAACTGCAGAGCCATCAAGGAACTGATGTTACTTGATTCCTATACTTTTATTGAAACAAGTCATTGGACGCATGAGTTTTATATCGAGATTTCTTCTTTTGGTTCTACTCGCGAAATCAGATTGTTCCCTGCATATGGCATTGTGGTTTTCACAAAATTTAGAAGTTTCAATATGAATAAAACACAATTGATAATTGGTGCGATTCGAGTGAAAAACCTGCTGAGATCTAAGAAAATAGTTCGAAACATCTGTGCAATATTCTCCAGCTGAGATTATTTGTTTATTTCTTATTATGGACAATTTTTTGGCATATTAATAAATCAGATTTAGTACTCTTCATTAATACAAATTATTGTTCAAATATTAATAACGGAATAAACATTTCAATATTTGATCAATATTATGCAATATCCGAGATATTTCTATGTACTGAAATTTTAAATAAACAATTTTAGCCGAATATTCATGACAATGATCTGCATTATTTCCTAGTGAGAGTTCTTCCGTCAATATGCAAATATTTAATATTTCTCATGGAATATTTATAGTTATTCCGAGTGAATCGTCATTTTGTAGTTTGAAATAAACATGGAATATGCAGGAATATACATGACTGAAAATTTGTTTATACAAAATGTGGAATAAATCAATAAAAAGGAAGCGGATATTTATAGAGACTTGATTTTCATGGTAGAAAAAATATAATCAGTAATTCAAATTAATATATTCTATATTTAGTATATGATGAAATCCATCACCGATATATTTATTTAGATGGGTGAATTCATAGCTGAAAAAAACGGTAGTTCTCGAGGGTTAAATTCATTGTATTAATGAATAAATAGTCTCTAGAAAATTACTACTAATTAGGGAGAAGCACGCTATATTCGATGTATTTAAATTCCTATAATGAATAATCAAATAAATATATTGAATAAAGTAGACAAGAAAAATTCTTCGATAATTTAAAAAATTATCAAACATAATGGTCAACTTGCATATATTTCATGATTTGATTTTGAATAAAATAAATAATTTTCTACTTTAAGTTCCGTTTGATATTGAACCGTGTTTTTTTTTTCTATTTTTTAGTTTTATTATATATATATATATATATATATATATATATATATATATATATATAGATACATATATATATATATATTTATATATAATATATATATATATATATAATATATATATATATATATATATAATATATATATATATATAATATATATTATATATATATATATATATATATATATATATATATATATATATATATATATATATATATATATATATATATATGAAAAACTTGGTTCTCGGACTGAACCGCGTAAAAGATTTGAAAAATCTCGACGTTTCGGCCCCTTTGCGGAATGTTTCCGATTCCTCCTAATTCGATTCGTGGAGTAGGCAGATTGAGGCCACGTACCTAAAGATGGCTTCGCAAAAGGAGCCGAAACATAGAGATTTTTCAAATCTTTTACGCGGTTCATTCCGAGAAACAAGTTTTTCATATACTTCCGACCGCGGAAATCTTTCTGAACATATATATATATATATATATATATATATATATATATATATATATATATATATATATATATATATATATATATATATATATATAGGTATATATATATATATATTTATATAAGTCTTATTCTCGAAGAGCTTTAATTCAATTCTATCTACGCAAAACTATAACAACCGCTCGAGCAACAGAGCTCCGAAGCTTAGGTCATATTTTCTAAATTTTTCTTCTTTTTTTTTACATAAAAATTCTTAACCGCCTAAGCACGAAAAAATAAATCTCACGGTTAGAGAAAAAATTTATACACCTCCCTAATATCAACTAAGTCCACGTACAAGTTTTTAACTTTTCTCAGTTTCAAAAACCACTTCCACATCTCATTTTTGACCTTCGAAACACTGCAAAAGTCTTTCATATTGGCCGAAAATATGACTAAAAATACTCTCAATACCTTTCGCTTGTTGATATAGAAAGTAAAGATGGTCAAAAAAACTAACAATTTTCTACTGAATTGGTCAAGTTTTGTTCGTTATTAAGTCAATTAATTTGGTTTCTGATTTATATTAAATCGAGTGCAGTCTGAGAAGCTAACAATGAAAAAACCGCTGGTTTGGTGAAATTAGAAAAAAAATATGTGGTAGTTGAACAGATGAACATTTCATATAAATTATAAAACAAGTACAGAGCAAGACGAGTTATCGATACAATAGAAATTTCATAGATAAGTTTCTGGGACAGTTATCTGCGAAGTTATTCAATTTTCTATCGAGCAATGGTCTCTAATCTTCTTTCAGAAAAAAATCTTATTTCCTCCTCTTCCAGGAGAAAACGACAATATGATTTCTCTCTGGCTTACTGAATGATAAAATACATTCTGATTTTTCATTAAAAGAAGGAAAAATCTGTAACTAATTTTGTTAGGTTATGTTGGGTATAGTGATCAATTATTCAGCATTTGCTCCAGTTATGGGCCTTGAAAATGCGAATCCACTACCGGCTGCCTTCGGGCACGGACACTGGTGGTTCCACGCTACCAACCCCTTCCTTATAATTTATAGCCGATATTAACAGCGCGGCAGAAAGCAGACGCCAGCCAGGAGCGAATTCGAATTATCAGAAATATGCGTCAGGCCTTTGTCAATTCGGCCCCTAACGAGCTCCCGCCATAGAATACCGTTAAATTGAAAGCTCCCGAGTATTTCGTAATGAGAGGCCTATTCCGATCTTTAACTAAATTAATCGTTTCTGAACCAGGACGAGACGACGTTTTTTCTATGCCCCCCCCCCCACTCTTAATGTCACTCTTCGTGCCGCTTCGTCTAGCTGACGGATTATGTGGAAAGAACTGAAAAATTCCATCTCGTTTAGGATGACGTGTGTGCCCTTCGATTTTTCGACTTTAATTGGCACGAAATTCCTCGTTTTCTTCTCTCATCGACAGATTGGCAAAAAGCGACCGCTCGAAATTGGGCTTTTTTCTGGTTTCTCGTTGAAATCCAAATTCCAGAAACTCGAGAAGCGGTTTACACAATCATTCACAAGGTACCGCAGAATAATTTTGCCAAGTTAATTAAGTTTGCGTTTTTAGTCGTATTTTCCCCGAAAATATTGACACTGTATCGAAAGTCGACAGCGAGGTGAGTGAGTGGTTGCTTGATGGACGACAATATACATTGGCATATAAATGGAATGAGCTGAAATTTGGAATCTGGCATGGCATGGCAGTACAAAACTATAAAAATTTGGGGAAATTCAGTCATACTTTTTGCATCTTCAAACTTCGTATGCGAAATTTAACCTTCTCAGGCTTTTGTAGGGTGTATGAAGCTAAGAACGAGAGTTTTTGCATCCCCAAACCCCAAAGTGCACGTTAGTGGTTTCAACCATATTCTTTAACTGCCGCCATTTTTATGTACAAATTTTATGTTTGCTATTCGTTTTGGAGGATATTGCACACCTTCTCTCAATTGAGTTGAGTGTTATTCATTACGTGGATTGAATACGTAAGAGAAGTGCCTTATGTAAGTTTCCATTGATTTATTTAAACGTCGCAATTTTTATGTTTAAATTTCAAGCTCTTTTTGATTATTTTAGACTATTGCGCATCTCTTGAGGCACTTCAAATTCAGTTGAAAGGCTGTCCGTGGGTTTATTTGATATTAGGATTTGGGGGTTTCATCTTACTTCCGCAATTTTTATGTATAAGTTTCATGCGTTTTCGCATGAATCTGTATGCACGAAGAACACTGAAAGTTTGCACGTGATTTCGGTTGATTTTGGAAAGGTGACATTTAGGGGTTTTAAATGGAATACATAATAAAGCAATGACAGTAGGATACTGTCGCGGCGTCATGACGTACAGATTAACCCAACAAACTCGTCGGTTATGGTGTTTGGGGTGAATAGGGCTTTTGTGCGGTCCGTCTTGAACCTGAGGGCTGGTGATTCCACTCTGGCTTGTGAGCAGGTTGCAAAGAATTCAGGGATGTACATAGATGCAGATTTACGTTTCAGAACACACGTTGGAAAATGTCTGCAGAAAGCATACGTGTCATTGAAATTGCTCTATCCACATCGACATATTCTCAGTCAAACTTTGAAAATAACATTAACTAATGCTTTGGTTTTAAGCCCTTTTTTATTTTTATGACCCTGTTGACTCACCATGTCTGGATACTGTGGATAGAAGGAGAATAGAACGGGTTCAGAAGTCTTGTTTAAGATTTGTGTACGGCATAAGAAAGTTTGAACGATGGAAAATAGAAGGAAACTTCACTGCTTGGTGATGTTTCATAGGATTATACTAAGTGGATCGCCAGCATATCTATCGGATAAAATTGAGTACCGGACTGATGTACACAACTTGAACTTGAGATTCAAGGGACTTATTTCACCACCGTCGTACAGAACAGCTATCTTTAGACGTGGATTTACCTACAACGTGTATGCACTATACGACGGAGTACCCACTGAATTGAAGCGTGAGGTTTCTTCATCTATTTTTAAAAAGAAGTTGAAGGAGATATTAAGATGGCACTACAATGGGGGAGTGGCTGGACATGATCGTATTCATTCATTCATTATTGCTTGTTTTTTTTGTGTTTGCTTCTAAATTTGTTTGGAGATTGGGTTCATCTCTGTGATAGGCTAAGAATTATTTTGTTTTCTGGGGCTGAACTCGAACATTTTCAAATTGTTTTCAGCTCCTTTTCGCATTCAAATTCAATTTCTCTTTTTTTGTTTTATGTCTATTTGTCTCTTGAATGTAAATAAAGATTGTTATTATTATTATTATACAGAAACAAGTCACTAAGATTGAAACATTGGATCACCAAACACTTAATTATGAAAGCGGAAACAAATTATGTCAAAAACACAGCGAAATGTGAATTAATACGAAATAATGAAATAAATAAATATAGAATGTAAGCGACAATCAAATCTGATTGCTGAAGAGAAATATCTTATACATTCTTTTCAGCCAAGCTATCCGATTTCAAATCTAATAACTCATTTACAGCGCAAGTATGTAAACGAGTCCCTCGGCGTTGCCGTATTTTGATCGGAAGTTACAGGACAAGCAGCACTAGTGGCAGCGGCTGTTTACCTGTGCCTGGTTTCATGAAATGATTTTACCGAAAATCCGTGTTATGTTCTGTATTAATTGAAAGTATATATATATATATATATATATATATATATATATATATATATATATATATATATATATATATATATATATATATATATATATATATATATATATAATATGAAAGGGATAAGAATAGATATTAATAAAGTATAAAATGCAAGTGAGAATTTTCAATGGTAGAAACTAGAGAAGATTGAAGCATATTTCTCCTACCTGCGACTTTCTTCTTTCATATTTCTATTAAATACATTCATATAATCCTTCTTCCGGTGCATACCCGGTTTCGGGCATAGGCGACCACTCTACAACTATTCGTGCTGTGCGCGATACAGTAATACACAAATAGAAGGGACTTACAGTTTTACGACTGTTCCGAACGTCTTTATAGAGAGACTTTACTAGGCATAATACTACTCGGTGGTTTGTCATTGCCTTCCGAGAGGTGGCTCCGCATTAATTCGTAGGTTAGGCCGGGATTCGATCCAGCGACCTTCTGTTCAGTAGCCCAACGCACTGATCACTGAACTAAAAAGGAAAAAAGGAAACACACGTGTTTCATTCCTCCCTGAAGTATGTGTCAGGAAGGCGGGCAGTTTGAGTTTGGGATTAACTCCTTCAGCCAGATCAGAGGATACACTTGTCTGTACAAATGCATTAAGGATAAGTGAGACGGGATATTTATGGAATATAGGAAGTGTGGGTAGGGTTCAGAGGATTAATACTGGCCCAGCATTCGCGTTATAAGTTTGCAAGCAGTGACTTACATTACCATGAGAAAACCCCTGAAAAAAACTCATGGCAGACCAGTCGGCCACGGGGTTTGAAGCCGAGACCTCCCAAATACTAGCCAGCGTATACGCTAAGTACTCGACTAACTAGCTTGGTCCACTGAACTACGGAGCCTACCATATATATGGTAGACTACGGAGCCTACCATATAATCCTACAATCTTAAAACACACTTGCGCAGTAGATGGAAAAACGACTGATGTGAAACAGCATCTAAACAGTCACTGTCATCAAGACTGCCTGGAAAGTATTCAGGACATGACAGTTGGAAGCGCAAGTAGCAGCGGCACCACCTGCATGTAAATGGGATACAAATTAATGGAACAAACCAGAATTGAATGAGAAACATTCACGAAAAATTGACAGTGATTCAAGGTTGAGAGGGTGTCTCAAATCATGTCTATATATTACGCTTGTGAACACTAATTTGTGTGTGAGGTAAGATGGAAAAAAAGATGACAGAATACGAAAAACTGCTGTCCCCGAATGAACCCGATAGTATTTTCCAACCTCAACCAAGCAAGTTCCCTGACATAAATCGACACATATTCATATTTACGCAGTCCATTCATCATGAACCTGCAACTTTATTTATTATATATCAATTATTTTCTTCCACCTACGTCTAGTGAGTGAGTAGAGGCATGGATAGTGAACGATTACAGTCGATTCAAAATCGACAAGACAAGGCTTTCACAAAGCTTTTTCATCAAAGCCAAGCTCAGGTAGTTTCGGAATCTGTAGAGCTGTGAAAGCACGGAATATAAATCTGCATTTGAGATATGTCTCGTAGGAACAATATCGTCAACAGAAATAAATTTTAATGAAAATAGAGGCATGGAAAGTGAACGATTACAGTCGATTCAAAATCGACAAGACAAGGCTTTCACAAAGCTTTTTCATCAAAGCCAAGCTCAGGTAGTTTCGGGATCTGTAGAGCTGTAAAAGCACGGAATATAAATCTGCATTTGAGATATGTCTCGTAGGAACAATATCGTCAACAGAAATAAATTTTAATGAAAATATTTCAAAAAAAAAACAACTCGTGAGCTATTTCGAAAAATCGCGCTTATAACAAACCCAATTGAAAAGTAACAAAAATTTATTTCACTTGAAAAAAATTCGCGAAGTGCATGTGATTGAGGAAAAAACTAGAAACCAACGAAGGAACGCACCTTAACATCAACTCAATCCACACATCAAATTTCCACAGTCTATCGTAAAAAAATCGCGAAGTGCATCGCGAAACTGATCGAGGTACAATTTGAACGGAATAGTCACCACAAAAAGCAGAGCGGTTGAAAAATAGAGCTGAATCCAAAAAAGGATTTTAAGTGAACATAAACTCAATGTACGTACCAAAATGCAAACGTCTAACTCAATCGCAAAATCTGTGGAGTTCGGCAATTTGTCAAAAATCACGAGAAAACGAGAAATATCTACATAAAAATGGCGGTGATTGGAAAAATTCAACTAAATTTTGATACTTTCATTCCGCGACGAAAACAATCCCAGGTAGCAGCTCATTTGATCCGATGGGAGCCGCTGTTCATGCCTGTATGTACCGAGAAAAAAAAATATATAGATATATATCACATTTGCAATTTTTTTTCGAAAATCGTGGTCTAGGAGGCCTGAAACTTTTAAAAAACTACTCCCGCATCTGACTCATTTCCTTCGATACACTGCAATAGTATTTATTTTATGGAAAAATATGAATAAAAAGAAGGAATCTCCTACGGGAAACATATTCAATATAAGATCTAGTATCTGGATGGTTGTCTTTTTCGTACTCTTTAGTTGTCGTTCAAAGTACTTTCTGCGAATTATCAAATAAATTTTCATATTTCCACTTCCCTGATGTACCTCTATTAAGGGCCGGATTAACCCTCTCCGGGTTCCTAGGCAATAACCCTGTCCGGGCCCTAGGTCTTTTCAAGTTGATAAAAGGATGTAAGTAACTTCCAGATAATCGACTCCAGGTATCTTGTTACTTCAAAGTCTTATGTGATATTGCAACAACATGGTTACTTTGACTTGATGCTGCAGCATCACCTTACCACTCGTTAGCTTTATTGAAATGGTCTTAATGACCATGTTATAGATCAGTGATGAATGATGATCCAGGTTGCATGATGGGCTAGGAAAGAGAATGAGACGGGACGCGGTTATTTTAAATATGATATTGTTAAAGGCAATAAAATACAATAAACTAAAGAAACAGTTTTGTGAAGTACAAATTGGAAAAAGTCAACTTCCAAGATATTTATTGTTTTTGTACAGTACAGTAAGTTTAAATAATAACTCTTCTAACTTTTTTAGAAACAAAATCGTTTAAAACATCTTGGAAGTTGACCCTTTCTAACACATCATATTCAATGGCCATTATCGACAATGAATTTAAACCGTTCTGAGACATTGTTCAATGATTGTATGAAGTATTTCATCATTGACAACATGCGTCGAAAGAAAATTATAATATTGTTGAGGAATTTCATACCAATTTTCAAATAAAATGTCGATGAATTTTTTCTTGATGTGTGGCCCCTAGGCAGTTGCCTACTCTGCCTAATGGTTAATCCGGCCCTGACACTGACCGTGTGTTTAAAAAACAACAGCTAAACTATTGGTGTTCGAATTTCCGGCATCTTTGATGAGTCATTCAATGAATTCTAACTTTAAGCTTTTCTTGTTCGAATGTATGAATATTTCTATATTCTTAATAGGGTCCTGCAAATTTTATGGATTTTTTTAATTCAATTATTTCTCAATTAAGCCACAAACATTTACCCGTATAAGTTCACGGTATATGATTCTGTTAGTAGTAATTTGTACATATTATATTCGGCAAATATAAAAACCACAATTTTCACGCATGAAAGGCAGCTCATTTTATTCGATTTACTGATATCGAATACCGCCATAAATTGTTCAGCGGACCGGAGTTCCACCTATCGAACCGCCGCCATTATTCAAAACGATCGAACGCAAAATATTTCATTTCAAATTGTTTCGAATGTGCGAAAGAAAGGAGCATAGAAAACGGAATATGATACATTCATACTCTCGATATAGGGATGCCCAAAATATGGGTATTGATCATTGTTTTTGTATCGATATTTTTCGGTGAACACATTATATATATATATATATATATATATATATATATATATATATATATATATATATATATATATATATATACTTCAGTGAACTTTGTTGATATGATGATGATATTACGATGCTGAGTTAATTCAATATTTTTATAATTTTATATTATCAAGCATTGATGGTATTTTGAATTTCGTCATTAGTTGGCAATGTCGAAAAAAAACAATCAAATGCTACAAATATGTCGCTTTCTCTTGCCATTTGACAGTTATGAATAATAATGCCGGGCCGTTATTTAAATTTAATTTCTATGCGGAATGAAACAAACTTTTAACAAGAACATGCCACACATTCACTGATAGATATCACTGACAGAACCTGTCACCGAATAGGAAAAATTACCGATAAATCAAAAATGTATGAAAGAAAACTCATATATTTTATGCCATACATGTTCAAGGGAACTCATTTCAATAAATGTTTAAAATATACTCTCTGATCTTCTGAACTATTTTCACATCTCCAAGTTAGTTCGTCATGGGTGGCAGCTTTAATTGAAGCTGGAGATGGACCTTGCCATACAGTCCTGCATCGTTTTCACTGGATCGAAATAAACGATACTTTTAATAGTTCCCCAAATAAAATAATCCAAGACAGTCAAATCAGTCGAACGAGGAAGCCACAGGGAAGGCACATTCTCAGTAATCCCCTTGTCATAAAATGCTGCTTGGGAGAAGTTGGTACCTGGAACGTTTCTGTCTGGTGGGACATCATTGGGTTGGTTAAACATTTGCCTGTGTTTCGTCTGTAGTAAATTGCTTGAATATTAATCGTCTATGTCTTCTATACTATTTGAATATCTTTCTCCTACAAAAGTTAATACATAATTGAAAATGGGGAAATGATTTACATGATATGACCTTCAAGGTCTCTTCATAATTCTTCATCATTGCTTGCAGCACAAGATAGGTCAAATTGACAGGTTTGTTGAAAATTGCGCGATCTCCGATAAATTGAAAAATTTAATAACGTTACTAAATTAAATAGCGATTAATATCGATATGATTATATCGATATTCAGTTTAAAATTTACATCCTCTGCTCAATCTGGACAAATTCTGGCGAATCACAAATTGCCTCGACATTGGTTAAACCCCTGTCGAGGTCGATAAAATTTTATATCTTGGAAAATTAAAAGATGTGAGAACTTGGCAAATTCTCACTGTATTATTAATGTAGAGATGGAAAAAATTAGATTCCCCTACAGTTTAACAACTTATAATTTAATCAGTTCTTTTAAAAATTCATATCTGAACGCTACTTCTCTTTTTTTTCTACCGGGAGAGGCATTTAAAATATTCCACCTTAGAATGTTTTTAATGGTAGGACTTTTTCTGGAAAACAATGATTTTGCACAGGGTGACAACCCGTTTAAGAATCTTTGATGGCATTGCAGGTATCATTTAATCTCTTCTCACAAACATAATGAAAAAAATTGTTCTGCGACTGTGAAAAACCTGAGGAACAAATCGACAGAATGAGCATTCAAACGAATTTTCAACTCACTAACTCAATCTGCAGAAGCACGAAAAACGAGAAATCTCAATAAAAATCGTTCTAAAATTCTTTTTTAGCTCCATACACCCATCAAATAAGCCCTTGAGAGCTGAATTGTGGATATTTCATTCACAACGAATCTTCACATATTTTGCCGTTAATTTGATATATTCGGTCATGCACCTCCCCGCCATATCCTCTCTTAAAGTTTGGAGATACCAAAATATCGAATTTATTTAGGGTAAAGTCGGGTGAGATGGCGCAGCGGGTGAGATGGCTCATTCAATTTATTTCGTCTATGTGCTAGTAGATGGAATGCCGGTTACCTCTGGCCAATCTTGCTTATGTCCAGTATATGTTGGTAAAATATCGTGGCCAGTTACGGCCTTAATAGTGAAAAAATAATTGATACTATGTTTAATCAATGCTTGAAAAAATTCCTCCTCTAGTTGTAGACGTTGTAAATTTCTTCTGCTTGATCGTAGACTAACTTAATTTGCACTAGTACCTTAGAACAACATTGTTCTTTATATCTAAACTTGAAATAACGCCTTGAATGCGAATTTAAATAATAAGTTAGAAGCTAAGTGTTATCTTCCCTTGTAAGACGGCTCGAGTCATCGGACCCGCACTGTTGGGTGAGATGGTGCCCTCCAACTTTTCTACCCAGTTTCATTTATCACATGTATTTCGGAAGTAATCTCTACGTGGTGGTATTTTTTTAATATTCAGATTAGTGACAGTTGAAAATGCTGTGCCCAGCTTTAGAGGGACAGGATTTTTTCCCTTCAGACTTGCTATTCCAGATTATGTCTTTCTCAATATTCACGAATCAGCAGGCAATAATGCATTCAACATTACGGACAAAGATAATTTCGAAGATGCAGAAAATACACCTGGCAAAATGTTAAATTCCATAAATCCCATTCCCTCCAATTTCAAAATTGAGTGTATGGTTTGTCGTCAATGATTACATGCTGAATGAGTTTTATAAAGAAGTGTCCTGGTTGTGAAAAACGCAAATGAGATTAGTAGTTTTTTAGTTGAACACTTATTTAATGTTTATTATATTTTGAATATAAATTCATTTTCCGTTCTCCACCCGAATGAATCATTTCCAGTGGTTAGTTCAAAAGTTGTGTATGCGCCATGTCACCCGCATGAATATCTCATTACTTTTTTAGTGCGCCATACTACCCTCCCTTGGTGGGAGAGATGGCTCATTAAGCCTTTTTCTATAAAAATTTCTCAGTTGGCAAAAAAGCATATTTTTGTCTTATTTCATTAATTTTTGTTTACTTCTGTTCACTATCCTCACTTTGTGAAATATTCGATATACTTATATGTGATTTAATGCTCTTTTCACCGTTACAAAAAAAGGTACGCCAACTAACCCGACTTTACCCTACAAATATTTCAATAGTTTTTTTCTCCATCAAGAATAACCCTAGATACCAAGCTCGTATATATCTGAGAAAACTATCTGAAAAATAGAGGCTTATGCAGCTACCTTCGACAACTATATTATCCTCATTCGAACTCTCAGGTGGAGAATGTCAAAGAAACACCAATAAGGCAACTACAATAGATTTGAGTGACAAACAGGCTTTTCGGTCTTATTAGACACTCCTCACTATACACATATCAATCGATTGCAATGACAAGATCAATGGCTCAAGAATCGAACTATTCGTTGCGTGTTGAAAAAAAACATCCGTCAAATTGCCAAGTTTCATCACGTCTAGTCAGAAAAGAAATGAATCATACAAGTGCCGATCAATTTCTTCGTCCGAAATACTCAATTTGAAGGCCTGAACTAATATAAGTTGATATTGCTTAATATCTATCTATTTGGCATATTGCTTAATATCTATCTATTTGAGAACGCTGGGTGAGTGATGTCCTCTGTTAATCCTATGAGTACCTATACTGAAAAAAACGTGCTAACACGCATG
>JARQZK010000007.1:355000-447500 GCA_030704885.1 Cynegetis impunctata | reverse complement strand
TAAAAAATGCACGTAGCGAACGAACCACGTGCTTGAATGATTTCAGGAAAGAACCGTTTTTCGTTTTAAGGATTTTTGGATAGTCGGACGATATGAAGCTTCAATTCCATTCTTTATTTATTTTAAAGTTTCTTTTTAGTTTATTTTCTTGTAGATATCTTTGTGGGGAGAAGTGCTGGAAATATATTTTGCACAAAATTTGGAGGCTATAATAAACCAATGTATTCAGTGGCGGATTTAGATATTTTCCGCTAGTAGGCCATTCAAATTTAGCCGCCCCTACAATACGATACCCTAGTTCACAATCATATTAATTACAATTTTTTTTTGTCAGTGAAATTGTAACTTTATGTTTCGTGCACTTACGTCCTAATTAGATCACTTTCCTCTAATTAGTATAATTGTGTACAAGGGGATCGATGTGTCAGTTCCTAAATCATTTTTACAACCCATCGATTAAGGTAAAATTGCAAAAGAAATATTTCTCTTGGGCATATTTCTGTGAGATAAAAAACGTCAATCAGTAGTTCTACTAATAAGGCGGGGTAAGGTATAGGTACATACGTTGATACTACTTATACAATAATCTACATTCAAGGGAGCCTCGGTAGACCAGCAGTCAGGTGTACCGCATATGCCATTTGTAAACCGAGGATTCTGGGTTCGAGTCCCACCTTGCTCTTGGGTGTTGTATATGTCCGGAATTTAGTTGTTCTATTTGAATGATTAAAACTGTTAGGTAATGTACATAGTTTACAAGCCCATTGGCCGTTCGGAACCGGCGTTAAACCCTTGAGAAAAAAAAATGTACATTCAATAAACGTAATTGAATCATTTTCATTGCGTTTACTTTGTTTAAAAACAATATACTCAATTATCTGGTAACAATCTGGTTGATGATTAATTAGGTAATGAAAGTTTTACAATACCTTTCTGCGCGATTTTTTATTCGCTAAATCATCAATTATATCGTCATATGAAATCCCGTTAATTTGTTTTGACTATGCACAAAAGGGCTGAGGCGTTCAGGTTTTTTTTTGGTTTAAGGTAGATCTTAGATAATTTTTTACCCGTTTTAAGCAAGAAAACCTTCTCTCGCCCGAACAAAACTCAAAAAAGGGATTAAAATTTACATTTCTGAGCTCAAAAATAAACTCTCCATTGGATTTGCAAGCTCTTTTAGATTTTAGATTAGCCGGAAGTTACAGGGACATCCTGCAGGGTTAACCGTTTTACAGAATTTTTGAAAATTTGACCCCAATTTTGCCGCCCCTAAAATCTGCCGCCCTAGGCTCCAGCCTACTCAGCCTGCTGTTAAATCCGCCACTGAATGTATTCAACAATGTAATTACATTGGAAAAATTATTTTACTGAAATAGTTTGATTTTAATCTGTTTAAATAAAAACATATTCATAAAATCCTCTTCAAGGTTCAAACTAAAATTGACGAACAGAAAATTTCCGTGATTAATTTGAATTATTCCTTATGTTTAGGGTTCCGTACCCAAAGGGTAAAAACGGGACCCTACTACTAAGACTTCGCTGTCTGTCCGTCTGTCTGTGACCAGGCTGTATCGCAAGAACCACGATAGCTAGATAGTTGAAATTTTCACAAATTATGTATTTTTGTTGGCGCTATAAAACAAAATAAGATCAATATTTAACCCTCTCGGTCACGAATTAAAACCATTTTTAGAAAATTTTTGATGTTAAATTCAGATTTTGAAAATGTTTGGGCACTATGACATGTCCCCAATTGAGGACATCATGAGATTCAGAAATTTTTTAAAAATGGTAAAATATCAATATGTTTCATTGTTTATTTTATTAAATATATTCATATTATCTTTGCGTCCATTTTCGAAGTACTGAAGTGTATAAAATTTAACTTTTGCAGAGTTAAAATAAAAGTGCTGTTTTATTCACCCAGATGTTGCCTTTACCGCTAGTTCACAATGTCCTCAAACTAGTACGCCACACTTTCAAAAATCGCTAATTACAATATGCACAAAAATCACCTACCGCAATTGCTTTGGAACAAGTCTACACTTATTTTGAACGTAAATAAAAAGTTTTCAAACACATGGTCTAACGAATATAGCCAACAAAAAAATAAACAGTTGAGCGCTACACTGCTGTCATAGCTACCCTACGGAAACCTATATTTCAAATGCATGAACATTTTTTTCATCAGCTTGTAGATGGCACCATATATATTCATTTGGAAGAATATGCTGTCCACAACTGGAGACAATATGACAGAGAAGTGAGAGCAAGCGGTACTTCATAGGAAAAAATCCAAAGTAGGTTGTCCTCAACAGAGGACAAGGTGAGCGAGAGGGTTAAGGGGGGCTCCCATACAACAAACGCAATTTTTTTGCCCTTTTTTGCTCGATATCAATAATGGCAACAGGTAGGCCCTTGAAATATTCACAAAATACTCAGTTGTATTTTTACTTTAATAATAAATAATTAAATTAAAATAAAATAAATATTTAAGGTGGGCCTAGTCAATGGTACGGAATCCTTCGTGCGCGAGCCCGACTCGCACTTTTATCGTTTCTACTCGTATTTTTTTAGAATTTCGTTTGATTAAAATTTTCGTGAATAATTGATAATCTGTAGTGCTGTAATATGTTTGTTTTATTTTGATATTTAATACTAACTAACACATGTTATGTTCACCAATTTATACACGATGAACACCCTTAAGTTAAACTTATATATTTACCTACTACAGCATTTCATATTCATGTTTACGCTGTTAAGATTTATGCAATTGAAATTCGCTATAAAACTGTATTAGCTTTGGCGTATTAATTTTTAAATACACAACTTGAAACGTTCCGATAGATTGGCAACACCTTCGAAAACTCATTAAACTTTATATAAGTAGGCTATGAAATTCATAGAACAATCGAATATCGAAATAATACCGCTCTCAATTGCATATGAAGTTTTAATGTCCGATTTCACCAACTAAATGTTAGGAAGTTCCTAACTAAATAATTCCTAAGATAGGATTTCACCAACCTAAGAAATACTTGGTAAGAAATACCTTATTAAAAATTTGATTTGGAAAGTTTTGTACATATGATTGGCACCACTATTTAATACTAGACTGTAAATTTGACAAAGGATAGTAAGAAAAAGGGAAAAATTGACAGAAATATAATAATTTTATTATATTTCCATGGAAATAACTCCAAATTTGATGTGTATTTGACAACTAAACAATTTGAGGTTAAGCATTTCTTAAAAAGCTATCCTAACGTTAGGTATTTCCTATCGTCCTTAGGCATTACTTAACGCGTGGTGAAACGCAAATCGCACTCAGGAATTCCTAAATCCGATTTAAGTATTCCCTAACTTTAGGAATTAGTTGGTGGGATCGGGCATAAATGTTTGTTCATTTTATGTAGGAAGAAAGAATCTAGATCTATAAATTTTACTATTAATTGTGATGTTACAATTTCCTGTTAGTATATTTCAGTCCAAATGAAAGCGAGGGCCACACATTTTACGGAAACACTCCCTTCAGTATCAGAAACGTTTTCCTTGTCAAATAATCAATAAATCACAAAAATACGGCACGTCAATTAACGAATGCCGGAATTTCGAGGAATTCGGCCGTCACAAAATCTCGAGATTTTAATGAACTAAAACATAATATTTGAATTTCCATACCTACTGGATCGGCTCGATACTCTCTCTCTCTCTCTCTCTCTCTCGTGTCATCTCGAATCTGTATCGACTTTACAATTAAAATACCCCGATCGAATTGATTGCAGTTTAAAAGAGCACCGGGAAAAAGATCAATAAGATATAGCCCAGAACTCGTTAATTCTCATCAAAGAGTCGGCGGGACCTCGGACGATATTTCGGACGATTTTTTCATAGTTCCGAAAGTCAGATAACTGAGATAATGGGGTCCGAAAACGCACAAGGAATTTCTACGGGGCCAAATTAATGACAGCGGGCCGATTTGGCAACCTGTCAATTAACAAGATCAAGTTCGAATTTGTCGAATGGTTTCGGGGATTTCGATCGAATTGGAACGAGCGGCGGTAAGGGGTGTTCGCTTAACGACTGTTCGTGCGAATTGAGCCGTTCTGGTAGTTGTCGGTCGGATGACAAATCATTTGTTGAAAAAAGAAACTTATTTGTTCTCGAAATAAAGTTTCAAACTGACATCATCTCTAGGGGAATGTATGATACAAAGTACATCTGTGTTTTTGATATTCTTAATTGAAGTAAACATTGGCTTTTGATAAATTAGGGACAAAAAAGACGAGATGCGTCGTGGAACACTCAGTTAAAACGAAGTTCCTTTCACTATATATTATGTATTAAATAGCAGGCACAATGAAATAAATTAACAACGTTTGAAAGTGATTAAAAGTTTAAGAGTACTGAAAAATAAATAAATGAAGGATTAATAACAAAATTTTGGAAAAAAATATCTCATTATTAACTAGCTGCAAGCCACCAATGTAGCATAAGCCATAGATGCCCAACTATTCTATGCTTAACCTGAAAATTTGGTATATATGATGGACAGATGCCACTGATCTGACCAAGCTAGTTAGTCGAATATGTTAGGTACGCTGGCTAGTATTTGGGAGGTCTCGGGTTCAAACCCCGGGGCCGACTGGTCTGCCATGAGTTTTTTCAGGGGTTTCCTCATGGTAATGTAAGTCACTGCTAGCAAACTTATAAGGTGAATGCTGGGCCAGTATCAATCCTCTGAACCCTACCCACACTTCCTATGTTCCATAAATATCCCGTCTCACCTATCCTTAATGCACTTGTACATACAAGTGTATCCTCTGATCTGGCTGAAGGAGTTAATCCCAATCTCAAGCTGCCCGCCTCCCTGACACATACTTCAGGGAGGAATGAAACACGTGTGTTTCCTTTTTCCACTGATCTGATTGGGTTCAAATTTGTATGAATGACTTGCTATTGCATTTCTAACCTAGCAGCAAAACGATAATAACTGGATGACGAATCCACATCCAACTCTTTGCACATTCTTGGCGAGAACTTTTAGATCGATTTAGGAAGATGTCTTTATTTTTTTCGATAGGTAATCCACACGGTTTTCGAGAAAATCACGGTTGCTACTTTGACGATCTCTAGAAAGCACATTTTAACTCTCACAATTAATAATAGTACTTGAATTGAAAACATCAATTTTTGACACTTGATCATTTCATATATTTTTTTTATATTTGACTTTAGCAAACAATCTTAAATTTTCCGATAATTTCACTGCACAAACGAGGGACAAGCGAGTCCATGTCGACATGAAAATCAACTAATACAAGATAATTTGTATTATAAAAAATTTCTTTAAAAATCAACATCAAAAATCAAGAAAATAATCTCAGTTAATGCACGATTGCAGGTAGGTACGGTAAAGTTTTGAAAAGTCTATTCTATTGAAGGTCACGTCGACACGTTGATGTACAGTTTCTAATGAATGCACAGGATAAAGTAACCCAAAAACGTGAAAATCAAGTGGATTTAGATTCGAATGCCTCATATTTGAAATTTTTCTTATCTATCATATTGTCTCATTATTTTGGAGTTATAATTATTATTTACGGAAATTTATCTTATTGTGTTCTTCTCCATGTTGCAATTAACTTCTGATAGCGGAATATTTACAAAATGATTAATTCGACACATTTTATTGAAATGGATGTATGTAAGTATGACGTTATCAGTGTGTGATGGTTTGTGTAAAATTGAAAATCTACGTGGGTTGTCCAGTTTCGATATTTTTAGAACCAAATATTTGATGGAGTTTTTCTTCCATTTTTAAAGTGAATTTTACATTATGGTGTGAAGAAGTGATAAATGTTTGAAAACTGTCGAGATTAGAGTGAAAAAACAAATATCATCCGCATATCTGAACTAATAAATTAATTATGGACTAACAGGAGGACTATGAATTAATTATTCGCAATTATCGATAGATTTCAACCAATAAAGGGCTCAGAGGCTTACTCATAATTGAACTTTCAGTGCGACTACTATGAATCTGCTTATTGCAACTAAAGTAATACATCAACATCATTCCAAAAGCGACAGTTTATCTGATTTTATGGAATTATTTACAATATTGGTATCACGGAACTTTTCTATAAGTGTTAAAGAAACTTTGGATGGAATGAAGGGGTTACCCAGGTGGGTGCAGGGAGGGGCAGCTGCCCCCCTGGAAATCTCGAACAACATGTATGAACTCGCCTTATTACTAATCAAAGTGTAAAAAAGGTCTAATTATCCGCAGTTGGACAAACCACATTCATATTGTCTTTTTGTATTATAGACAAATACAATTCGCTGCTGTAACCCGTCGCCAAGACATTGCAGTCTAAAACCTTATTAGACGTAATTAAGTGTGCAGAGCACATTCGAACCATAAAAACAGCAATTACGGAACATAGGCTTTCTGCCGAAGAAGGCACTGAAGAATTATTGAAATCTGCTAATGAAATTGCTAAGGTTTTGAATCTTGAGCTGCGTCTTCCAAGGACAGCAAGCCTCCAAAAATATAGGGCAAATCATCCAGCTGGTTCGTTAAGAGAATATTTTCGCCGATCGTTGTATCTATTTGGATTCATTATCATTATCATTAGAGGCGAGATTCGGTAAAGAACATTCACCAGCGTTTGCTCTTTCATTGCTACACCCTGCTCAAATAATAAAAATTACAGCTCCAAAATTAAGAAAACATATGGAGGAAGTATCAAAATTTTATGAATTAGAAGGGATCACATATGAAGCTGAACTATGGCGCACTTTTTGGGTTAACAAGCAGGAGGACTTCGAAGATTTGAAGATAACGGAATTAATCCAACAAGCAGGATGTTTTTATACGAAAGTGAGAAAACAGCCCTAGAAATTTTACTGGCAATGCCTTATTCCACGGCTACAATTGAAAGATCATTCAGTACACTCAGACGTGTGAAAACGTGGCTGAGATCAACAATGATTGAAGATAGGTTAATTGGACTTTTTTTGCTCAGTGTACATAAAAAACTTTTGAACAGTTTGGCGATTCTTTCACGGAAGATGTTATAAACCGTTTTGCAGAAGAGCCTCGAAAATTACTTTTAAAGTAGAAGCGATTTAAATGAAATAAAAATGCATGCATAGTCAAATTTACTTTTATACCTATAAAGTAGGATCTTTTGCGGCTGTTTGCCCTACACACTACACTTCATATACCTAATGTTTCATGTAGGTGTGTTTGTGTAGTGTGTATGACAAAACAGCTGCGGATGATCCGACCCAAAAAATCTGACCCCCCCCTTGGCCTGAAGCTGGGTACGCCCATGCATGGAATACCAGGAAAGAGATTAACAACATCCCAGGATATCAGTTTGGAATTAAGTGGCAAGTTATATTCAATGCACAATATTTGTGAAATGAGGTGCTGAAATACTGTAAAAGAAAAAGTTTTATATAACAAAGTTTCTATATTCGAACGATTTTTTTCTTCAATACCGTTCTGATCTTTCCGAGAAGTAGTTATGAGTTAAATTAAAAAAAGGAACGGAATGAAGTTTATCAAAATGACATCGTCTAGCGGAGAAATGAACTCTGCTTTAAATTTATGGAGTTTCTATTAAATCAGAAAGTTATCAAGCCATCACAGTGATGATTAAAAATCTACCCGACTAGCGTTATCGAATTAGGAACTTCAAGTTTGAGGATATCCTTTGTTACGAAAGCCAACTGAAAGAGCTCTTCTGTTTCAATTCCTATCCGCTTGAGTTGTAATTTTTCTGAATTCTCAACTGTTTTTCACTCTTCGTGATCGTTTTATATCGTCCAAAAAATTTTTCAGTTTTTTTTAGATGATGAATGTAGGACAATTGATTTTATTATAAAATGAAAGGCTATCATTTGCACCCTTTGAAATGCAATGATACGTGAATACTTAAAATGAAATTTTATGCAGATGCACGCAATATTCATTCACATTTCCCGGATTAGAAATGACGAGTTTATTATCTTGTTCACACGATTTAATAAATGGTTAAATTCTTCATGTTCATTCGGGTTTTAATTATATCAAATATCAAAAAAATATATATTTTTAACATTACGTATAAAGGTTTCAGCAGCCTTCTGAATTTGTTTCGTTCATCACTTCTCGAAAAATGTTTCGAGAAATAAAAAATATTGCAGAAATTTATTTTAATGATCATGTGAAATATTAATTGTATAGGTATTTTTACTGTGTAATCGTAAAATGACATTTCAAATTTCGTAGGCCTATATTTATTAAACTAACCGCAGCTCAAGGATAAGACTAATTTTCATATTACTACTTCTCATCAGTGCTGCATCCTCATGGTGAAGTGCTTTTTCGAAGCCTTACATTATCAATATATTTCACTTTTCTACGTTATCCTTAAATTCCAGTTCAATATCAACATACATCATTTCACATATTGCTTAGTCTAATCAGTGCCTTATACTCGTGTACTGCGTGTTTTGTTGTTGTCTGAAACAAGTAAAACTTTTATCTGCCAAATCAAGATATCGTAATCATAATCTTACTGCACAAAGCCAAATATAGAAAACTCTATACGAAATCTCATACGTTGAGCCATTATATATAACTGCTCTAATACAGTGGTCTAGGTTATCAGAGAGCTTACTAACTTAGTATTTTCAAAAACATATTTTTTAGGCTTCGTTTCATTTTGAATTAAAAAAAAAAGGGGGATGATAGGACACAGGCGAGTAGGTATTCGCCTGTGTTTCATCATCTACCCTCATGGGTTTGTAATCGTAGTACCTACATTACCCAGCAGTATATATAATTTTGAATTGCAATTTTGGACAATCACAACATCCATATCTTATCCGGGATTCGAACTCAGTACCGTCTGTGCCCTAGACAATTTCCCAACTATCTGGTCCACAGACGGTTGATTTCATTGGGATATTATATAAAAGACAAATTTTTCGAGTTCTTTGAATGATTCATCCTTCATTCATTAAAAAAATTCCTAGAAATTTCGTCCCATTTTCGATAAGTCCGCAGACTATTGTGAATCAAATACGGGATACTCAAAGTTTCCCTTTTTATCCTATTTTTAATAATACAACTACCATAAACCAAACAATTTCATAATCGACTTATTATCGACTTCCATCATCATGAAAGTAATTTACTGCTTTTCGGACGTAGTAGGCAGACAAATTGGAAATATCGCCTCATAAAAAAAAAGATGAAAAAACAATGAAAACACTGTTTGTAATAAGTATGCTCCCTGGATCGTCCGTTCGAAGCGGAGAATTGCTCTGGCACGAAATGGGCCAATTTCCCATTAAGAAATCGGATCGTGACCTATTGGAAGAACATAATAAAAAGCTGGAGAACATAACAAAATCGAGTGAGGGAAGGGCACGGAGGTGGGTTGGTCAACAGGAAGCGCGTTCAAGACAGTGTCGTCGTGTGGTACTCGTATGGGATACACTATTATGGTGATTTTTGGAATGAAGTTCCTAGTCGCATCACGTTACACTCCAGATAATTGGCGAATGAAAGCTAGGCCTAAAAATGATTAAAGGAATTTAAGCTCAAGTTTAGATTCAGAGATGGATAAATACAATAGGTATATTAATTAAAAACTATGTAATATTATAATTATATTATTATAATTATTATAATTATTAGTGAGAGATTTATATTGAAGTTATAATTGGTTATTCATTTTAGGTTACTTATGATTTTGAAGTGGAAAATTCATTATAATTTCAACAAATGATCCATAATTAATGTATTCGTATAAGATATCGAAATGGATAATTAAAGTAAATTTTCATACATAGTCACATACAGGTTAGTCTTCCAAAAAAAAAACGTTTTTTATGAGAAATCTACTGTTATATAATATAAATTGTATAATGTAATAAATTGTTGCAACAGTTAAGTATCACAGCAAGGTCAATTTTCGCGTAAACGGTGAATTTCACTAAATATGAAAATATAGTCCTTTTTCGGCGCGTTCTAGCGGAAAAACGGTTAGCCTTACATAAAAAAGTGTCGTACAGGAAATGTAGGCAATTTGGCTACTTCAATTTTGTGTGAAATTGGTTTGTCAGAAAAATGCTTCCTTTTTGAGATATAGGCCGAAAACTGAAAAAAGTTCCAAAACTTGGTCAAAAAGTGCCCACAATTCAAAGTTCCGGGCAAAATTTTTGCCAGCAAACTTCAAATTCGTGTTCAGCGACCCAAAAAACATAAAGGATGAGAAAATCAAAACTATAGCAAAATTTGTTTCTGAGCCGTCATTTCTTTGCTAATATGCCTAGCCTATTACTCTTAAAAGCTGTTAATTCATTCATTTTTACCTGTTGCTTAGTACAAAATACCTATATAGTGACAGGAACTTCGTTGTAACCAGGTGTCCCACGATCCCTCTCCAATTTTATTTTATAATTATGTTGTACTAACTGAAACAACAGAGACATTCTTCTAATAATTCCACTCCGCAATTAAATTATAGGATAAAATGTTAGCCAAGAAATTGATCAGCAAAAGTTAGGGGATATGTTAACCAAAGCAACACTATACAACTAGTACATAATTATTCTCTCCTGATTAGTCCTCCATTTGGAGATACGAGTGACGCGATTTTTTCAATATTTTTAATTTTAGGGGTATTTTATTCTTGGCTCTTTATGCTCCTGTTAACTTTGGCTATTTGTAGGTTCTGAACTCTTTCTGTGCTAGTTTTTGTATTATATGTAATTAAAACAATATTCTTGATTTTGTACTGCTTTTTAAGTAAAGAAAATCTTTAATTCAAGCCTTCCAAGGAGTTGGGTATACATTTTCCGGCGAATGAGAAGATGGTAATTATACGCAAATAGTGAACGTACTTCTGTAAAAATACTGTAAGTTCTGATGTAACGCATTCCTTTGAACAAACATCCTCCAATCCCATCTAGACTTTCTACGTACTGGGTGAGTGGGCTGTTGGAGATGATCAAGGAAAAATATTAGGATATTTTTATAACGGATTACTGACGGTCAGTGTAATCTCAAAAAATCACTTACGAAAGGCAAGCTAAATGAAAGTGCTCTCTCGCAGCTTTCCGCTACATCTTTAATCAATTTGAGCTCTTAGAATTCCACTGGCATTAAAAGAATTTGAAATGAATATTCAATTTTGTTTGCATATGTAATTATGGTTTTTCGTTTTCTTTTAATCTTCAATTATTTCGCCTATTTTATATCTTTTTACTCAAACCAAAATTCGTCTGCTGTCACTCCATAGTATTCACCAGTGTCTTTAATCATATATACTTCATATTATAGAGTATTAATATTGATCCTATATCGCGGATTTGCTTGGAGTTTCAGCAAAAGTATTAAAGAATTTTTCATCGCTGAAGCCTGCTTATTTAATTCAATAAGAACTGTATTTTATAGTGCTCTGTAATATAATACGCCACTCTAGACAATGTAAAAGTTTTTACAAGTAAATTCGTTCACTTAAATGTCAACGATACATTATAGTTATTTTGCTATATCTTCTTCCCCATAGTCTATTCGAAACTTTCAGTATCTGATGAAAAGTTTGTGGTATTGGTGATTTGATAAATTTAATTAATTTGCTGCTGATGTATGAATGTAGATGATTCGAAAGCTGTTGATAATTTTCAAGCTTCAAATAATTTCACTTGCAATATTCACTTGTAATTTTGTTTTCAATATTTTTAAGATCGCAAAATCGATCCCGAAATAACTAATTCTACGCCACTGTAAATCCATTGTAGTGCCGCACCCTTCGCAATTTTGAAGTAATGATGGCCTTAGATAGACACTGGCAGCTTGCCGTCTGCCACCTGCCGTTCTTTCTCGACGTGCCCATGCTATGGTCGAATGGTCAATTTGTAGACACAGTGTTATGGGGTGGGACACCTGAACCTCCGTTTGAGCTTGTTAAAACATGCGAAAAAAGCGGTACTTTAATCATGAGTATTATAAGTGTTGCGAATTTGAAAAGGTGATATATTTATGCTCAGAATTCTGGGAACAATTGAGTTAGATATCTTAATTAAATTAGATAGGCTTTTTTACTGACTGTAAACATTCTCTCAAAGAAATTTCGTGTCGAATATTAAGAAACAAATAAAGTAGGCGAAGGACTGATTACTTTATTATTGCCCTATCGGATTGGGTCTTATTTGTGTATCCTATGGGCTTTATTTATGGAATCTATGCACATGACTCACATGAATGAAAATTGAATATAATCTACTAATGATTATCAACCGTCAAATCATTGCTGTTCAATGTTCAATAGGTTTGATGACAGTAACCAATCACTGAAATTATTCATTCATCTAATGAAATAGGATCATATATTTTGGAGAACGTATTCATTTTCATATTGAGATCGAAATTGATAATTTATTTGATAGAAGAAAACTACAAAATAACGCAATCCGCCATGATAGGTTCACCATCAATCAGAGCAAATTACGTCACGTCTATGTAATTGTAATTTTGTTAATGATTTAATTTCTGTTTAAATGAATCTACTTCTGAACTAAGATTGATTTATCTGCAGTTTTATGCACTTCTTGTTGTGTAATATTGTTTATGTTTCCATGCAAAACTAAAAACTGAAAAAAAAACATTAGATATGAAAATAAAACTATCAAATACTCATTAGCATCATGTTATTGGGATTGTATTTTTTTTCAAACAAAAGGACAATTACCTAAGTACCAAAATTTTATGAACAATAACGGACAGCTATATTGTTTTCAATTACTGACGTTTAATTTTGACATTAATGATGCTAGGTAATCATATGAGTTAATTTTCAATCTAATGAGGATTCTTTTATCTGATCCACATTCAAGTTTTGTGGTAATGCACCCGAGTTTCATGTGGAACTGTTACATGATACTCCACGAAATTGTCCATATCATTTGGCAACTGGAATATGAATAAAGTGTAATAAATTTAAATCTCAATACTCGCAATTATAGAATCTACAGAAGAAAGCGAATACTTACGTCTAAATTATCTTCAAAGAAATGAATTGGAGAATTTAGACATAAAACGTGTGGCTCTCGCCCTGCAAGATTATGCAACTTATTTCGCATTAATTTTTTGTGTGGAATGTAAAAAAATAATTTGTTAGGAGTTTTTATTGCTGTATTATCGCACTGATGAATCGCACATAACGTTTTCACTCAAGAATTCATTTTAATCACGAAAAATAACTGAGTTACTGAATTGGAATCTAATGTTTACTGACGTCAGAAGCAGAAGCCATGACAAGAGCGTTTTGATATGAATTTTAAACTTATACTTTAAATAACAATATTTGTCTGAAAACCTTCACCTCTTGCAGAAATAAGATATGTCTTGGAAATAGTAAATTTTCTTAAAAATCATAGAATAGTTTTTTTTCAAACTCGTAATCATGACTCTTCATTTTGATATAGATAAGTTAAAATATTTACCTTGAAATATTACATTTTCCAAACAATTCGACTGTTCTGTGTGATACCTTTTTGCACATCAAGAGATCAATAATTATCTCTTTTAGTGTTAGGCGTAGAGTTAAATGAAATTTTAAACCTGAAACTTTCTCTGCGTATGTGCCTAATATAGGTAAAAACAATCCCCGACTATGAAGTTTGGAACACGGTGGCTTTGGATGGTAACAGGTAGCAAAGTTGTAAATAATTGTAACTCAGTTTCGTAAACTAATACTCCAAAATTTTATCAATTATTTCATCAGAATTTTGATTTATTTCTTTACTGACATGAACATTTTCCTAAATTATTTATTTTTTGAACATAATTCTCAATAAAATTATATATCATTATTTAGAAATAATTCTATATTATGAAATGTTCCCATAAATCCAAGAAACATATACTGAATAAATGAAACATGCGCAGTGACAGATTGCAATAGACCGAACGCACTATTTCACTCGCGCTCGCTTGCATGTATATACCTACCTCGCTCTCGCACCTACGGTAGACCTTCAATGTGCCTGACAAGGTGTAAGAACCATTGAAACTTCCTGATCATGATCACTAAGAAAACATCTTTAGGTAGTTCCTTAAGTAACATACAAAAATTCAGCCTTTATAATATAACGTAAGTTCAATTATAATTCAATATAATTTAAGGGTGTCGTGTCTGACAGGGGGTTGCAATTTTACTGAGTGTCTGACAATGGACGACGTGATGTTAGTCCAAATAAAATATAAGAAAACAGCTTTATATTTTTACGAAACTAAGGTGCAATTTTTTACAACTTTGCTACCTGTTACCATCCAAAGCCACCGTGTTCCAAACTTCATAGCTTGGGATTGTTTTTACCTATATTAGGCACATACTCAGAGAAAGTTTCAGGCTTTATAAAATAACGAAGGTCTGAACGTCGCGGGCTCTTACTCTATTCCATTCATACATGAAACTCTTGATATTTTGACAGATTTCAATTTCTAGCTAAATCAATATCGACGACGGAAGAATAATCTTACACAAGTTTCTGGGACCATTTCAATCAATTTGTTTTATAATTCCCGTTTAGGATGGACCAGAAATTAGAATGTTGTAAAGTTTCCGATATTCCGACCGAATTTAAATTCGTGCAAACTCAATTAGCGACGACGCAAGATACGAATCACATTATCGATTCTGAGTCAAATATCGAATTAGCAATATCGCGTTAAATCGCTGGCAATTTGACGGCAGGATGAGCAAGAATTCTCGGTAAACGTCGAGACCGCGCCGATGTTTGCATTCTGAGTCTGAATGTTTGAAGAGGCTTAATGGTTTTCAAAAGATGACGTTCCGATCCTCGAAATTCGATCAGCGGACAAATTTTGCGACGTTGATTAGGGCTGGACAAAAGTTTCCTGCGAAATAGAAGGACGCGTAGTATGTACGGATTATGGATTTATGTCAAACTGATGGGTGAAATTATCGAACGCTCAAAGTAAATGAGGATCTAACGCATTATAGATAAAACTATATTAACTTAAAACTATGATACTAAACGATAAATTAAATAATCAATATAATAATTGATATTTTGATATATATTATATTTAGTACGATTACTGATATAACAGATATTTTGAACCTATTAATAATGACAAAGCAACACATTGCAAAACTAAAGACACAATACTATTATAAATAAAAAGAAAAAAGCCAATTATTAATCCAATTATTTGTTGCAGAAATTATAATAGGTCAATGAATGACATATTCAACATTATTTCAAACTGACGTAAAACTTTTTACTTCCATCAACACTCGTAAAAATGAAGAATACATTTATATATATATATATATATATATATATATATATATATATATATATATATATATATATAAATATATTTATATATATAAATATATATATATATATATATATATATATATATATATATATATATATATATATATATATATAATATATATATATATATATATATATATATATATATATATATATATATATATATATATATATATATATATATATATTTGTCCCAGATCAAACTTTCCATCTGAATATTTTGTTCAATATGAAGTTATAAGAAAAATTTCTAAATAGTCGTTTTTTTTTTACTTGAGGGAAGATTCCCACACTTTCACAGATCCTGGTATCAATTTTGAAATTTAATATGACACAATATACTGTGCTGCATTGTATGAAAGAGAGCTTTTTATACACTGACTCTGAATTCGTGAAAGTAAAATTTCAACAGCTGCAAAAGCTTCAACACTGTTTTATTAAAGAATGTCGAAAGTAACTAGAGGCTTTTACAAATTTGAGGGTATATTTCGTAGACAATATCTACAACTCCAGCCCAAATTTCGATATCATAGTATTTCTCAACTCAAAGATATCAGCGTTTTAAGAGGTCTTGATTTCAGAAGAAAATAGTTTTTATTTCGAAAACGGTAACAGAAAGGTGTAGGGAAATATCATGAAAAGTTGTTGGGGAATTGTAAGAGATTCTGAAAATCACATTATATACAGGCTTCCATTTGAAACATGAAATTTGCTAATATTTTCTTATAGAAGTGGCAACACCGCTGCAACAAGAATATTTTTAGAAAGGTAGGGAATATTCGAATATGCTCTCCATTGAATTTTCAAAGGGATCCGTTGTATGGTTGACCAGAAACGTCTAATGTACCATCCACTGTCAATCCGCCTGTATATATATATATATATATATATATATATATATATAACATATAATATGAGGATATATTCAAATTGGTTTCATCTTTATAAGAGATGCAAATAAACATAAATTTCTTCCAAATATTTTAGCAGATATGTTTAAACGAAATTATCGATAATTTGCAGATTTCACTAGTCAAATTCATACCAGAAACGTTCCAAAATTTGAATTTAGCTCTCGTCTCGACGTCTATTCGACGCGTTCAATCGCCGTATTCAAATCGAATAGCTCAAACGACGTGGAAAGATTCATTAAATTATAAATGGTACTCCCGCAGACTTACTGATTCGATCATCGGCGGTGCAGAATTTAAATCGAAATCGTATCTTTTTCTCGCTTAAATAATATAACTTACACGGTCGATGCTGACCTGGCCGATGTAGCTCTTCCGAGACTCTTCAATAGAATACTGAAACTTGAAAAAGTAAACCGTTCGTTTTCTCGTATTTGGACTTCACTTTTGCTAAAATAATAGTTAAACCATTCAAAATTGTTTATGAATATTACCCAGTATCAGCTACTTATTAAGTCCATAATTTTGCAAAAGTTAATTATTAACTATTTATTAAATCGCCGCAGATTTTTCAAATTTCACGAAGTGTGAATCACTGCTAGCACTGAGTATTAGAAATCACATTTTAATTTTCTTTCGACAAATTTCTGTATCTATCTATCAAAATTACTGAAAAGAATCGCCCAACCCCAGCTATGGATTTATTTCATAATTCATCAAAAGCCATTAATCAGAATCAACCAATTTTAGTAACTGTATTGAATAATTTATTAGGTTAATCTCTTCAAAGCGAAGTGAAGTATGTTAAGCTTTAGAATCATTGCAGTTTGTGTTATCATCATTCTTCATTTTGACGTGATTTTAAATATCCAGTTATGATTCAATTTATAAAATTTCGAAAAAGTACATACACGAAGTACGGAATCAATCAAGTGCAGATGATCGAATATACAGCTTTAGCAATTAGGTTTTTGTTTTCGAAAAATCCACAAAATGCACAAATTTGTCCCATATGGCTCCTAGTGCCCTTCACTGGGGCAGGAGAGACCGGAATCAAGTGCTAACGATCGTGTTGAGCATCCAGCTTCAGCAAGTAGTTATTTGTTTTCTAAAACCCCAAAAATCCACTAATCTGCCCCTTATGGGTCCTAGGACTCTACCCTTGGGCAGTATAGCCTTGAAACAATCGAGTGCTAACGATCGTGTTGAACATCCAGCTTCAGCAAGTAGTTATTTTTTTTCGGAAACCCCAAAAATCCACTAGCCTGCCCCTTATGTGTCCTAGGACCCTACCCTTCAGCAGTATAGCCCGGAAACAATCAAGTGCTAACGATCGTGTTGAACATCCAGCTTCAGCAAGTAATTATTTGTTTTCGAAAATCCTAAAAATCCACTAGTCTGCCCCTTATGGGTCCTAGGACCCTACCCTTGGGCAGTATAGCCCGGAAACAATCAAGTGCTAACGATCGTGTTAAACATCCAGCAAGTAGTTATTTGCTTTCGAAACCCCCATTAAATCCACTACTCAGCCCCTTATGGATCCTAGGCCCCTTCCCTGGGGCAGTATAGCCCGGAACAATCAAGTGCTAACGATCGTGTTGGACATTCTGCTTTAGAAAGTAGTCATTTGTTTTCAAAAAACCCATAAAAATTCACTAATCTGTCCCTTATGGCTCCTAGGATCCTTCCCTGGGAGAGGAGATCCCTCCAAGAGAGCCCTTATTCTGTGTCGTTCGGTTTTCTACCTATCCTGGACGAAATGCACCTTGGAGTTTTTGGTATTGTTAAATCAGGAATGGTCCTTCGATTCTAGAAATTCATCCGCTTGGGCCAACCCTAGGTACCAAAAATCTACTTTTATGTGTACTCTTAGGGAAAATATTGGGGATATTGACATGACACTAACTACAGACTTAGATAACACCATAACCAATTAGCCATATAGTTTCCTCATATATAGTCATACAATCCTGCTGCATTATTCCTACCTAAAATGGCGACATTGTGGTCGAACAAATCGTTACAAATTGGCCATTTTGGTCGAATCATTCCCATACATAAAACAATTTTTGAGAGAGTGAGAGAAATTGTGGGTGAGGGAAATGGTAGAAGGGATGAGTCACTTCGTCAGAAATTGACATTCCTAACATGCAACACCAAGAATTGTTCAACTCAATGTCCAGGGTTGTTTTGTTTAACTTGACCATATCGCTTCGTGGGAGTCTATGAACTTGTGATTGAAGTAAGATGAAGCACATCTGGATCTCTTTTTGTTATTTATAACTAGGGCACTTTGAGTTGTAAGGTGAAGTTTGGCAATGCTATTCTTACTCAAGCTTGAATTATAAAAATGAAACAAAGAAACAAAATTAAAAAAATATAAAAAGATAAAAAAATTATTCATGGAATAAAATAACCAAATGTAAAAATAGATACTAATAAATATATTACCAGATATAAAATAAAATTGAAGTTAATCTCGAATTATTAGGTATTAATGAAAATGTAAACGTTAAATTTACAAAATGACAATAAATAAATTAAATTTAATGCACTGACTTAACAATAACTAAACAGTTCAGACAAGTGTCTTGATCTGATCATCTTCTTGAAACTAGTAATAATAATTTTTTAATATTCCTATGTATCTTATTATAAACAGATATAGTATAATATGAGAAAGATCTTCCAAAGAATAGCTGATTAAAGAAAACGAATTTAGACTAAGAAACTTCTATTTCGTATTTTAAATATTTCAAATTTTATATGCCTTCGATAAAAAATTACAGATCTATATGCATAGCTGGAAGGTCCCGCATCAGCCTTATTCATCTATTCTTTTTTGATTACGGAAATTTCGGCCCCATTCAATTAGGAGATTACGATCAAATATTTGTCCTGTTCCTTGAAGCGAGTTCGATGCAGCGTATCCGGCATTTTCATTATCATAATTTCGCAATTGCTAGCGATTTTTCATTCGAAGTCGTCCGGTTTACGTCATTAATTAATAGGGTCCGAATATAAAGAAGTGATTTCCATATTTATAGCAGTTTATGGCAGCTGAAACCGCGGCTTCATTCGGCATATACATTTTATTTGCACCTGAAATTTTACAAACTTTTTTATGAGCTGTAATAAATGCAGTAAAATATTTTAAGGGAATGTTGTTCGATAAATATAAAAATAATATATTAGTTTGGAACAGTGAGTTGCGGACATCCTCTCTGAAATTGATAAATTTATTTAGGGTACTGAATTCGTTATTTTTGATACATTCGACAAATTTCTCAAAGTTCTAGCAGCTGTTTTGGTGAAGAAAATATTAACTGGTTTATATCAGAAATGATGAGGCCGTTATTACTTGATGAATACATGAATACATCGTTGAGTATTGACGAAGTTACATCAATAATAAAGTATATTCAACTTAAACTCGTTAGTTATATATTTGTGGAAAAACATGATATCAATTAAGAATCATTTTGCATATCGACGAAGTTTAATATTGCATTGTTCAGAAACGTTAAAGATTAAAGCATAATAAATAATAGTATGAAAAAAACTAGGAAACACGCTTTAATACAAAAGCAAACTAAAAAGTAGAAAATGATATTCAGTAAATTTAAATTAAAAATGTAATATAAAAAAAAAAATTATTTTATTGTGAAAAAGAGTGGTTTGCTTGGAGTCAATTGTCACAATATTTCAATGACAGATATTGGAAAAGTAGAGTCATTTTGGAAATATCGTAAAAAGCACCAGATACATACCCCTAAAGTGCAGCGTATATATAATAAACTACAAGTCTGCTCTGTTATTCTTAGAAACCTATTTTATACTATAGATAAGAAGTTTACATTATAACCTATTGCATTAGCCTTCAATCACTTCTAAGATTGCTCCTGAAGAGAACACATTTCTCTGTTAATTCATTGAGTATAGTAACTTTACCATTATTGTAATAATTGAAATAAACAGTTTTTAAAAACACTCTTGGTGTCTCAAGATACATATCTGGTTTTGGTAATTGATTAGATTGAATCTGATTAAGTTTAAACGCATTACGTTGCTGACCAAACACTTGTGCGTTTGTTGGATATTTCCGAGGGGTTTGTGGCCGTTGTTGTGTATTTATGGGTTGACTTGATATATATATATATATATATATATATATATATATATGTGTATATATATTTATATATATATATATATATATATATATATATATATATATATATATATATATATTGGATTGATTGGGCCGATACTTGGTGTAAATTAATTCACCTTCTTCAGATGCTAGCATCTGAAGAAGGTGAAGTTCCACCGAAACGTGCGTCATGCGTTATTTCTTATAATAAATGTGTAAATTGTTATTTTTAACTATTGTTTAAATATATATATATATATATATATATATATATAAATATATATATATATATATATATATATATATATATATATATATATATATATATATATATATATATATATATATATATATATATTAAATTAAGTGAAACTAGGACATTTATTTGAAACTAATCAAACAAACCTCCTAGCGGAGCTGGTTATAAGAGTTCACGAAGCATCGAAATATCAACATCTACCCCAGACGGTAATTGTTCGTACGTACTAGTTCTCGTTGCCGAAATGTTTTCTTCTGTTCTGAAAGATGTGGTTCAATTGTTTCCGACTGGTGGCGCTGTGTCATATTTATATGTCATGGAGTTACTAGAGGAAATGTGTATGACCGTTTGAAATGTTGGTTTGGTTATCACTCTTGGTGGATGGATGATACTGATGAGCCTTGATAAGGGCGAAACAGTCTGTCTATCAATTTCCATCGATTGTGATAAACAAATTAATATTTCGAACAATTACCGTCTGGGGTAGATGTTGATATTTCGATGCTTCGTGAACTCTTATAACCAGCTCCGCTAGGAGGTTTGTTTGATTAGTTTCAAATAAATGTCCTAGTTCACTTAATTTTATAACCACGGGCGTGTTTTCCGTTTAACACGAATAATTCTTACTTATATATATCTATATATATATATATATTATATATATATACATATATATATATATATATATACATATATATATATATATAATATATATATATATATATATATTATATATATATATATATATATATATATATATATATATATATATGTATATATATATATATATATAATATATATATATATATATACATAACATATATATATATACATACATATATATATATATATATATATATATATATATATATATATATATATAAATAAATATTTATATATATATATATATATATATATATATATATATATATATATATATATATATATATGTTCAGAAAGATTTCCGCGGTCGGAAGTATTTGAAAAACTTGGTTCTCGGGATGAACCGCGTAAAAGATTTGAAAAATCTCGACGTTTCGGCTCCTTTTGCGAAGCCATTTTCAGGAGAATTACAAGGGTTAATAATTCAGATAAGTGGCCTCAATCTGCCTACTCCACGAATCGAATTAGGAGGAATCGGAAATAATACGATTGCGTGGTCTCAAACTGCCTACTCCACCAACCGTACTGCTTCCTGTCAACTCTGAAGTCTCAACCTGCCTACTCTTCAGAGTCAACTGACGGGCCAATCGTCGCGTGGCCGTATTTATAGGGAAGGGGGGCGGGCACTCTATTGACGTAGTTATTGACGTAGTATTGACGTCAATGGGGTATTCACGCACGGTATCAGTGCGGGATGCACTCCGATTGGGTGTGACACGGCGACCACTGAGAAGCGGCTTCCATGCTGATGGGAGTCTGTGACTGTCATCTCTGGTGTTCAAACAATTTGGACGTTTTTCTATTTCTACAGCTTCACGAAATATTCGGGATTTGAATGATCGGACGGGAGCAATAGTTCTTGTATTGGGGAAATCGATAATGTGGCCTGTTTGGGTGTGATGTTGGGAAAGGGCGTTGGTGATATCTGAATGTCTTACTGAAAGTGAATGTTCCTTGGCACGGACCTGAATTCGTCGGTTCGTTTGTCCTATATAAGAACGAGGACAATTGGAACAGGGAATCTCATAAACACCGTGATTTTCGTTAGGAATTTTATCCTTGACGGATTTGATTAGATGGGAGAGTTTTTGTTGGGTGGTGAATATTGTTTTGATGTTTGTGTTTTTGAGAGATCTTGCGATCTTATCTGTTACTCCTTTGATGTAAGGAAGGAATAATTTAGGTGTAGATTCTTGGTCAGTGGGATTGGAACGTGGTAGAGGTGGGGTGATGTTTGTGTGTTTGTGTATGTTCTTGTTGATTTGATATGTGTTGTAACCGTTCTGTAATAATATATGTTTTAGAGTCTTGAGTTCTGATTCACGGTGTTCGTCGTCAGATAGTCGAATGGAGCGGTAGATTAGGGTATTAACTACAGAGTTAAGTTGAGAGGGATGGTGGTGAGACTGGGCGTTCAGATAACGGTTTGTATGGGTGGGTTTACGATAAACTGAATAGGAGAAGCTTTGGGATGGAAGTTTTTTGACCATGACATCCCTTCTAATTCTCCTGAAGAGGGCTTCGCAAAAGGAGCCGAAACGTATATATATATATATATATATATATATATATATATATATATATATATATATATATATATATATATAATATATATATATATATATATATATATATATATATATATATATTACAAATTTTATGACCTTTCCTTAATTATTTTTTTTCATTCAATCACTAAAACATTGTCAATTTATTTCATTGTGCATGCTATTTAATCAATGATATATAGGAAAACGAACTTCGTTTCAACCAGGTATCTCACCATACTTTTATATATATATATATATATATATATATATATATATATATATATATATATATATATAGGTATATATATATATATATGTATATATATATATATTTATAAAATATATATATTATAATATATATATATATATATATTTATAAAATATATATATATATATATATATATATATATGAATTACAATTTTATGACCTTTCCATAATTATTTTTCTTCATTTAATCACTGTGAAACATTGTCAATTTATTTCATTGTGCATGCTATTTAATAAATGATATATAGGAAAACGAACTTCGTTCCAACCAGGTATCTCACCATACCTCTGGTCTTTCTGTTTTTCAATTGGTTTCGTTTTATTTTCAAACTGTCTTTTAAACATATACAATTATTTTTTTGATACAATTCTTTGATGAAAAAATTTATATTTCCCACCATGAGATGACTGGTTTGCAAATGTCGTAATTTTAATTTCGGGAATAGCCACGAGATGGCTCATAAAATACTTAAAATGAATCTCAAGATTCATTAAAATTAAATTACATATATTTGAGGACCAAAGTTCATAACATTTCACATTAATCGGACATGGAGAATTATTCAATATATAAAAATATCCACGTACAACTCATGTTATAATTAATTATATGTTACTAATTCCAGAGTGAATAAAACCTTTAATTAAATGCAGTTATCATCAATGAAAAGCCGTATTTCCGCTATTAACATTTCTTAACGTGACCTTTATCAAGTTTTTCGTATAGTTTTTCGAATAGAATATATGATCAATATGTAATCACGCTGAAGTAATAACGGTACAAAATGTTCGTATTCGCACCGGAAAAATTTATTATCCCTAGGAACTTATTCTCTCTGGATAATGCCTCTCATACACGACAAGATAGGTAGGCAACGCTCTACTCTAATTAATTGCGAATAATGCAATATTCCACTAATCCCGTCGCTCGCCAAAGAAACAATTTCCTTGTGAAATTCTGCAAGATATTCGTATCAGTAAATTACGATCTACCGGCCAGGTGCAACTCCAGCCACTCGGATCCCGGTTGAATACTGATTAATTCGTTTTCACTTCTCGGAGTTCGTTTAAAATCCAACCTCGGGGGCACTAACTGTGGATATATCAATTCGAGGAGCACTACGGACCGATTTTGGAGTCCTGCTACCGTAAAATATGTAAATCTCAAAATTTGACATGGATAATCTCCGATTCGCGACGGCTACAAATGTATCTCGGACGAGAAAATTAAATTATCATTTCATGTTTATTTCATATCGGACTGATTATCCTGTTACAATGTCCATGCGATGATATAAAGAAATCCTTAATTGGATTTAATCTTTCGAATAAAGTAACTGTAATGATAATTTCAGATACAGCAGCTGTGTTTTGTTGCTCAACATCCCTTCCTTAATTTTTTTCTGTATTACCGAAAAACTGTACTATCCAGGAATCGAAATAAACAATTTGATTCAATCAGTTATATTTCTAACGTGAGCAATAAAATGTGTTTAGTGGTTAATAACCGTAATAAAGTCAACCCACACAAAAAATTATTAATTAATATTAAAAATAGAATTGACCTATAAATAAATAAATGTATTGAAAAACTGTACTATCCAGGAATCGAAATAAACAATTTGATTCAATCAGTTATATTTCTAACGTGAGCAATAAAATGTGTTTAGTGGTTAATAACCGTAATAAAGTCAACCCACACAAAAAATTATTAATTAATATTAAAAATAGAATTGACCTATAAATAAATAAATGTATTGAAAAACTGTACTATCCAGGAATCGAAATAAACAATTTGATTCAATCAGTTATATTTCTAACGTGAGCAATAAAATGTGTTTAGTGGTTAATAACCGTAATAAAGTCAACCCACACAAAAAATTATTAATTAATATTAAAAATAGAATTGACCTATAATTGGGTAAATAAATGTATTGAAAAACTGTACTATCCAGGAATCGAAATAAACAATTTGATTCAATCAGTTATATTTCTAACGTGAGCAATAAAATGTGTTTAGTGGTTAATAACCGTAATAAAGTCAACCCACACAAAGAATTATTAACTAATATTAAAAATAGAATTGACCTATAATTGGGTAAATAAATGTATTGAAAAAAATTAAACTTTCTATCTATATGTGAAACTGGACGTTATTTCAATAAAATAAAAGATGAACATAAAAATCTTTGTATATTATTCATAAAAATATTTACTGGTTTTTAGGGACTAATATAAATAACCTTAATGAAATCAACATTCACACAAAAAATTATTAATTAATATTAAAGATGGAATTTACCTACGACGGAAAATAAATGTATTAAAAAAAATCAAACTTTCTATATATATATATATATGAAACTGGACGTTATTTCAAGAAAATATAAGAACATAAGAATCTTTTTATATTATTCGTAAAAATGTTTACTGGTTTTTTGGACCAATATTTAGATGAAATCACTTAATGGATATAATTAAAACGAATGGACAGCATTCTTCACTGAGGTCTTATTTTTTCCTCATGTTTGCCCTTCACTATGAAAAAAATTTGAATGTACAAATAATTTTCCCACAATTTCGACCAACTCAATCCACCTCTAACGCAATCTTCGGAAGCTGTGGACGTGCTCAAAACCTCAAAATCCATGAAAAAACAAGAAGTCTCAACAATTTTTCAACTATCCAACACATTTTGGAGGAGGTTTGGACGTTTTTTATAATCCTTATGTTAGAGGGTTGAAAATTCTCACGTAGATTGAGTTGATATTAGGTAAGAGTCTTTTGGCGTATTAACTTTTTTCTCTATCTGTCGCCATTTTTATGTAGAGATTTCTTTTTTTGTGGTTTCTGACCTTTTTCGCACCACCACAACTTCTGCAAATTGACTTAAAGGACTGAAATTTGTGTAGATATTTCATGTTTTTCTGCTATTTTTATCGTTTGATTTGCTCCACAGCTTCTGTAGAGGTAGATGGGTGTAATTGCATACCTGGATTGAGTTCATATAAGGAAAATGCCTCCAGGTGGTTTTGATTATTAAGAATTTTTATGTAAATAACGAAAACAATGGAAAATACGACTTTTGTGACAGAGCTCTGCTGCTCCCTACTACTGATGGTATAGTTTTGTTTTAAATTCATTTAAATTTTCTTATTTGTGTCAAATATTCTCTTATAGTGGGAGTCCAACAATTGAAAACACATCATCTACGGACTTCAAAATAAAATTTATTGGTATACTTCAATCTTATAATTTAGATATGAAAACATGAAAATTTGCAGAAAGTTGGGTTATTCCACTATCCATCTATACATTCTACATTACCTCTTTTGTGGCATCATCTATTTTTAAATTCATCAAAATGCATTCATCCTTCCATTTGAGGGGTAAACACCGGAGATAACACCTCCATGTCTTCATGTAAATTACGCAAACTTTCCCAGCTTCGTCTCGCTGATTATGCAGGTACGAAAAGCGTGACGAATCCAATTAGGCACATGTAGAGGTACCTATATCGTATGTTCGTCGAACATACGTACGTGTTTTTCTCGTGATTTATACCAAATTCTGTTCCATTTTGCTTACGCTAGGGACGCTGTCCTTTTTGCTGTCGAAATACTAATTTTAAACGGAGTCGAACGTGATATACTGAAATTTGGATGTGCGTGGGGATTTATGGAATTTAAATGTTAAAGACTATCTATATTGTATATGCTCAGTGGAGGAAAGGAACAATAAAAGGATACGTATGTGTATATATATATATATATTTATATATATATATATATATATATATATATATATATATATATATATATATATATATATATATATATATATATATATATAATATATATATATATATATTAAATATATATATATATATATATATATAATTATATATAATATATATATATATATATATATATATATATATATATATATATATATAATATATATATATATATATATATATATATATATATATATATTATATATATATATATATATATATATATTATATATATATATATATATATATATACATACAGGGCTATTCAAATTCGAGTATATGCATGGGGATTTCGATAACGGTAAGAGATAGAGCGATGGTTAAATGGAGGCAAAGTAGCATATTTCAGAGGTCAGTTATATGGATAAAAAAAATCTGATCTAGCTCCTTTAGTTCTGGAGTTATATAGGAAAAATCGAAAATTTCGAAACCCTTTTTTTGCCTATATCTTTTTATTTAATGAGTTGTCACTTGCCATTGCCACTTTTTGTAGGCTATCTAAATATCAGAGTAGAAATTATATACAGGGTGTCGTATAAATTGGGCCATCCTCAACTTTCAATTTTCAAATACGGACCTGTATTTTTTATTGCATTTTTTTGAATGCCAAGTATCATGTTTTATATTGACGTAGTATTTTCATCTAAATTACAGAGTGTTCTGGAAATATTGAACTATTACCAGTAAAATTTCAACATTTTTTAAAAATTGCAGCTCTAATTGCAGCTCTAATATCATAGAATAAGGTATAAAATGCCTAGGGTTTGGAAGATAATCAACATTATTCGACGAAAAATGTCTTCTTCAAGAATTCAACCACATTTCAGTTCACGCAGCCCATGATCAATGTACGAAAATGTGAAATTCTTCCCAGTACGTACATGTATGTGCATATAATCAATGCCCAAACAAAATAATCTTCCAATAGAAATCTTCATACTCCAGACACCAATTTGGAAATATTTCATTGATACTCACTTTCCGAACTATCTATATATGTTTCATATTGGCGTTTTATTTTTATATAAATCATAAAGTGTTTTGGGAATATTGAACTGATACTAGTGATATCTCATCATTTTTTAATTCTATAACAACTCTAATTGAATAATATCAGAGAATGAGAGGTGAATCAGACAAATTGATTCCTTAAGAAAAATCAATTTCAGAATTTCCAGATTATCTAGTCTCACTACTTGTTCGGAATAACAATAGAATAAAATCAACATTCCCGAGAGACATTTTATTTCTTTACCATAATGTAGCATTGGTAGAATAATTATTATTGATCCCAATGTCGATTCACCTCAGTAGGTATGAGGAAGATCTGTTGTATGTATTCTGCTGAGAACTCAGAAACATAATCTGTCACAAACATTATTGATCACATTGACACATATTATTGATCATATAGGTTTTTATATTTTATAACTTATCGCACAAGAACATGTTTAGTTATTATCTAGAATTGAAATAAGTCATTATAAGTAATCATAATCGAAATAAATGTTTGAATTGACGATCTTCTTTTCATGATTTTAATTCTCAAATCTTCTATATTTTCAATTTCGTTTTGATATATTCTATTTTTTAGTGTACCCCATAAGAAAATGTCAAGCGGAAAGACGAATGCTCCTATTATTTCTGTAGAAAACGTTAATCATATCTCTTTTCTGCTCTATGGGGAAACCCATTTTCAGTACTATCAGATTTTTCATTAAATACTAACGATAATTTCCAAGAAACTGTCAAAATAATGACAGGTGAGGAGAACTGAATATTTATTTTCCAAAGCATACTAGGAGAATTCAAATAGTTTAATCATAATTGTTGTATATAGCAACAGAATGCCCATGAATTTGCTGAAAAATGTAGGTAGTTCGGAAAGTGAGTATCAATGAAATATTTTCAAATTGGTGTCTGTAATATAAAGATTGCCAGTCGAACGTTTTTTTGTTTGGGCAATGATTATATGCACATACACGTACTAAGAAGAATTTCGCATTTTCTTACATTGATCATGGGTTGCGTGAACTGAAATGTGGATGAATTCTTGAAGAAGACATTCTTCGTCGAATAATGTTGATTATCTTATAAATCCTAGGCATTCTATACCTTATCCTGTGATATTTTTTAATTAGAGCTGAATTTTCAAAAAAAAAAATGAAATTTTACTGGTAATAGTTCAATATTTCCAGAACACTCTGTAATTCAGATGAAAATACTACGTCAATATAAAACATGACTCTTGGCATTCAAAAAAATGCAATAAAAATACAGGTCCGTATTTGAAAATTGAAAGTTGAGGGTGGCCCTATTTATACGACACCCTGTATATAATTTTTATTCAGATATTTAGATAGCCTACAAAAAGTGGCAACGGTAAAGTGACAATTGTTTTGAAAACAATTCATTAAATGAAAAGATATAGGCAAAAAAGGGATTTCGAAATTTTCGATTTTTCCTATATAACTCCAGAACTAAAGGAGCTAGATTAGATTTTTTGTATCCATATAACTGACCTCTGCAATATGCTACTTTGCCCTCATTTAATCATCGCTCTATCTCTTACCGTTATCGAAATACCCATGCATATACCCGAATTTGAATAGCCCTGTATATAGATAGAGAAAGAGAGAGAGATTTGGTTTGATTTGGGTTGTTCCAGGTTTGCAAAATACTTCAAATTAAATGAATAACTCGTTTAATAAACATTTCAAGAGCAGTACTCTCTTCTTCAGTATATAAAATAGAAATGTGAGAATATATTGATAAGCATCATCCACTACACAAATATTACACGTTTAACAGCTCACCTTAGTATGAACAAAGAAATAAAAATAAAAATGAAAACATCTAGAGTATAGAAACAATATAGTTTTTTTGTGTTGCTAGTATTTTTGTTTCTTCGTAGTCAAAATTGTGATTTTCTGTTGATTTGTATTTGCTCAGTGCCGTTGTTGCTAGTGTTTTGTATTTGTGAGCATTTATCTGCCCACGCAAACTAACACAAAAAAAACAAGAAACATAGAGAAATACACGAAATGTTCCATATACAAACAAATTTGGAGAACCCAGTAAATGACAAACAGGACATAAAACAACTTAGTCATTTCTACTTGCCATTTCTTAAATAAAAGTCAAGCTGAAAAGAATATGAAGAAAAGAACGAATATATCACCAAGTTTGACATTGATGACATACGAGATAAATAAAAAAAATCATTTTCAAAATATATATTATAATTTTATAACGATATTGTTTTCATACTCCAGATGTTTTTATTTTAATTTTATTGTTAAACGTGTAATATTTGTGTATTCAATATTGTCTATTAAGATATTTTCACATTTCTATTTTAGATACTGAAGAAGAGAGTAATACTCTACTTTTATTAAACGACTCATTCATTTAATTTGAAATATTTTGAAAACCTGGAACAACCAAACTCAAACCAAATCTCTATAATATAAATAATCAGGTTATAAGAAGAATATGGAAATTTTCAATATATATATATACATATATATATATATATATATATATATATATATATATATATATTATATGTATATATAATATATTATATACATATTTATATATATATATATATATATGGGTATATATATATATATATATATATATAATATATATATAATATATATATATATTATATATGTATATATATATATCATAATATTATATGATATATATATATATATATATATATTTATATGAATTCTTGATTTTACTGTTTATCGTATTCTCATTCCAAGAGATATCAATTATTGGTATAACAGGTTTATTTTCGAAACATTACATTTTAAAATTAAAATTCATTGGACGTTTCAAATGGAGTTTCCATCTTCATCAGCTAAAATCGGGATAAAATACAATTCAAATGCCTAAAATATAAAACATATATACACATACACTAAAATAAAATAACATAAATTGTATCTCACCCAGAATGTTCGTCGGTAGTTGTCACAAATATACTTGACTCTTGAAATCTCTGTTTAACGATGTATAATCGTTCATGCGTATAGAGCTCATGTATTACAATAATGGGGCATATATCGAACTTAGGCCCTTTATATCCTATTTTGTTGTTAACTGTGTTGTCTTGGTTCTTCTGTATAAAAATCATTTCAAGGATTTCGCGTGATTTTAAATTTTTTTCTATAGTTAGTATGTGTGTTTCATCGTAATCGAAATCATGTCTTTCTGATTGTTTGTGTTTGTTCAGTGCAGTGTTCGCTGTTTTGGCATGATCTGTGGTCTTTTAGTCTATCTTGTAGACGTTTGTGAGGTTTGTCCGATATATACTTTATTGCAATCTTTGCAGGGAACGCTGTATACTACGTGGGATTCTTTTCTGTTGGAATTTTGCTCTTTAAGTTGGTGTAGAGTTGTTTTATCTGATTCTGAGGTTGATGCGCTATCTGTTATACTGAACGGTTTTAAAATGTTAGTTATTTTCGGGGTCAGTATGTGATGTATGGAATAGGTACGTATAGTTTTTACTATCTGTAGACTCTGGTGTGTTAGATCTTGGTTCCTTGTTTGTAAGGTTTTTATGTACTTGGCTTTTGATGTTTTTGTCTATTATATGAGAAGGGTAGTTGTTGGCGTATCAGAAGTGATTTCGCTTTTTTGAGTGTTTTCAGGTCGGAATCTGGGAGATGTTCAGTTGGGACAGCTCTGTTGTATATTGACGGTTGGCTACCAATGGCCTTTTTATGTGAGATGTGGTGTGCTGGTGAAGTCAATTAACCGGTTGGTGGCTGTGTGTTTAGTGTACCATTTCGTGTTAATTTGTTATAATTACGAATTATTGTCATGTCTAGGAAATTAATAGAAAAATTGGTCTCTGCTTTCGAGAGTGAATTGTAATTTAGGATGAATATTGTTGAAGCTCAACTCAAGAGTCATCTACCTCTTTGTAAAGAAGGTAGATGAAATCTTGAGGAGCTTCAACAATATTCATTAAATTTACAATTCACTCTCGAAGCAGAAGACCAATTTTTCTATTAATTTCCTTAGACATTGACAATAATTCGTATTAACATAACAAATTAAACACGAAATGGTACACACTAAAACCACAGCCACCAACCGGTATGACTTCCCAACTAGCACACCACATCTCACATCATAAAAAGGCCATTGTTAGCAACGGTATATACAGAGCTGTCCAACTAACATCTCCCAGATTCCGACCTGAAACACTCAAAAAAAGCGAAATCACTTCTGATACGCAACAAACTACCCTTCTCATATAATAGACAAAAACATCAAAAGCCAAGTACATAAAACCTACAACAAGGAACCAAGATCTAACACACCAGAGTCTAAGATAAAAACTATACGTACTATTCCATACATCACATACCTGACCCCGAAATAAACTACATTTTAAAACCGTTCAGTATACAGATAGCGCATCCAACCTCAGAATCAGATAAACATACTCTACACAACTTAAAGAGCAGAAATTCCAACAGAAAAGAAATCCTCACGTAGTAACAGCGTTCCCTGCAAAGATTGCAATAAAGTATATATCGGACATATCCTCACAACGTCTACAAGATAGACTAAAAGCCCACAGATATGCCAAAAACAGCGAAACACTGCACTGACAAACACAACAATCAGAAAAGACATGATTTCGATTACGATGAACACACATACTAACTATAGAAAAAATTTTAAAATCACAGCGAATCTTGAAATGATTTTTATACAGAAGAACCAGGACAACACAGTTAACAAACATGATAGATAAAGGGCTCTAAGTTCGATATATGCCCCATTATTGTAATACATGAGCTCTATACGCATGACGATTATACATCGGTTAAACAGGTAGATTCAAGAGTCAGTAGTATTGTGACAACTACCGACGAACATTCTGGTGAGATACAATTTATGTTATTTTATTTTAGTGTATGTGTATATATGTTTTATATTTAGGCATTTGAATTGTATTTTATCCCGATTTTAGCTGATGAAGATGGAAACTCCATTGAAACGTCCAATGAATTTTAATTTTAAAATGTAATGTTCGAAATAAACCTGTTATACCAATAATTGATATCTCTTGGAATATATATATATATATATATATATATTCGTTGACTTTAGAGACAGATCACAACATGATCTAGATAAAGTTATCATTTTGTGGTATCAATTAAAATAAGTCTTTTCTTTATTCTATATTTGTTATTCTCATCTGCTCATTTTCTGTTTTCAGCGGAGGCAAGTTCATCAGCACCGGTGAGAAAATCCGTCTGCCAGACGACGTCACAATGGGCTACATAATCGGTAAGTACCATGTGCGTGGCACAAGGGTCAGGTAGGGGGTCAAAGGGGGTCTGTGTAATTGAGGAAGCGAGTCAATTGGATTAAACCTGGCAATTAGGCGAAATTAGAGCTAGCGTTTGACGCGCGTGACGTGTGAATATACACTGATAAAGGAAACAGTAGATAGTAGAGTCTGTAATATGCGATGAGATTATTGAATGAGTGTATCACTTAGGGATTTAGGACCGTGGTTGGTTCCGAAAGGAAATTCAGTTTTGGATATACACGCAACGATTTAGTGGCCAGATAAATTGCACGAATTTATCGTTATATGAATTTCAAAGAAAATTTTTTGACAGTTCTTACAACGAATCAAATTTTGTCATTTTGCGTCATATGAAACAATTTCACCCAATCATGTTAACATTACACTGATAATTGCATTCAGTGCAATTAGCAATAACTAAGACAACGTGATTCAGTTTGACAACTTCATTCCAAATAAATTTCAAAATGTCACGTTTTGTCAAAAAATTTTATCCCTCGGACATTGACAAATTCCTCATAATTCAATGACAAATTCCTCAAGCTCGTTCGTTGGTAGCTGTCGCTAAGGAACGAGCTTTCGATTGTCATAAAATATCTCGTGAATTATCAATGTCCTAGGGATATATTATTAATGATTATTTTTTTCGTATAATTTTCAACCAATCAGAACAATCACTTTAGTTAAGTTACCTTGTATAATTTCGATAATACCCGATTATACATAGAGTAGATCTACCAATCGGAAACTAACAGGACCGTCAAATTTTGACGTTTATCAATAACAGTTCAAAAATGAGTCGATTCGGAGATGTTTACTCAATTTACTCAATAAATAATCGTATCAAATACAATACGTACTTCCAGATAAATAAGGTTATACATCTCAAACTTCCTGCATAATCACAAATCTTGTCAGTTTGACTAGTATAATTTCGATTATACGTACATAGAGTAGCTCTACCAATCGAAAACGTACTTCAAAATAAATACGGTTATACATCGATAACTTTTTGCATAATTACAAATCGTGTCAGTTTACAGTTTTACAGAATAATCCTTCCGCTTCGCGGTCGGATTATTTAAACTGTCAAACTGACACTCTTTGTAATTATGCAACAAGTTATCGATGTATAACCTGACTATGTTGAAGTGCTTATAGTATTACTACTCATTATATAATTCATTTATGAATCCAATAGAATCCGTAAATTTTGCATAACTACTGCGCACTGATAAGTGAATATACTCTTGATGACGTGATATCGTTTTGGTGTTTCGCCTCGTGTCAAAATAAGAAAGTTTTCATATTGACGTTTGTCAAAAAAAAAATAATATTTGTATTTTTCACTTGTATATTATTTGTTGATTTTACCTCAGATACGGTTGCTATAAATAAACTCATTATCACCTAGGGCGTTATGGATCATAAGGACCGCTCATTGTACGAGGAGAAATGAAGCAACTTCCATTGATTAAATACTTCATAATCCTTGTCGTATACGACTCTGGATTTCTCAGGCAATGAATTATTTCCAGGTTTGGCTGCAGTTTCTATGATATTCTCGTGTAAATTCATATTAATTTCTAATATTTCTATAAGGCTACACAATGAAAACAGCAATGACTTTCACTAAATATAATGCTGACAAATATATTCAACAAACGTCAAAATATTAACAAATGGCATGCCTACTATGAGAAGGAAAATGGAAAGTATCGGAGCAATGAACCGATTTTAAAATCGATTCTTCAATATAATAAAATAATTTTCACGTGAAAGATCAAATCTTGTATGCACCACGAGTGTTACTAGATCCTAACACCCATCAGGCAACATTCATCCCTCGGGCCGAATGTTTCCCTCCGGGCGTTAGGATCTATATAACGCACTTGGTACATAAATAACTATTTATTCGTTATAAAATCGTAACCAACTCGATAATAATCATTATACTGACCACGTAACTCGACGTATTTTCTTAAAACATCATTCGAGCTGCGCTCTCGTGGATGTTTCGCAAAATACGTCTCGTGACTCGGAAGTATAAATCGATTATTTTCGATGCATTGTGATACTATAACTAATAATTTTCTCAAATAAATTGATATGACCGATTTATTTGTTGAAATTAAAGTGGTACGAGTTTTTGTTTAGTGGTGTTCGAGAGTTTGATACAACGGAATAGTTACAAAAAGTAATGACAACGGATTACCAAAATACAGAATGGCCGAACTTGAGAAGAAACTAAGTTTGCAACAATTGATATTGCACTAATTACTTATAACTGTAATTGTAGAATTTCGCTATTGCGACGCAAAACATGTAAACTATTGGCAAATAATTTTGAAGGATTTATCTGCCGATAAATCGTCATGTTTATGTAACACGATGAATGAATCGCTAAATCTGCGGAAGTTATTGCCGCAGAGTTATCGTACAACTTTTTACAGTACCTACTATTGCTCCCTAACATACCATTTTATCTGTCCAATGTTGGACATCGTCCGATAATTCGCTTAGATCGGCCGATAAATTGCTCCGTGTATATTCACCTATTGGCAGAAGCTCATTCAGAATTCGCTTATTTACCTCTTTCTCAAAATAGATGCCAGAAAATGGAGTCGTACACACGTGACAGCGGATAGATATGGTGACCGTCAGATTCTTAATTTTGCAGCCACGTAAGTAATTTGTAGCCGTCTACTGCCAAGATATAGTCTGAACGTCGTTATTACTGTACGATAACATTGACAACAAACAATAATTTCGAATGTTTTCTGCACTTCATAAATCTACCAACTACTAACGTTGAGTTGAAAAAAAAGAATATGACGGGAAATTTTTATTCGCTCAATTTTGGATGATTAACAATGTAGGGAAGTAGATTCTTCTAACTAATTTTGAGAAAACTGTATATTTTTATTACATATGCGAACAACATGGATTATCATTTCACTATTTCTTCAATGGTAGATACATCCTAAAAACTCTTAAGCGATGAAAGATTACCTGTTGGGTTCAAAGAGAAGCTTGTGGTACCTCCATGAGATCTTTGCCATATGATTTGTCTCATGTGCGATTGAATTTTAGGACATTTATTCAAACAATTATACACAAGGGTTACATCATATCAGTAGTTCTGTTATGTTTGCTCCGTTTGAGTTTCCTTCACAGAAATATACCGACGGAGTCTTTCTCCTTGTTCACTACTGACAGCTCTATCAATAGGATAGGAAGGATCTTCGTCATAATGAAGAAAATGGATTAAGGGTGGCGTGAAACATCCCACTTGATTATGGTTCAGTTCTAGAGAGAACTAACACCAACAGGGTATAGTTTTATTCTTTCGTCCATGAATAACTTTCTCGAAGGGTTTATTTATTTATTTATTTATTTAAATTAACGTGTCTCGACATCGGAGGTCATTGACACGGGGTACAATTTACAGTTGTGTGCTGAATATTATAGTCATAAAAAAAGTTATACACTGCTGTAGAGCTGGTATTCTTGGAGGAATTTGACTGTTGATTCAATTTGTGTTGAGGAGTTGAGGATGTCTTTTAGGTGTTCCTTCAGTCCAAATCTCCGATAAGCTTCTCTATAGTGAGGGCATTGTGATAGCAGGTGAGTTACAGTTAGTCGGGTGTTGTGACAGTATTCGCAATTTGGTTGATTTTCCTCCGACATCAGATAACCATGAGTTAACCTGGTGTGACCAATTCTGAGTCTTCTGATGACCATTTTATCTTGTCTGCCTAAATTGATTTTTGTAGGGTTGTCAATCTTGGGTTGGATATCGAATAATTTATTATTGCTGTTGTCCCATTGAGCCTGCCAGTCTTGGAGAAATCTCTGATTTATGGTGGTTTTGAGGTCACTGTGAAGCTGGATGTCCACTTCAGGTAGGTCCAGGGATCTTGCTAAATTAGCGGATTGGTCTGCAGCTTCATTACCAGGTATTCCTATATGAGATGGTATCCAAATAAAGGAGGTGAAAATGTTCATCTCGGTTTTGAGCCTGTGAACTCTCTCTTGGATATTTTGAACAATTGGATTAATCGAGTATATGTTGCCAATGGACTGAATTGCTGACAGTGAATCACTGAGGATTGCAATTTTGGCCTGGAGTGATCGGGCCAAAGAGAGATTTGTAGATGGCATACATTTCGGCGGTATAAATGCTGCAGATAGATGGAAGTTTATAGGACTCTGGCATGTTGGGCTCACTGATGATTGAGCATGTGACTACATAATCATCTTTGGAGGCGTCAGTGTATAGTTGTTGGTCGAATTTTTCAGTGTGGATTATTTCGGAAAAGTAGTTTCTGAACATTGTACTGGGTGTATCACGTTTGGTGTATTTGTGTAAGGAGGTGTTGACTATTGGTTGATGTCTGGACCAAGGAGGGTGGTTTGGAAATACTAAAGGAGTACATGATGTCAGGTCTAGTGATCTTAGGTTCATGTTTATCAGCTGAGGAATTGACAGAACCGTTCTGGGTCGGATAATAGCAGGACGCTCTGAATTTCTGATTAATTGGCATACTGGATGATACGGAATAGAAGATACTTTGGTGGCATACAGAAGGAGAGCTTTTGGTCGACGGAGATTCAGTGGCATTTCCTGTGCTTCCACATGAAGGCTAGCAGATGGGCTGGACCTGAAAGCTCCGAGTGAGATGCGCAATGCGGTGTTAGGTATTGTGTTTAATGATTTCAGATTCGTCTTGCTGGATGTAGAATAGAGTATGCTGTCATTGTTCTGTTTTGAGCGTACAAGAGATCTGTATATTCTCTGTAATATTTTTTCATCGAAGCCCTATTGGTGATGAGATAACGTTCGGAGGATATTCATGGAGTTCAAACAATTTCCTTTCAGGCACTTGATATGAGGAGTCCAAGTGAGTCGCTGGTCCAGTGTCATACCTAGGAATTTAAGAGTTTCGACTATTGGTAGGGGTGTACCATTCATTGTCAGGTTGGGCTGGACTGTGGGGTGCCTACGGGAGAATCGGATCAATTTCGATTTGGAGGGGGAAAAATTAAATCCAATACCGTTGGCCCAGGTCATTATTTTGTTCAGTCCATTCTGTAAGAGCTTGCATGTACTAGCAGTGTTTTTTCCTGAGCAGAAGAGCAGGATGTCGTCTGCGTAAAGAGCGAACTTGAGTGGTGACTCTATAGCTTTATGCATGTCGTTGATTGCCAATAAAAAAAGGGTTGTGCTCAATACGGAGCCTTGAATTACTCCATTCTGGGTGACAAATGTGTTCGATGTTTTACCATTAGCTGTGACTTGAAAATTCCTGTCGGTTAAAAAGTTCTTCAGGTAAAAGTATACGTTTCCGGTAAGATTTAATTCCAGTAGCTTTGTCAAAATGGCTTCTCGGCTTGTTGTGTCGAATGCGCTGTCAAGGTCAATCAAGACAGCAATCAGATCCTGTTGGATGGCAAAGGTTTGGGCTATTTCTGTTTGTAATATGACAAGATTGTCTATGGTACTGCGGTTCTGTCTGAAACCAGATTGTGCGGGATGCAGAAGGTTATTCTTTTCTAGGTACCATGTCAATCTTCTGTTGACCATCTTCTCCAGTACCTTACACAAAGTACATGTCAGAGAAATCGGTCTGAATGCATCGACTGAAGATCCCCTTTTACCTGCTTTTTTGATAGGTATAATATGAGATTGTCGCCACTGAGTAGGAAACCGACGACTGGACCAGATTTTGTTGTAAATTTTGAGTAGCGTAGGTAGCGTTTTGTCATGGAGTTGTTTGAGGAATATCATTGGGATATTGTCAGGTCCTGCAGCTGTATTTCTCATAGATGAAAGGGCCAACTTGAGTTCCTGTAAGGTGAAAAGTTGGTTAATTGTTGACTCGGATTCATCTGTAACGGGCTGGACACTGGGCCGTTGCGGAAGCGTTATGTTTACCGTTTTTTCATAAAAGTGTTGCGCTAGTGTATTCACAATATCTTGACTATTGGTGATTGCTTCGTTGTTCTCGTCTACGATGGTCGGTATTTTATAAGTTCTTTTGTGTCCTTTTATTTGTCTTATTTTGGTCCAGACTAGGCTTGGTGGTGTATTCGGGGAGATTGTAGATACAAATTTCTTCCACGAGTCTCGTTTGCTTTCTTTCAGTGTTCGCCTCGAATGTGCTCTCAATCTTTTGAAGTTAACAAAATCGGCTAGGTTACGGGTGCGGCGATATTTGTTAAGAGCAATTTTGCATTTTTTGACTGCTTCTTTACAGGATTCATTCCACCAGGGAACTGTTTTCTTGTTTGGTTGAATAACAAACGTACCAACATGTTGTTCTGCAGCTGAAGTGAGAATGTTGGTGAGTTGGTGGACTGCTAGATCAATGTTGTTCGAGAAGTCTGTGAGTGCTGCTTGGTCGTTTACTTTTTCAGCGAAGAGGTCCCAGCTAGCATTGGATAACTTCCATTTCGTGACGTTGTTTTGAGAATGGGTTTCATTGTCAGTGATAACGATGGGAAAGTGATCGCTATCGTAAAGGCTATTCAAGGTGTTCCAGGAAAGAGACGTTGCACTGATTGGATCACATAAGCTAAGATCAATGGAAGAGAAATTACCTGTGGACATATTGAAATATGTACTCTCGCCAGTGTTGAGGAGATTGAGATCTAGATCTGTTAACACTTTCTCTACTAATTTTCCTCTTCCGAATGTTGTTTCGGAGCCCCAAATGGTGTTATGTGAATTGAAGTCACCTAACAAGATGAAAGGAGCGGGTAACTGAGTCACGAGGTTAGCAAGTTCCACATAAGAGAGGTTGTGATTTGGTGGTATATAAACGCTGCATACAGTGAGTTTTCGTGGACACCAAGTGGTGATAGCGACAGCTTCCAGAGTGGAGTGGAGAAGAAGTTCTTGGTAATACAAATCAGATGAAATGTATATTGATGCTCCACCGCTAGCTCGATTGTTTGTTCTTCTAATGAAATGATGTCCAGTAAAGTGTTTGAGGTTCGATGGATTACTCGTTTTGAAGTTTGTCTCCTGCAAGCAGAGAAGGTCCGGGGATGTATCGGTAATTAGTTGTTGTATCCTTTCCAAGCGAGGATAGAATCCTTTACAATTCCACTGTATTAGTTTGAAAGCAAAATCTGTGTGTTAGTTATTTTTGGGATGAGCTGTCAGATGGTTCGTCTTCATCGGTAGTTGTATTGATGCTATGCAGGCTGCCTAAGTCTATTGCTTCGTCCTTCAACTTATCTTTTATTTTTTTTGATATTCTTGTGATTCTATTCTTAATTGTTCTTTGTAGGTAGGGGTAAATATTGTGTAGATCTTGTAGTAGTAATTTAATGTTCGATGTGAATTTTTCTGCTTCAGTGTAGGGTGCCGTGCTTCCGAAGGAGTTTTCTAAAAATGCTGTTAGGTTGTCATAGGATAGATGAAAAGCTTCGGGATCCTCATTATATGCCGTGGAGATTGCGTTTTTGGCGGATTCGTTGAGAGCGTGATCCGATGGAAGGTCCATTTTGCGTTTCTTCTTTGCTTGTTTACTGACAGGCGTACTATTGGTATGTGAGTTCGGGGGAGGCATGGTATTTTCCTCTTCTTGTACAGTTTGAGTTTCTTGTTCTGGTTGACTGGTTTGTTCGCTGGAGGATAGGGTCTCTGATAAACCTCTCTTAAGTGCGGGAGTGTCGCTTAGTTGAGGTGTAAGAGAAGACGTGGCTGGTTCTTGATCTACCGCTATTGAGGATTGTGTGATTGGATGAGAGATATTTGCTTGTGTTGTTTGTGAATTGGGACAATTCGATGCCACATGACCGGTCTGTCGACAGATGAAGCACTCCATCCTATCAGTCGACAGAAAAACTCTGTTGTCATTTCCATCAAAATGGATTAAGACAGACGTTTGTAGGTCATAGTTGTCAGTAGGAGGAAAGATGTATGCTTGTCTTCGAAAGCTCATTATATGTGAATACTCATCTCCAGGAATGCCTGCCTTGAGAAATGAAATAGGAGAGGCGAGCTTCAGTCCAAGTATCTCTATAGCGTTAAGTACGATTTCGTGAGGAATGCTAGGCGATATGTTCGAAATTACTATTCTCTTAGTTGGTGAGACTAGCCTTCTTACATTGAGGTTTATATCACCAATTGTAACGGATGGATGGCTTTGGATAAGCTGCTCAACGAGTCCTGCCGTAGCCAGATATATACAAATTCTGTTATTCGATATCTTTGAGGCGAAACAAATATTCTTTGGTTTAACAATTTTGCCAATTGCTTGAACGTAATCGTGCAGTTTGAGATTATCTTCGGCGTGAAGTACAATGGCTTGGTCTCTTTTGGGAAAGTTGATTTTAGGGATAGATTTGGCTGCAGATGCGTATGGAGACTTTTGAGATGCTGTTGTTTGTTCGGTGTTTTGAGACATTGTGGGAGTTGAAATAGATGAGCTGTTAGATGACATGTTCAGCGCCCTTGTACTCAAAAGCGACTGATATTTTTATTTTGGGAGTTTCTAGGAATGCGGATATTCGTAATACACCATAGTGTATTGTTGGTTGCTTTTAAAAAGTTGGGCAGCAGACCCGTTTAATATCAGCTGGTGTAAACTGATAAGGGAAATTCTTTTGTTTACCAACTAATTCGAAGATAATTAATCCTCCCAAACAAACGATAGATATCGCAAAGTTTTTCACACAAACTGATTATTGAGTTCTAAATGACTTTCATCCAAATGCTTGTAAAAGAAAATTCACTTGTAACGTTCAATAACTGTGGTTAAAAACGCACTCGGTCGCAGAGTATTATCACTCGTCGGAAACTCACACGTGAATCCCTCGAAGGGTTTACAAGTCTTCTTTTCTTTCATTCCCGAAACTTTTCAAGTTGTCGGTTATCGAGTTGTTTCGTTCATCTTAATATCATTAATTGTAACACATTGTTCCTTTGAAATTTTGAATTTAATTTTATCGAAAATACAGCAAATATTATTTTCTCTATAAAACATATTTTACACTTAAAAATACTACTAAACCAGAAATCCTGCATGAAATATGAAAAAGTATGAAAATCATAGTCACAGAAAGCAACAAGTTATTTTTAACTTACAAACCTGAAGACTGTCTTGTTTTGTCCGTAGATAGATATAACAATTGCCAAATGAAAAGTGGTTCCCAAACTTTAAATTTCTCTGAAAAATCTCATGAATCAAATTGATTTTATATCAAAATATTGAGAAAATTAGGTATTTCTGATCCAGAAACATTTTCATTATTGTCGGGTATAAAGGTTCCACGAAGAGAAATAAAAATATTTATAAACGCATATATGCAAAAATTAAATTAAATATATTATCAAAATTTCTGGTTCGTTCATAAGATAGAAATATCAGAATATTGCAACATATTGTTTTTAAAATCAAAATTTCGACATATATTCAACTATTTCAATGATGCGAAATAGTAACTGAGTAGGTATAACTGGAATCAAGTTTTTATTAATTCACAAAAATCCAAGTTGAATAAATTTAATATAAGACTCAATAAATGGAATACTGAAACATCTGTAATGCTCTATTCATAAGCTTAATGTTGAAAATATGGTTCTCATGACTCCTAACTTTTAGTATTGAAAATTTCGAAATTTTCGATAGGTCATTCAATGAACCAACTGAGTTTCTTTACCACTCAACACTTTCAATATCTGATATAACTTATGGGAGTTACTTATCCAAAAAACAAACTTATTAATCAATCCTATGCCTACTATTGAATTTAATAGTTACTAATCAGTTACTAAACTACTGAAATAATATTTCAGTTTCAACTGGCTGTCTTCTTATTTCCGTGGAATATCGAGTACAAATTATTAAGATCAAACATTTGTCACTTTTTCGAATTAATTTTAATATTGTTAATACGATTGGTAGATGAAAACCACAGTTTTCCCTACCGATCTGGAAGTATACAAACAGACTCTCCCACTTCCAGTAATCAAATTGAAAAAGCGCATGAAAACATCTGCTATTAGCGTTCCTTTTTAACCTACCCCTTTTTATTATTATTCTTTTTCCAGAGCATCTACTCAAGAAGCCCTTGACGGTCGTCGACCAGTTCCATTCTCATCTTGAACCAATGAAATTCATCAGGAGAGACATGCTGAAAGATCAGGTAGGCAGATAATAGGGCACTAACTAACTATTCCTAACCGACTTAATAGGATAATTTCATTAATGTACTTGTCCCAGCGCTGCCTTAACAAGCGCAGATTACAATAACTGATTGGTTCCGCTCCATTTCTACGGACTATTTAGCTCGGAAGATGTCTGAAAAACGTTATATTCATTGTTAGTCGCAAAATGATGGAATAGATAGTAACGTAGAAATCTGTTGCAGATCTCCTTCAGCTACTCGAGGAACAAGGAAGAATGGAACGTTGTGAAGATAGAAGGAATCGATGTCAAGTATGACACCAACAGGTAAGCATCAGGAAATTATTACGTTTACAACTGGGTAAGGCATATCTTGCCAGTATGCTGATCTATCAATAAATTTCACAAATTTGACGAGTGATTTTTCGGTAGTAACATTCTGTTAGGAAAAACGCTATCGCAGCGAGCTGCATTAGAAGAGCAGGTTTTCATAACGTATCCAGTTTAAAAAATATATTCATTCAATCATAATTTTCTTCTAAATTAAAAAAAAAGCACCTTCTAATTCTTCTTGTGTAAACAATATTTATTTCCTCCCCGGGGGATCAACCCCCAACCAATTCGTACCAAAACCAATCACATCCAAGGTATCATACGAAACTACGTACTTACAAACTTTCAACCCTATTTCTATTAAATTGCGCCCTTTATCGTGTAAACAAGATTTATTTCCTTCTCCGGGGGGTCTACCCTCCAACCAATTCATATAGAAATAAAAAGCATCCAAGATATCGTACGAAACTACCTACCTACAAAGTTTCAACCCTATGGTACCAAAATTGCGCCTTCTATCGTGTAAACAAGATTTATTTCCCTGGGGGGTCAACCCCATAACCAATTCGCATTAAAACCTAATCCATTCAATATATCATACGAAACTACCTACTCACAAACTTTCAATCCTATGGCTCCAAAATTACACCCTTTATCATGTAATCAAGATTTATTTCCAAGATATAATATGAAAATACGTATTTACAAACTTTCAACCCTATTGCTTCAAAATTGCGCCCGTTATCGTGCAAACAAGATTTATTGTGTTTTTGGCTCAAATTGGTTGAAGTGTTGACCTCCCAGGTCAACACAATCCCGACCAAGATATCATTCGAAACTACCTATTCACAAACTTTCAAACCTATTGCTTCAAAATTGCGCCCGTTATCGTGTAAACAAGATTAATTTTCCTCCAGAGGGGTAACCTCCCCAACCAATTTGAACCAAAAGCAATCCCATCCAAGATATCATACGAAAATAACTATTTACAAACTTTCAACCCTATTGCTTCAAAATTGCGCCCGTTATCGTGTAAACAAGATTTATTTTGCCCCCAGGGGGGTCCACCCCCCAACCAATTCGAACCAAAAACAATCCCATCCAAGATATACGAAACTACCTATTTACAAACTTTCAACCCTATTGCTTCATAATTGATTGTAATAAAATACATAAGCACATACATACCAACTTTACTATACCATTTAAAAAAAAAAAATCGTGTGAGCAGCAGAGCTCCGTCACTAACTTCGTATATTTCACACGAACTGTATCGCGTCGATATGCGATTCGAAAGGAATGATTAGAAAATAATTTATTTTATTTAAAAAAGGCGTGAGCAACAGAGCTCCATCACTAAGGTCGTATTTTTCACGCGAAATGAATCACGTCGATATGCGATCCTAACGGATAGAATTATATTTTGAAAAATCACACTTAAATAGCTTGTATTGTATGTATTGAAACCAAAAAAGGATTTTAAGTCAACATAATCTCAATGTACGTACCAAAATTCAACCTTTTAACACAATCTGCAGAAGCTATGGAGTTCGGCATTTTCTCCAGAACCACGAAAAAAGAAAAATACGTAAAAATGGCGGCGGTTCGTAAAATTTAACCAAATTTTGATAGATTCGTTCTGCAACGAAAACAATCCCAGGTACGAATTTCAGCTCATTTGACCCGATGGGTGCCGCTGGAGATGCCAATATTTACCGGGAAAAAAAAATTAATATATCAGAAAATCGTGGTCTAGGAGGTCTAAAATGGGTAGTAAAAGTACTCCCGTACTTAACTGTTTTCCTCTCAAAATGCATCTCGTACTGAAGAACTACGCTTTCAGTAGCAAACTTATATTTAAAAAATAAATTCATATCACGTATTTACATTACCTACACAACCAAGTTATAGATAACTCTGCTACAATATAAGCATCAAAGCAACCAGTATCTTCAACAAATACTATAAAATATTTAAAACTTTCAACGTCAACGAAAAATAGGTACGGCAGTACTTTCTAAATTCGTTTTAAAATACCTCCTGGATCACGATTTTTTTGATGTCTAGTACTTGGTGAAATTCAGTCACTCCAAACTTTGGCTGAGGCAGTGCCAGGCTGGTACATCAGGAGACTGTCGCAAACCTTTTCGGGCTTTTTGGAGGGTATATGGAGCTAACAAACCGATTGTTAAGGATTTTCGCACCCCCAAACTCCCTTCAAATTTAGTTTGACTTTTTGGCGGTATAAACTGTTTTCGTCAACCCGTGATATTTATATGTAGATATTACTTACATTTTCATGGTTTACGTGGTTTTTAGAATCTACCTAAGCTTCTGAATAATGGGTTAGAAGGTTGAAATTTGTATGAAACAAATAAGAAAATTGTGGCGCTTATTGTATTGACGTTGTTCTCATGAAATTTCAACAAATTCTATTACTTACATCATAAATGTAATTAATGAAATGAAACTTTTTGGTATTGATGACTCAAAGTCAGGGCCGTATCCAGGGGGGCGCCAGAGGGGGCTGAGACCCCTCTGGAATTATCTAAGCCCCCTCTAGAAAGGATGCCAGAATTATTACAAACCAAAAATGTTTATATCTGCGTTGAAACATAAAACTAGCCTAGTTACAAACAAATCTACCTAATTGTAAAACTGACTCAAAATTATTTATTTGTGGCATCTCTTAACCCGCAAAACATGTTGACGTTTTTTATCCTAAAATGAAATAGCGACAAACGAACGGCTACCATCAGGGTTGCCAGATTTTTCAGAGCCATGTTGCACTTTAGACGCTAATTTGTCGCCCAAAATCTCAACCGTGATTGCGACATGTTAACGGGGAAACATTGGTAACAAGTATTTTTCATATAAAATTCACTTACTCTAGGAGTTATTTCATAAGTGTTGTGCTGCTAATTTGTCGCCCAAAATCGCAATCATGATTTTTTTCGCAACTCCACGAAAAAATAGGGCACCCAACATGTTGCCTACTCGTCCGAAAAACAATAATAGGTACTTTCGGGACTTTTTACTTAAATTACTATTACAATAAAAACCACGATTCGGTTACAAATATCTTTATTTTTATATAAACTGTTCACAAGACATCATCATCATCTTTGTCTGTGCTTGAAGTTGTGGATTGGTTATGCTACTGTACATATCAGAATTAAATTTTGCACACATATCTTTGCTAGGCTCAAATTATTTACAGAAAATCTCATTTATTTCCAAGTGAGATCTAATAGATACAACTGCATTTAACGTCTTTAGTATCATTTTATTTCGAATTTTATTTTTAACAATATCAATCAATGAGAATATCCTTTCCACGAATGAATTGGATGACGGTAACCTTAGAAGAGTAAATGCAAATAGAGATAAATCTTCAAACATGAATTTGTAGGCTGCATATTTTAAATCTATAATCTTCCTCCAAAAAGTGGCTCTATGATATAAACGTCTATAGATATATTTATTTGTTTATATTTAATGATGAAAGTACATTTTTATTTTTTTTAAATATTTTTTATTTCTATTAGTTTCATTTATATAGAGTTTTCTAGGAGAGATTTTTTATTTATTATTTTTATAAGAATAAATTTTTTGTGAAAAGACATAAAAAGCTGTATATTCCTATCTTTTTTTTACGTACCTGTATTTATTTTAGTTCTATGTAAAAAACAAGCTCCCTCAAGAATTTCTTCAGCCCCCTATAGAAACCAGTGCTGGTTACGGCCCTGACTCAAAGGTATCTTCATTCTGCAATAAGTGCTTTTATTTTCAATCAAATTATCTAAGAAAATGAAAGAAGTAATTGTTATGAGAAATTAATTTGGATATATTATTTTCTTCGTTTTATAGATTGTGTATTAGTATTCGAAAAAGAAATTAACGTTGAAAATTTCAATTATAGAGAATTTTTAGACATCGTCTTGTATTCTTGCATTTCACCAAATAATTACCTCGTTTCTAAGGAGATAATGCAAACAGGAATAATAGTTTATGATAAGCAATGTCGTTCGACGGAAAAGCGATCCAAGGGAATGTTCAAAATGAAAGACTAGAAATACCGTGACATTTTGAAGCATTCTCATTTGTAGTGTTTTAGGTTTAATGCAAGTTCACTTTGCATACTTCACAGTTGAAATGATGATAATTATACTATTACACTTATTCCTCTTAAGGTTGCCGGAAATTATGATAAATTTTGTACAATTGAATTGAATTGTTAAAATGAATGAAACTAATTGGATTAAATTTTCACCCAAAATTTATTTTTCAATGTGCTATTGGATTTGACTACTATATTGTGAAATAAATTTTTAATAATCTCGTTAATAATAATTAGATAAAATCAGTTTTATTTCAATGAAAAATAAATGAAAGGTTATTAGTGCAAACATTTGCTTCAAAAAAAATTTCAATTGCCATAATTTCAACTTCCAGTATGGGAGTGTTTATATTCCGTATAAATTGGAAATTTGTCGTTTAATTAAGAGCGTATGGCGCTTTCGAAATAATCTAGACGAAATACGTTCACAATCGGTTCCATTATCAAACCGTGTGGGAGTGTAGGTATTTGAATGGGACCATTCCATTCCTCGATGACTATAATGAGAGTCGCAGAGAAAAAGCTCATATCATTATTCATTTGTAGGAGTAATTGAAACAATTACGGCCGGGCTAATCAGCCGTTTAAAATCCGACTAAGAAGTATCGAATTAATGGACCGTTCTTCGTCCGATACGTGTGTTCACATTCTATTAAATTCTATTACAGGTCGGCCTCATTTATGAAACCCGGTTCATTTATTATAAAACGTATTTATAAACCTGAAATATGCAGGTGCGACTGTGCGGCTGATTAAACGTAGCGAGAATTTAATCGAATCTCACTTCTGAAAATGTAACGCTTCATTAAATTGAATGGTTTACGGGTAAGATTCAGGGAATCATACATTCTTCACCCGCCGTCATTCTTTGACAAACGAAAGACACACGTTGGTGTGCCTCAAGGACCTATGTTGTTACCGATGCTTCATCGTATTAATTTCGATGATCTAATGAAATCGACTGAAAACAAAATTGTAACCTTCGCTGACGATTGTACTCTAACAGAATCCACCACCAACAAGAAGCTTGTTAGTGCATCTACATCTCACTATCATCGTGTTACGCCAACCATAAACAGCGGCCTCAAGATCATTCATAGAAGGGTATCTTCTACTTTAATTGCTCTCATTGCCACTAAGACGTAAGCAGCTAGGCTCTCATGGATCATCAATTATTATGAACACGTCTTCCATCATTGCGAAGTTATCTTTCTCGTGTTTAGAATTTGTTCACGCCTAAGCAGATATTGCTGCCTTATAAGACTCAAGTTCCTCCAAATATGCACTCTCTGCACCTACTTGATTAATGTTAAAAAAGTGCAGTTATTTGCTGAGACTTACACCGGTTCAAATCTACCATGAACTGTCATTTATTGAAATCATCTCCGGGCGCTCGAAACTCGTTATAAGCTTCATTTTTTCCGAAAGCTGCTCATAATAAAACGTTTCCAAAATGTTGATATAAATCTATTAAACACTGCCGGCTGTATGAAAGATTTGTGACACATTATTTTAACAAATCAAATTATCGAAAATGGAATTCATTTCTGTAGATACTAATTTTGGTGTGCAGGACGATACTTCAAGTTACTTGGTAGCTTCTTTCGAAAATTTTTCAGTGTATTGTGATGCGATAACATGTCTTTTTTATTTAAGCCTGCACCTCCTCCATTCTTTCCGTTTAACTTATCACAAGGTTGTTTACTGTGATAAAATTAATAAAGAAATCCATCGATGTAATCAATTATTAAGGGTAATTTTAATAATTCTATGTCTGGCGGAATTTCATCATTTTGAAATATCAGCGTATTCAAGGTTAAAATTTTTAGCAAGAAAGGGCATTACCTAATTGCGGAATTTTTTCAACGCCATGAAGATCTAATTTTGCAAAATTTCGTTAAATGCACCTTTATTGTTCATTACACTTATTTATTTTTTTTACTTATGAATGGAAATTAGAGAAAAAAATTACGTTATTGACAAAATTTAAACAAATGTAGAGCAGAATTATCGGTATAGCCCGCTTTTATGGAAGCAGCCGTTGACACGTGTTTTGGACTTTTTGGTCCTCATCAGAACGGCGTAGCCAAGCATTAGATTGAAAACTTGGAGATGAAAATAGCACAACAAACGAAATCCCCTGCTACGGAAGATAATCACACATTTGTGGCTTATTGTTTGAACTCTCCGGTTTGGGAGATTTGGTCAAACTTTGCCACGGAGGCGATTAATGCCATCCGGGAGATCTCAGACCGAGTAAATAAACAACAACAAAGAAATTAGTCGCGGGAAAATATTAAACAAGTAGAGCAGAATTATCGGTATAGCCCGCTTTTATGGAAGCAGCCGTTGACACGTGTTTCGGACTCTTTGGTCCTCATCAGAACGGCGTAGCCAAGCATTAGGTTGAAAACTTGGAGATGAAAATAGCACAACAGACGAAATCCCCTGCTACGGAAAACAATCACACATTTGTGGCTTAAACAAATGTAGTTGATAAAAAGTATCTTTCAACAAACGGAATTGTTCCAGATTATTGAGTAAGTGTGCATGTTGTAGCTGTATAATTCATGATATGAAAATTTTCACTACATTTCAATAATTATTATTCGTTATTCAGTTTATGTAACTGCTGCATTAATCATGTTAGTGCAGAGGAATGGTCGAGAAGTGAAGATTGATGTCTACCTCAGGTTTACCCTGAAAGGTTCAGGGACGTCTCTGGTCGAATAGTTCAGAAGTCGAAATATGTAAAATCGTCCAAACATTTGGTTTTTGACGCAATAACCAATTATTTTTTACAATTACTATAAATCAGGATTTTTGACTTATTCGCCTTAAAATATATACAGAGATATAGGTTTTAAATATTATAAAAGGATGACATGGAGCATCACAAGTGAGAGATAATGAATTATTTTCAACAAGACATAGATGATATGGTTTAATTGCAACTCCTCTGCTTGCTTCGTTTGCCTCTCTTATCACCAATGTGCGCTCGGATACATCGTTGCACGAGGGTGGATCTTGCTGCGTTCGGTGTACGTTCAGGCTTGCCTCACTTTGACTTATCAACAACGATCGAATAGGGTCGGAGCGTCGTACTAGCTGTCTGAGGTAGACGTGTGTAACTCAGGCCAGAGCCGGTTCGAATATTCAGATCACTTGAAACTTAAGTTATTGAGCTGCGGCTCAATTGCGAACTAAACGGCTCACGGCTCGCAAAAGTAATGTTAAGTTGTCATTGTCAATTTGCTCACTTGCGGCCAGTAACTGGCATGTACATGTTCTCAGATAAACCAGTGCATAACTACTGAAAAAATTGATTCGTTTCGTTTTGTGATCTGCGGTCTATGTTTATTTGTTGAGTTTCCCATATAAAAGCCAAGACAGGCTGAGGTATTCCCTGCGCTGTCTCAATGAACCAATTCTTGGCTCTACTTCAAACCTATTCCCGGCTTCACAGTTTAAACTAGATAATTATCTTGTTGATTCCCTTGAATCTGTTAAAATTTTGCGCGAGTTCTTGAAGAATAATCCCAAGTGATTATAAATCAATAGAAAGTTAAATAAGGGCTATTACGCCCTTTCTCTTATACTATTAGGCACTTTGGTTCCATAGTCCATTTTCAATTTATACTACAGCTTAATTTACAGTCACCTGTCCTATAACGTACTACATAATATGGGGTGTTTTCCTAAGTCCATACAGGTCTTCAGATCCCAGAAACGAGTTCTTCGATTTATGTTTATGTTGGGCAGCAGATACTCTTGTAGAACACTTTGTGTTTAAAAAACTTCAGAGATTCCTATGTTTCTTTTCGCTGAGAACAATCGTTTACGTTAGAGAGAAAATAAATCATTTCAAAATGTCATCATCATATCTCTCATTACAGGACAGTGAAGATGTATAATATCCTACTTTTTAAATACAGAAGCTAAATCTGAATTTGATCAGAAAAAAGTAGGATGTTTGTTGTTGAAAAAGGCTTATTATTCTGTAAGCGAATATCTCTCAGATATTCATATGTCGGTTGATATATATATATATATATATATATATATATATATATATATATATATATATATATATATATATATATATATATATATATATATATATATATATATATATATATATATATATATATATATATATATATATATATATATATATATATATATATATATATATATATATATATATATATATATTAAAACAATGGTTAAAAATAACAATTTACACATTTATTATAAGAAATAACGCATGACGCACGTTTCGGTGGAACTTCACCTTCTTCAGATGCTAATGGCAAACTAACTATGATTCTCTGTTATATCGAAAACAAGAAATGACAAATTATGTAGAAGGGGTAAATACAAAGATGGTTACAAATAATTATTAGAAAAGGAAAAACCAATTCTGAACTGCTAGTCAGGTAGTTCGGTAATTTTGAAAAGATTAAGAAGGGGACTTGAAGAATGATCGATTTGGCTATTCAATAGGAGACCGGAATGCTTGTATTTATTTATCTGTAATGATTCTAAAAAATTAAGTTTCATTCCCTTACTTTCAGTATTTAATATCTTAAAATTGAAATTGAATGTGTGATTTTCTTGGATTAAATGGTTTGCATAATGTGAATCAGACTTCTGATTAACAAAGCTACGTTTGTGTTCTGAAATTCTAGTTTGAAAACTTCTGAAAGTTCTACCAATGTAAAATTTATCACAATCGCCACAATTAATTTTATAAACTCCTGATTTATTATCTTTATGAACTTTGGATTTATTATTTCTTATATGATTTCCTAAATTATTACCGGTACGATAAGCAAAGTTAATGTTGTGCTTAGATAAGAGAGATTTAAGTTTTTTACTTGAATTTCCGATGAAAGTGAGGCTGTTGTATTTGATATTATTTTTAGTAAGGGGGTACACTTGGTTAATCGCATTTTTGAAAAACTTTTTATCTATCATATTGTCTATAATATTGGGATCATAATTATTATTTACGGCAATTTGTTTAATTATATTTTTCTCGATGTTCCGGTCTCCTATTGAATAGCCAAATCGATCATACTTCAAGTCCCCTTCTTAATCTTTTCAAAATTACCGAACTACCTGACTAGCAGTTCAGAATTGGTTTTTCCTTTTCTAATAATTATTTGTAACCATCTTTGTATTTACCCCTTCTACATAATTTGTCATTTCTTGTTTTCGATATAACAGAGAATCATAGTTAGTTTGCCATTAGCATCTGAAGAAGGTGAAGTTCCACCGAAACGTGCGTCATGCGTTATTTCTTATAATAAATGTGTAAATTGTTATTTTTAACCATTGTTTCAATATGTTTATTAATTTACACCAAGTATCGGCCCAATCAATCCAAAAAAAAAAAAAAAAATATATATATATATATATATATATATATATATATATATATATATATATATATATATGAGAAAATTGAATTTGCCCCAAAACTATTCTCGATCAATTACATGTGTTGAAAACCGGAATGATAACCGTATGACAAGAAAAGTCCAGAGTTTTTTTTGTCGTTTTGGTTTTCTTCTTTTCTATTCAAAGAAATGCCCGCTGGAGGCAAAGTCCGATACTGCTCTGCTTTACGTCTAGTACATCACAGTACAGACCGTGGCGGAAGATATACTGGTTACGCTTTATGTGACAATTTTTCACACCGGTCAAAAGCCGCTCTGATGATAAACGACGGTGTACTCGAAGGGTGTCGGAAAGGTTAATTCCTAGAGATAATTATAAATAGACGAGGCTGTGGACTGAACTATGATAAATAACCGTGCATGAGGAAGGGGTTTAGACTTATAGAAAGCCATCGACCCGCGATATTGCTTTTATTAGAACGAAATTCCTTATCGCAGGTTTTTACTTCAGGCTATGCCTAAAATAATGAATGTAAGCGTAACACTCTCAAGGTCAGTGTTTTCAAAAGCCTATCCTTTCAACTCTTCTCACGGGCAAATGGTACATTTTGGTATATACATAACTTAGGTCCAATCGACTTATTTTGACCTCTACTACACTTGGTAGCTCTGTTTCAGAAATTTCGGGACACCCTGTATTATTTTCTCTAATCGCTTGAATGGTTTTCGGTACACCATGAACTCTTTAGATACTACATCTAATTAAAAACGGATGCGCTCATTTTATTATTCAAGTGTTCGCAAAGGAATCGAATTCGTATAGAAAAACCAATCAGAAATACTTACAACCCGTAAATCTCCTCTGAACTGTAGAATTATATAATTATAAGAGATATACATACATATATATATATATATATATATATATATATATATATATATATATATATATATATATATATATATATATATATATATTTATTCGAATTGTTGTTGCCTGTGATCTATTTTTAATCTCTTGATAATTATTAGCAATAACAGGCTGGTTGAATCTTAAAAAACTCGATTTTATTAAAAAGTTGACGTTTCACTACGACATTCGTAGTTTTTCAAAACTTTTGAAAAAAATTGAAATTTCTTTGACATTTATTGATTTGAAAAGATTTGAATAGAAAAGACTACTTTGTCTCGCTAAAATTTTGTTCGAATGTGGTTGTTCTTTGTTATTTATTACGTGCTATTTAGTCTAATATCAACATTCAAAATTGTTATCATTAGATGGCAAGGGAAACCACAGAAACCTTTACCTACGTAATGTTAGAAAATAAAACTAATAGGGTATTATTTATCTAACAACAAAGAAATTAGTCGCAGGAAAATATTAAAAAAGTAGAGCAGAATTATCGGTATAGAACGTTTATATGGAAGCAGCCGTTGACACGTGTTTCGGACTCTTTGGTCCTCATCAGAACGGCGTAGCAAAGCATTGGATTGAACATTTGGAGATGAAAATAGTACAACAAATAAAAACCTCTGCTACGGAAGACAATCACACCTTTGTGGACTATTGTTTGAACTCTCCGGTTTGGGAGATTTGGTCAAACTCTGCCACGGAGGCGATTAATGCCATCCGCGAGATCTCAGAACGAGTAAATAAACAATAATAAAGAAATTAGTCGCGGGAAAATATTAAATAAGTAGAGCAAAATTATCGGTTTAGCCCGTTTATATGGAAGTAGCCGTTTTTAATGAAATTTTTATTTAGAATTTCAAATCTTTTGAAAAAGGTACTCACAATCTAGAACAATGTTTGAAACTCTCAGCTTAAGTTTGGGATCATTGCCATATTTTCAGCTTGCAATATTTAATTATTTATTCGAATTGTTGTTGCCTGTGATCTATTTTTAATCTCTTGATAATTATTAGCAATAACAGGCTGGTTGAATCTTAAAAAACTCGATTTTATTAAAAAGTTGACGTTTCACTACGACATTCGTAGTTTTTCAAAACTTTTGAAAAAAATTAAAATTTCTTTGACATTTATTGATTTGAAAAAATTTGAATAGACAAAGACTACTTTGTCTTAATGACGAGTTTTTTAAGATTCAACCAGCCTGTTATTGCTAATAATTATCAAGAGATTATATATATATATATATATATATATATATATATATATATATATATATATATATATATATATATATATATATATATTTATATATATATTTATATATATATATATATATATATATATTTATATATATATATATATATATATATATATATATATATATATATATATATAATATATATATATATATATATATATATAAATATATATATATATATATATATATATATATATATATATATATATATGTATATATATATATATATATATATAAATAGATAGATATATGAGGCCTGGCAAAAAAATTCTGGGACTTTGGTAGTAACTCGGGCACTGCAATATTCGCAAGCATGTTAATGCAAAGAGGGTACATTTAGCACTGGTATAGATTTCAAGTCTGTAGTGTGTGGCATTCGATTTTCATCGCAGTTTTTCGAGAGAACAACTTTTTGTGTGATATCGTGAAAATGGATTACTAGAATTTGAAGCAACGTCTTGTGATTCAATTTTTGGTCAGCAGTGTCGAATGGGCTAAACGATTCAAGAAGGGGCCTGAATCAGTGGAAGACTATCCGCATGAAGGTGCTCCCCTTTTCTCGTATCGACACGAATGTCGAACGTTTGCGCGAGCTGGTATCAGCTAGTCGCCTTCCAGAAGGTTATACAGGGACTGGATAATTTTATGTTGACGTCCTGGAGCAGCCGGGAGCGCGTATTTTCCTCGTAAGCTCTGAACTCCGAAAAAACGAGTGGATCCTCCACCATGACAATGCGCGGGCCCATTCCTCCTTTAGTTTTTGGCCCGAAAAAACATTCCCACGATGCCACACCCACCCAATAGCCCGGATTTGGCACTGTGCGACTTTTTTCTGTTTGCCAAAATGAAGAGCCACTTCAAGGGGACTCACCACAGCGGCGTAGAGGAGAAGGAGGCTGTGACGGCGGTTCTCAACACTCTTACTTCGGAGTACTTCCTGGGGTGCTTCGAGGGGTGGGAGAAGCGGTGGAAACGGTGTATAGAGTTGAAAGGGAAATATTATGAGGGCAGATAATAACATTTTTCATCAACTTAACTAGTTTGTGTTCTTTAAGAAATTACCGGAATTTAATTACCAAACCTCGTATATATATATATATATATATATATATATATATATATATATATATATATATATATATATATATATATATATAGTATATATATATATATATATATATATATATATATATATATATATATATATATATATATATAGTATATATTTATATATATATATATATATATATATATATATCAAAATTCTGATTACGATTTCGATCTATTAAACGGGTTGCAACAATGAAGAAAAAATTTTTTATATTCGTTCAAATATTCTTGTTTTTCAAATTTCATATTCATATTTTGTGATATGTCTTTTTTATCGAAACCATTTATGAACAACTTGATTAAAAAATTTATTCATCATTCTTGATGAATTTGTACAAAAAGGACTGAGCAATTGACTGAGCAACTATGATGAGATCAAAAAAGATTGAATCTCCCTGCTGTTCTTGAGTTGGAGTCATGTTCCATATTCTTATTATATTTCATTGTGAAATCAATACAGAGGTCTCCATGCTAGTCAACTTGTAGATATACCTTCATCGGGAGACCTATTTGATGATTTTGAATTATTGAATTTTTTCTTGTGTAAATTTTGCGATAAAATGTAATAAGTGTCTAACAAGATATTGTTTGTTTTCACAAGGAACCAACGACGGTTCCGAACGACCAATTGACTTGAATCTATGTCGGTACCTAACATATCTATGCAAATTTTGAAACTAATAATTCACAACCCACAATTCTCGGTTCCTATATGAACAACAAACTCTACCGCTGGGATACCGAAACCTCTGAATAAAATGCTTCGATGGAAAGAAGAACGACTCAATATTGCATAATATCTTAATAGTAATAATTCATTGGACAGTTATTTCCTAGATTAGATTCTAAAATGAGATTTAGCACTTTGCTGATTCCCAAGATTTTTACTGCGGTTGAATCCCTTTTTTTCCCTAATGTTTTATTGTGTTGTTAGGTTTGCTTCACAGGAGTGAGAAATAAAGTTGAAAGAATATGGATCGTTAAAATTTTATCACCTGTAATGCTATAGCCAGGCAATAAACATTTAAAAAATCATCGGAAGCATATTTTGTAGACTTTAAACCCTGTCTCATGAAACCAGATTGTCAATTACTTTTGAAATCTTTATTTCAATTCGTAGGCTATTTGATTCTAGAGGATTTATTGATTACCAATAAATAGTAGTATATTATTTCGGTTAATTTGAATAACTATTATCCATAAAGAATTTTATTTTTCACTTGTATATTATTTGTAAATTTTACCTTAGATACGGTTGTTATAAATAGACTCATTATGCCCTAGGGTGTTATGAGCGGGCATTATGGATCATAACGCCCGTTCATTATAAGAGGGCAACTGAAGCAACTTCCATTGATTAAATAATTCATAATCCTTGTCGTATACGACTCTGGAAAAATGTTTCAAACAAAAGTTGTAGAACAAGCAAATGTCTACAAAAATGGTTCTCACTTTTTTTTTTCTTAGATTCACCATTTCTGAGAAAAAGCGATTTTAAAATTTATTGGAATTGTATTCTCCATATTATACATGAGTACGCTGCATTATTGGATGCATGATATAATATAATAATATTTATAAAGTAATATAAATATAAAATATAGATAAAATATATTATTATTATTATAATTCCCTCGTAGTGTAAACACTTGGTTATATTATTGATTTTTTATTAAAGTTTGTGCTTTATTTAGTTTTTAAAGTATGTCGCAATTATGCTTCATTTGTGATAAAACTTTAAATGAAAGTGAAATTGTTACTGTTGAACGTGGCATGAAGGCGTTAATTGACGCAAGTATTGAAAGAGGTGATAAATTTACTGACTATTTAAAGAACCAAAAAACCGTGACAATTCATGTGCAGTGTCGTAAAAACTACACTCGGAAGAGTACTATTGTTGCAGTGAAAAGACAACATAATGAAGAACAAGTCAGTACATCTCAAGCTCAAATAAGTCCTCCTCGAACTAGAGCACGAGTAAGCGAATCAGCTTTTTGTTTTACAGTTAGAGCAATCAACAGAAGAAAAAGAAGAAGAAGAGGAGGAAGAAGAAGAAGACTGTGAATAATCAGTTTCCTAAAATAATTTATAAATTGCTAGTATTTAACCACCAAATTGTTTTTATATTGGGTGTTGAGATATAAACTTAAGCTTATGTCTCAATGCTCAACCCTAATGATTGTTTTAAATTTATTTTCTTCAATTAACGTCAAATAAATAATAAGTAGTCATTTAAAAATTGAAATGTAAATGAATGCAATTATAGTAACTAGCAAAATTTTTGTAAACCTTTTATTTGTAAAAAAATTGCTATATTTCAAGTGGTTGAAAAAGAAGCAGTAAAATTTCGAAACTGGTCAGCCAAATTATTTTGTTTTATTTTGTTTAATCCCCTCATCCCTAGATGATTTTTACATTTATGCCGTATAGTTGGACTACCGGGGAAACGTTAAGAAAAGTCCGATACAGTAGGCAGCGCTTAGTCATGCATAATTATGGAGAATACAAAAAAAAAAGTAAGAACCATTTTTGTAGACAATTGCTTGTTCTACAACTTTTGTTTGAAACATTTTTTGATAAAACTAACAGTTTCGCCGAAAATCCAAAAAACCTATTTTTGTGACCTTTGACCTCGAATAACTTTTTTAGCAAACACAGGATTTATGGGGACTTTTTACAATTTCATTATAATGGTGTCCCCAACGTTTATGCAAAAATTCAGCTGGTTGGGAATTTATGCAAGGTTAATGTCTATTTTGACCGGGCTATAAATATGATGACAAAAATATTCACAAACGTCAAAATATCAACAAATGACATGCCTACTATGAGAAGGAAAATGGAAAGTACAGGAGCAATGAACAGATTTTAAAATCGATTTTTCATTATAATAAAATAATTTTTTCGTGAAAAATAGAATCTTGTATGCCCCCCCTCGGGCCAAATGTTAACCTCCGGGCGTTAGGATCTATATACCGCACTTGGTACATAAATAACTATTATTGACTTTTGTTATAAATTTAGGTGCAAAAATTAATGTGTTACAAGACCATAGTGTTGATGAGGATATTGCATTCTCCGTTTCAGCTTTCGAGAATGAATACTGAGCTCTACGTAGATTTTCATATAATGTGTGCAAGAATTTCAAATAAACTGAAGATGCTCATATATCTGAATATGAAACGATATATTGTTTCATTGGTTCGATTTATGACGACATATTGCTCATATACGGCGCATACCTTTCACGTTTGGTTCTGAAAGTTGAGTGTGTGGGTTTGATATTGCTGCACTGATAAGACGTAACTGGCAATAACGTTTTTCATATAACATTTTTCAAATTGCCGTCAAATAGCACAATAAAGAATTTTTACTATTTAAGTTTTTTATCATGCAAAAATATTAGATATAGATATAACTTCGTTATATGTAATTGTTCATATTTCGAATGATAATCATTTGATGAACTACCACAAAATATATTCAGAATGTTCTTACTCATCGAAAGGAATGATTCATTGAGATCGATGGCACGAGAATATTCTGAACAAACTATTAAACCAAAATGAATTCAATTTTCCGCCAATAAAACGAGGTTGTACGTGTAGAATGCTTCAGACGAAGCAGCTTTTGTATTGTATCGTCAGATAACTATGAATCGAAAAAAAATTGAATGACAGGAAATCAGTTCTAACGAAGAATTCTTCCTTTGAAGACACCAGTTTTTGTCTAAAAATATAATATCATCCTCGGAAATAAACGACGTCAGTCCCGTGACGGGGCAACAATGGGTTAGCGCCTTTAGAATATCCAATTATCCCGATCCTCCGGACCCTTGGATCGGCGGAATGACCTCTTCGGACGAAGCAATACCCTATTCATACTTTCGTCTGCCGGTCATTAAGTCTCCAGTGAGGACCCTGATGACGGTCAGATCCCTTGTTTTTCCGTTCTTCGACGACTATTGTGTTACAAAGGATAGTGTTATTGGAGTTTTAGTGCACCCAAGCGGAACATAGAATATCAGCTATATATTATAACACCCATTTATGTCGATATATGTCTGAAATATATCGGTATATTTATCACGTTTTATATTTGATTTAATTCATACTGACGTATAGAGAAATATTCTGAATTCCCTTGATGCTTGAAGCATCCGTTTGAAATTTCCGAAAAATGAAAACTTTTTTCTAGAATTCCTTATCTCTGTACTTAGCGATTCTATGAAAGCTTCTTCATTAAAACATCACGATTATATTTGAGAAAACTTTGCATAATTGTAAATATTTGCAAGACTTGTCCGAATCCTTGGACCCCCAGTTTACCACCCATGTCATTAAAATACATACATTCTTAAGTTTGGAATTGCTACGGTAGCCATTTTATATTTATTTCTTAACATTATTTACGACATTCTCCCGTGGTCTTTAGTTTTCTGTTTTAAGGTATAACTTTATAAATCGATTAAAATGCGTAAAGTTTGAATTACAATGATATTCTTATGTGATTTATTAGAAGTACCGATCCCATAAGAGCTAATGTGGCTTAGACGAAAAATCCATAGACAGATTTGTCAAGATAACTAATTTCTTATGTATGTTAAACTGTGATAAATACAGAATCGGACACAGAAAGATCGCCTCACATGAGAAGGCTGTAGCAAAAGCAGGTAATATATCTTTGTTACCACAAAGCTCGATAGCATTTTTTTAAATGACGTATCAAAAGTTTACTAAGTTGCTCAAGAAGCCCATTAAACTCAAGAACAGCAGACGTATGTTTCGATCTTGTTTGATTTCATCAACTTTCAGACAATTAGCGATTCTTCATTTTGACCAAAAGCATTATTGAAGTTTACAATTAACCATTTACTATTTTTTACTCTCACTGTTAATTTCGAAATTTGGTTCAGTTTTCGACCAAGCGTATATTAACTTAAGATATATTTCACTTCGAACTACATAACAGCCCGAAACGTAGTTTAGTAATTTTCATTTTTCAAGTTTTGTTAAACTCAACTTTCACTACCATATGAATTTTCATTATTGAACCTACAGCTTTAGAGAGTTCTCTGTTTTCGAAAAAACAACTTGTCCCGTGTGGTACAGATCTTGGGAGCTGCCAATCCTAATGTTATACACACAGTCAAATAGTTATTGGTGAGAATTTCCGGTCTTGGCAAACCTTTTCTGGCGTTGTACCACACTTGGCGGTTCGACCATTTCTTGTAACAGGAGAGCCGTCCAAGTGGTACATTTTTCTATGTCGCAAGATTTTTCCTTGTCTTGGGCGAACTGCATCAGCATAATAACATCTCATGGAGTTTTTGGTATCATTCTTTCGAGCAAAACTTCAAAATTGATTGTAATTACGCTTGGCCAGCAGGTCACTTGGGTCGGTCCAAGGAACCAAAAACCAACACATCCAAGATACTTGGAATTTGGCCGGCGGCCATATAGTTTCTTCACGTTGTGAGAGAGATTATGGGTGAGAGGAGGATGAGTAATTTCGTCTAGAATATCAAGAGGCATGTAACTACACCAAGGGGCTTACAACTATTTCAAGGGGTGTGTAACTTGAACCATAGCTCCATGGGTGTCTAATGAACTCGCTAATAAATGCCGATTAAACATGTCATTTTTGGGCAACTCCGAGTGAACTAGTTGCCCAAAAATAACAGCCAAGAAAAAAAAATAAATTTTCACTGCGAAAATTTTATTTCGTATTTTGAATATCTTTCGATTTAAATATTCATTTGATCAAACATTACTTATCTAAATGCATAGCTGAAAGCTCACGCATCAGTGTCTGCCTTATTTTTTTTGTTTGGTCAGCTGTTTTCTACCCTTTGGATATAAGCCTCCTTCTTACTTTGCCAGTTGTCACGGTTGTGTGCCACCTGGTACCAGTTCAGTCCTGCCGCTCGTTTCAAATCGTCGCTCCATCTCATTTGCGGTCTTCCTGTGCTCCTTCTGTTGTTTACCACTCCACTTATCCTGGTATCTTACGACGTGTCCCGCCCAGTCCCATTTCTGAGTGGCGGCGCGTTGCACGACATCATGCACCTTTGTTTTTCTCCTGATCCATTCATTTGTTTTCCTATCCCTTAATGATATCCCAAGTATTCTCCTCTCAATAGCTCTCTGGTTTACTTTGAGTTTGTCAAGTATAGCTTTCGTGAAGGTCCAAGTTTGTGACCCGTAAGTAGTTACTGGTAGAATACACTGGTTGTATAATTCGGTTTCGAGGTTTAGCGGTATGTCTGCCTTATGCATACATTTAATTGATATTTGAATATTTTTAATACAATGGCAGTACAACCATTCACATATCCCGAACATTTTCTTCAGTGGCTTTGCTCAGCCACTGCCATTTACATTCTTCTTCGAGAATAACTACTAACATGAATACTTATGAAGAAACAAGTCCGTAATTATTGTTTATTGTTTCAGGTTCTTATCCTTGCATTGTTTCCTGTTCCCGCAGACCCCCTTCTGCCCAAGATGATCCCGAAGGAATCCCAGGAACGCGGCAACGATCGCCATAACTTCTAGTCATCTTCACGATGTATTATCGCAGCCGAGCCAGAGCTTCTTGAAAAAAATGATAATTTCCGATGAATCATGAAAAAAACTTGACTATCGAAAATGGTCCATCACGGCTCGATTTTCAGACGATTAGGGCGAGAAATTGACACGTGTGCCCAAGGTTCCGATTTCTGCAAGTCATCTTCGTTATCTGTGATTTTGTATATAGACGCCGGATTGATGTGTAACATTTCATTAACGCCTTTCGACGAGGTGAATTGCACCATAGTATATAATTTACTAGTCTGGTAAAGAAAGAAACGTAATCTGAAATTTTTTTTTACTCAATAATAACGTGCAATGTTATGGGGAAATAAGGTCGATGGGTTTCTAGAAATGTGTTTTATTTGATTCAGTGCGTTTCAAACTGCAACTACTATCAAGTCTATTCACACGCAGGATTAATTTTATCCAAAATGAATTTATCTACAGTATTATGCGAATAATCTCGACCATAGTTTTCTTGGCATTTATTTGTTTTATATTACCATATTTGCAATTTTTAGAGTAATTCAGTAATAAACATTTCAATTTTTAGTTTTATTAATCAACCTGTAGTACATTTAGTGTATAACGGAGCAGTTGTCGTCAAGCTTCTCATTCCTGTATCATGCATGAAGCTTAATATATTTCCTCTGTTTGTACAATCCATTTTTTTCAATCAGCACTCGCTTATCATCCACAATTTCTTTATTGGATTGAAATCTAAAACTTCGGTCTTCAAATATATGACCATTATTTCCTGAGCATCACATGAAGCAGAAATATTGATTCATTCACAGTTTTTCAGTTGGATGGTCAAATTTTGCTGCAACGTTTTCATTTATGTATTAAATTAAATAATTCTAAACATAAGAGGAAACTGGATCATAAGAAATGGCAGATTGCAAGAAATGGTTTGTACAGATTTTGTAGTATATCCTATATTCTGCTTCTATTATGATAATAAGATGTGAAGAATGTGAAAATTCGATTTACTTTTACTGAAAGTAAGGAACTCGTCAACCCCATGAATGTTTATAATCAAGAAATGCCTTTAGTTGAAATTGATGTTTATAAATATATCTCATTGCTATCTTCATTACCTGTAACCTTTATTTTATTACATTTTAACAATTATTTTGTTAACAACCAAGAACGAAAGACATATTAAAATTTTTAATTATAATTGTGATATATTGTAAATTTGTGTAGCTATGTTTTCACTTTATATATTGAATTTTATGTAAATAGCTTTAGTTTTAGGTGCAATAAGTATTTGAGAATACAGCTCAATTTTATAACGAATGTATATTAATGAAAATATCAGATGATCGTATATAATTTTATGATTTTATATCTATTATGTTGAAATTTTGTATAGTGTTTTCATGTGGACAGAAATAAATGTACACCGTAATTTTGTTTCTCAATCTTACCTAAGAATAGTGTTTTTTGTTGGATGTTCAATTTTCTATGGAATAGTCAATCAAAAATTATTTATAGTGCCTTAAAATGAGTATTTTGCTGAAGAGAGGTACCAAACTGCAGTAGGTTTGTTAGTAGGCCAAGCTACAGAGATTTTTTCATGTAAAAAGTGTTAGAAGAAAACCGGCTGCGCCATTGTTTGTAAAATAGTTCCATATGATATAGTGATATGTTTTTCACTCGACTTTATTATTCATAACTTTGTTATTGACAATTTTATGCAAAAAATTTCATTTTTTTTAGTTTTTTGCTTATAAAAATGAAACTATCAGAGTAAACGTGATGGTGTTAATAGACTAATTGTAGAAAATGAAAAGACGATGAAAATGAGAAGTGGTACGACTCGATCAGACCCTTAGTTTGAGAGGAAATAGGAAAAAACCGGCCAAAATGCAGTTTTTTCAAAAATTCTTAACTCGCTTATTTTTTGAGTTGCAGCGTAGATCCTCCGGCCAGTATTAGCTATTGATATAAACTTCATTTGTGCGAAGATCAGAAACTGTCCGATGCATAGTTTTTGATTTGTTGCCATTTGATTATGATATATGTTATGCAATTTTCCAGCAGACCTGAATGCGACAGGTATGGTCCGATTTCAATTTACTGAAAAGATTTTGAAAGTAGAATTCTCATAGTTCAAAACGTTCATCTTGGTTTTTCATAAAAACGCTGAGAAATATGTTAAAAATAAAGCTGAACATGACAAAAAACGGCCGAGCGCGTGAGAGTCGTTGAAGAGTGGGGGTTTACAATTATTATCTGACAACGTTTAGAAATTACTGTCATGTTCAAAATGCCGACGCTTTCGAATGTCATACTTCTCCTTGCCTGCTGCTCTACCCCCACTCTTCAACTACTCTCACGCGCTCGGCCGTGTTTCGTCATGTTCAGCTTTATTTTTAACATATTTCTCAGCGTTTTTATGAAAAACCAAGATGAACGTTTTGAACTATGAGAATTCTACTTTCAAAATATTTTTAGTAAATTGAAATCTGAACACACCTGTCGCATTCAGGTCTGCTGGAAAATTGCATAGTAACATAATCAAATAACCACAGATCAAAAACTATGCATCGGACAGTTCCTGATCTTCGCACAAATGAAGTTTATATCAATAACTAATACTGGCCGAAAGATCTACGATACAACTCAGAAAATAACCGAGTTAAAAATTTTTGAAAAAACTGTATTTTGGACGATTTTTTCCGATTTTCTCTTAAACTAAGGGTCTGATCGAGTCGTCCTACTTCTCATTTTCTTCGTCTTTTCATTTTCTACAATGAGTGTATTGACACCATCACGATTACTTTGATAATTTCATTTTTATAAGCAAAAAACTAAAAAAAAAATTTTTTCATTAAATTGTTAATAACTAAGTTATAAATAATAAAGTCGAGAAAAACATATCACTTCATCATATGGAACTATTTTACAAACAATGGCGCAGCTGGTTTTCTTCTAACACTTTTTACACAAAATGCTCCCTACAAATCTCTGTAGCTTGGCCTATACGGCAATGTCACGATTATCGAATGACTTTTAGATATTTAAATAGGAAAACTAACTATAGGAATAATAATCTAGATGAAACAAGTCTAACCAGCAGCATAGCTTATAAGTCTTGCATCAAGACTTTCCAAATTTTTTTTTATGTCGTGTATATATATATATATATATATATATATATATATATATATATATACATATATACAGTGGCGGATTTACAGATTTGCCGCCCGCAGGCTATTCAATTTTTTGCTGCCCCTAAATTTTGATATGTTAGTCCACAATCATATCAATTTTCTATCAATAAAATTCCAACTTTTTTATCCATCATCATCGGTACATCAACTTTTTCTGTATGGTTAGTATCATTGAGGACTATGTACCGTGTTAGATCCTTGATTATTTTTATAGCAAAGAATGATCAAAAACCATTGTTTCAAGCAAAACATATCTCAATCATGTACCACTTTAGAGTAAGGTAAGGCATGTATTTAAACTATGCAATACTTACATAATATGAATAAAGCTCACATACAAAATATACATTTGGTGAAATAAATATAAGTATTTATTATTACACTCACAGTTTAAAAACAATACAATATCTTTTCTTAATTATTTGATAGTATTATAATTTAAGTAAAATTATAAAAGCCAATACTTTTTTGCGAGACTCTGAATTCGCAATTCTACTCTTGCATGAAAATCTAAATCCGATGTTTTCTCACACTAAACCGTACCTAACGAATACGATGTACATGTATATTATTTAAAAAGCAACTCATCAGAATGAAAAATGATCGCTGAGCTCATAAAAATTATTTTTCTAATTTTAACACATAAATATAAAATCATATATATTTTTGAACTAGCTACTATAAAACTTAAGCAATATTCTAAAAATCTAAACAAATCCATACGCTCCACCGTAATTTACGAAACTATACCAGTATTCCACTCCAACTGCAACCAACATTACATTTGTTCGATGAGCACGGGCGTTTGTTCCACGAGTCCACATATTCCCCAATAACGGCAATGCGAGATGACGTAATCCGCGGTCGGCGGAGAAGACTGCTACGGACTCAACGTGTCTGGGCCCGCAACCCCCATGAAGATTACCTGTTGTGTTGGCGGATGGTTCTGAGGGCTGTATTGTTTTTTTTCTTTTCCCGATTTTATGAACTTAATGAGGTTGCGTGAGTTAGAAAAAGTTGTTTTCAGCAAATTAAGTTTGTAGGAAAAAGTTGACTTAAAAGATAATGGACGTCCGACCGCAGTTTTGAATATAATTCAGGAACAGAAGGGATTTAAAAATCGGCCGGGTTTTAGGTAAAAATTTGATGGAAACATGAAAGTGATGCTTTTTGTTTGGTTGATATTTGGAGGCGATGATTGGATAAAGGTAGGAGTTCGTGATCCCAAACATTTGTAATAGATTAAAAAACATGAAAATTCTCCAAAGCATAAAAACAGTTTAGTAAGTTTTCAGCTCTTGGAAAATGTGAATATTGAGATTTTTTCATGTAAGGTTTATGCAGATAAGATAAATATCCGTTTTTTGCACCTGATTATTGATTTAGATAAATCGATAAATCCCTTGAAGATATTCTATTGGCTAAAGATTTGACCTAAAACCCAAAACAGATACACAAATATGTATAAACCAATATTATTTTTGCTTTTTATATAAAAAAAGTAATTTTAATGCCATATCGTATGTATTTTTGAAGATCGTGTTCACAGTAAACACAATAACTTTCGAAAAAATCATTTTTTCACTTCAATTTTTTTTTAATGTACTCAATCGACTGGAGAGAAACCGTTGTATAATAAATTGCAGTTTTGTTTTATCTTATTATAATTAATTCATTCCGATTGGTACTTTCTGAAAAAGTTGGCGTTGTGAAATAACTCGTGTACGACATGAGCGCTTAAGGCATGCTCATTTGGATTTTCCAAACTTTTTCTTACTACAAATAAAATAATTAACTGATGAAATTAATCAATTTTCTAATCAGCATATTCTATAACTTCATATTTTGTGGAGGGAATTTTTTTATTGTCAGTCGTTCAAATATCAGTTATTCGATTAATTAAAACCAAAAGACTATATCTCTATAAGATATTGAACTAGTTTTTTATTTAATAAAAATTAGTCAATTTCAGTCAGTATTTTTTACGCATAAAGAAATAACTTTCTGAAATTGAATTTGGCAATTTACAAACTTGCTGCTGTAGTCGTGATTAGACCATCGATATTACTTATATCAAGATTGAGTTCCGTAAGATCTCATAATTATTAGGTACATGGAGAAAAAATTATAGCAGTTATCAGTGAAGAAATATGTAAAAATAACTGAATTTCGACTAAAATATCAAATCGCTATTGCTATATTCTAAAAATTCATGATCAATAATGTATAATTAATAAAGTGTTTAGCAATTATTTATGTAGAGATGTTGAAATATTTATTATTTAGCACTGTATATAGGACTATATTTCTATTTTTGTCAAATATTTTAATTTTTTTCCAATTTTCGAAATTCGTATTTTGTGTGTATAATAATTTTTTTCCAATTTGTAAATCGAAATAAAAAATTATTTATGAACTAAATTTGCCGCCCCTTAAAATTTGCCGCCCTAGGCTCCAGCCTACTCAGCCTGCTGGTAAATCCACCACTGCATATATATATATATATATATATATATATATATATATATATATATATATATATATACACTGGGGGTCTTGCCGCAGGAAATTTTCTGAATTTTAGATGAAAAATAATGAGTTTTGAAATTTTTTAAAGCATTTTAGAGTCATATGATCAACATTAGAACACCGAAACCTCAACTCTCCATAACTCGACACTCCGGGAAACTTGAGAAGCCTGACACATTTTTTGGCGTTGAAAAACGAAACAAAACATAAACACGCACGGTATTTTCGTAAAATACAGAAATAATTATGCTTATAGACTATTACAGAGCAGTGAATACATAGCTCGGAAAATCCTCAACTATCAAGTTTAAAGTAAAAAACATAAAATATTGCTGTCGCACAGTAATAGCACTTTGATTTAATAAGTGGAATAGCTAATTTCAGTTTACTTGGAATAAGGCTGAGGGTTCATTTAATGAAAACAATATCTCAAAGTTATTGCTTTGAAAATATTTAAGTATTATAAAATAATAAATATAAACATATTTAAGTATTTGAAAATAACTAATACAGTAATATAGTAATACAGTACTAAACTAGTACTTATATTTTCAAAATGAAAATTTAACATTATTTATGTAGGTATTTAATTCTCTCTTTCATAAGGATTTTTTATATTGCTCTAAATACCAATACTAGGGCTAGAGTGTGTTTAGAAAGGTGCAAATGTCGAACGTCTGACATTACTGAATATTAAGTCGTTGATGACTGTTCGGGTATCCGATTCATCCAAAACATCTCGGTGGGCATGAAGAACAGCCAAGTTGTTCAATCGCTTCTGTCCCATTGTTGATGAGAGATACGACTTCAGACGTCTAAGGATCCTAAATTACCGTTCTGCTGTTGCTGTCGTGATTGGAACTACTTGGAGAAGCTTAACGCACTTCACTAATTCACATAAAATTTCTCCAACTGCAGACCCTTGTGGAATGTTACATTGCGCATGTTTTTTTGAGACCAGTTGTTTTTTAATAGCGATATCGGCTAACATATTCAAGTGTAAGCGCAGTCTCTCAATGTCTAGGTCGTTTTTGAAAACTCAGTTTATTTTTCAAACTTTGTTTCACCTCTGTTTACTAATAGCAATTACTCTTGGTCAATTGCAATGCCCTGTGTGAGTCCAGTTGATGCAAACCGCTCAGTAATGCAAGATTGCACCATTTCAAAAACTTCAATGTAAAGAGGTTTGTAGTATTCCTTCGGGGTTTTGAAAGTGTGCGGAGAGCTGGCTTCGATGTTTTCATTCTTCTTTGGTATTATACTCGATTCCGAGGAAACAAAGGATCATCGTCTTATCAAGGTTTTTCTTTCAAACACAATTCCAAAAGTGTGCAAAACTATCACGCCTTCCATTGCGCATACAAATCAATCCCTATAATATTTTTTTCAGATCAGAAATACTTAGATGAGTTCATTAAATTTTTTCATTGACATCCCCTACTGGGTTCATTGCATGGCAATAAAGACGTAAAAAGAAATAAGTCTTGAATTTTTACATTGACTCAAGGGTGCCTGCACATTTGTAACCCTCCACTGTTTTGTCCTTTGGAGAAAAGGAAAATGAAAAATACCAACATCATTTTGCGATTTTACAAAGCGTAATATAACTAATAATTTTCTTAAATTATTGGGGGGGCTCCGCCCCCCCAAAAATTTTTATTGAGGGGGCTCGGGCCCCCCCAAGCCCCATGGAGTCGGCGCCTATGTATATATATACATACATATATATTTATATATATATATATATATATATATATATATATATATATATATATATATATATATATATATATATTTCCCGGTACACATTGGCATCTTCAGCGGGTAAATATAATGAGAATTTTGCCATATTCAAACTCTGGGTAAGTAAATAGCAGTACTCTAAAACAAGGAGAACGCTAAAAGACCTTCAACTATTCATTCTTTTCTCGTACGTTAGGCGTTTTGACTTGTCATTGAGCTAAAGGTAGGTACAGAAATTCAACTACAGTTACCACATTTTCTGAATAAGATTTACGTGTGTATAATGTTTCTGACATAATTCAGAAATAGGGGAGTATCTTTATTCCTTATTGATAAAAATAAACATATTTTGCAAAACTTCATCGAAAAATATTCGATATTTTTTAATAAACTAATTAGATATTGAGATTTAAGTTTAGATATTTTGAATGAAACATATTTTGATAGTAACCTATAATGTTTGAATACCTTTCTTGTCTATGTCAATTCAATTGATTAATTCCTCATCTTCATCGTTATTCAACCATGCTGAAGGTGCAGCCTTCCTGAAATACATTATAATTTTTGCATTTGTGCCCACACTTGTTAATTAATTGTGCCCTCACTTGTTAATCAATGGATATTCGGGACCAAGCAATGCCTGCGTATTCCCCGATATAATGGTTCCATTTTTGGTTTGTACAATATCTCGCTGCTCTACGCCTCTATATCCATGTGTGACTCTGGTGTTTCATCTGTTGTCTATACTTTTTACTAGATGTCATTTAATCTGCCATTATATAATTATGTAGATTACGTTAATTACATGATCCTTTTATTGCATCTATTCTATTATCTTGCGATCACTTACATATCGTTATTTCTAGGATACGCTGCTTGATAGATCTCCGAGTGACCTGAAGTTTTCTTTTCATTGCTCTTCAGTATCCAGGTTCCGTATACCTACATCAAGTTTTAGGCAATTTGAATTTGAAGATAGAATTTCTTCCGAAAGCAGTCCATGACGATTTGATCAGTTGGTGAATTTCCATAATAGACCGGGAGCCGAGAGGGTTTTTGCATGTATCATAGGCCCCACGACGAAGCTTTGGGGGCTGATAGACAATGTTATTCCCAACTTTGAATTCCCGGTATGGCACCCCTAAAGTGTAGCTTTTAGGAGGGGTGAATTTTCAAACGTGTTGTCTATATCCGTGCCGCTGGATCATAGGCCCCACTTTGATTCTTGTATTATGTGGTTAAGCAAGTCGACAAAGTCCGAAAACTCAATATGCCATACCAATATGGCGTCACTTAAGATCCGCCATACTTACCGAAACGTGTAATTTTTTCACTGTGAAAATGGATCATAGGCCCCACGCTGTTGTTTCGTGATCTTTGTTAACAATGAACTGTAGAACGAAGATCTCAAAACGCCATACCTCTGAGGCGTCGCCAAGTGGCCGCCATACTGGGGCAAACATGTCATTTTTTTGCCATGAACATGTATAATAGGTAGCGGTATGGCGTTTTGGTTTTAATATGCTCTTTTACATCACTTTAGCTGGTATCACACTGCCATACCTATAGAGTGTCGTTAAAGTGGTGCCATACCGAAAAAAACATTTTTTTTTAATTTTCAGTCACGCTCTGAAATGGCTCGGCAGAATTGCCTCAAAACTCGTATTTATAGGTTTTCGAGGTCGCTGATTACGAATTTGATGTCAAAATTGTGAAAATCAAAATGGCGGATCCAATATGGCGGAAAAATATTCAAAATGCTCCTTTTGTTCTGAAAATGCGTACTTATAGGTTATCGAGATCACTGATGATTGAATTTTATCGTTAAACTACTGATCAACGAGAATTACTAATATTATGTTTACAGTGTATACAGTGTATACAATATAACAGAAAATGAATAATCTGATATATATATATATATATATATATATATATATATATATATATATATATATATATATATATATATATATATATATATATATTATATATATATATATATATATATATATATATATATACAAATATATATATATATATATATATATATATATATATATATATATATATGAGTATATATTTTTTGTTTTATTTTGTATACAGTATATATAATAATAGATTAAATCTTGTTTATGAATTTTAAAGATAAAATATATATATATATATATATATATATATATATATATATATATATATATATATATATATATATATATATATATATATATATATGAATTGGTATTATCACTACGTGAGTTCATATTTAATAAGAAATGAATGAAATAACGCTTTCATCACTTAATTTACAAATAAAACAGGCTGGTTTCATAAAAATGTCTTTAGCCATAGCGGCAAGAATTTCACGTATACTTACACTTACTCACACAAACTGCCGGCAGAAAAATGGTTGTATTCGAAACCCGGTGAACTGGCAGCGTCCGGTCAAGAAAAAATGCTTATTATTTTATGATTACAGAATTTCCAACATCTGGGTAAACCCTGGGATAAGAAGAAATAGGAATATATAGATACCTACCGAAAAGGGCAAAAATATTTATAATTGGGACTTTTATTGATATCTGTAGTATATTTTGCATTCTTTTTATGTCAGCTATCAGTTCAAATTTAATTATTTCGAGCGAAGTGTTTTGAATTAAATAAATTTCTTTCTTAATGTAATCCTGGAAATGCTTAGCATTTATTTGGCATACATTATTTTATTTCATAACTTGTTTGTGTTTTTAACGAAAAATACTTTTAACATAAAACACCTGTTTTTGCAGCGCAGAGCTGTATTATACAGGGTGATTCACGGTGGATGGCACATTAGACGTTTCTGTTGAACCATACAACGGATCACTTTGGAAATTAGTAGCAACTTTGATTTTTCAAATGGCATTACCTGTATATTATATTATTTTTAGAATCTCCAACAATTTCCCAACAACTTTTCATGATATTTCTCTATACCTATCTATTGCCGTTTTCGAAATAAAAATTATTTTCATTTTTTTTCGTCGGAAATCGAGACCTCTAAAAACTCTGATATCTTTGAGGTAATGAATACAATGATATCGAAATTTCGGTTTAAGTTTGTTGATACTTAGGGGCTTCCTACACTTCAGCCTAATCTCCGTTATTTCAATACAGTGTGGTCAAAAAATACAGTTATTTTGTTAGCTTGAAAAAGTGACTATAAGTTGGTTATTTCAAATGGAATACCCTGTATATTATTGAAAATTCGAAAAGCTGCTAAAATTTCCATTTTATCTATGTATATCATACTTATACCTAATTAGTCAAGTTCAGGACTTATGAGGACTTATTTGTGAAAATGTTCCTTGAACATGGTACCTATCCCCTTATTATTTGCTAAGCATGTCATGATTACTATTTGACAGTAACGTTGTGACTATCTACTAATAATATCAACACTTTCATCACTTCAGAAGTTGGAAATACCTTCAGAAACGATGGAAAAATTTTATTCAAATGAAGTTCTTATGAATTTGTTTATTATTTTTGGACAGTGTGATAAAATTATCAGCAGGACATGTAGAAGTTCAATGAAATGTATCCGAATCTACCGCCAATGAACCTCAAGAAATTTATACTTATACATTAGATTTTTATTTTTGGGGAATGTTTAAAAAAAAAGTTCGATTCGAACATATTTTGAAATATTCCACATAATTGTTTTCCTTTTTTATAATTATTTATGTCAATATTTCCACTATCAAGTTATTTGGTAGTTTTTTAAAGTTGATTCAAACGTATTGAAATTGTTCTGAATTCGTATAAATTTCTTGAGATTCATTGGCAGAAGATTCGGATACATTTCATTGAATTTTCTACATGTCCTGCTGATAATTTTATCACAATGTACAAAAATAATAAACAAATTCATCTGAATAAATTTTTTCCTTCGTTTCTGAAGGTATTTCCAACTTCTGAAGTGATGAAAGTGTTGATATTATTAGTAGATAGTCACAACGTTACTGCCAAATACATAGTAATGTAGTAATCATGACTATTCATGACATGCTTAACAAATACCAAGGGGATACCATGTTCAAGGAACATTTTCACAAATAAGTCCTCATAAGTCCGAAACTTGACTAGTTAGGTAGAGGTATGATATACATGGATAAAAAGGAAATTCTAGCAGCTTTCCGAATTTTCAGTAATATACAGGCTATTCCATTTGAAATAACCAACTTATAGTCACTTTTTCAAGCTAACGAAATAACTGTATTTTTCGACCACCCTGTATGTAAATAACGGAGATTAGGCTGAAGTGTAGGAAGCCCCCAAGTATCAACAAACTTAAACCGAAATTTCGATAACATTGTATTTCTTAGCTCAAAGATATCAGAGTTTTTAGAGGTCTCGATTTCCGACGAAAAAAAATGAAAATAATTTTTATTTCGAAAACGGCAATAGATAGGTATAGAGAAATATCATGAAAAGTTATTGGGAAATTGTTGGAGATTCTAAAAATAATATAATATACAGGTAGTGCAATTTGAAAAATCAAAGTTGCTACTACTTTCTAATAGAACTGGCAACACCGCATTACCGAAAATATTTTAGTTGGGTAGAGAATGTCCGACTATGCCCTTCATTGAATTTTCAAAGTGATCCGTTGTTTGGTTCACCAGAAACGTCTAATGTGCCATCCACCGTGAATCACCCTGTATACATTATATTATTAGTATTCATTTCGACAACAATTTTACTTGAGAATAACCACTGTTGTATCTTTTTTATATGTCTATATATTCTACACAATATTATCATATAGGTACATACAAATTTGAAAAAAATTATATATATATATATATATATATATATATATATATATATATATATATATATATATATAAATATATATAAAAATATATATATATATATATAAATATATAAAAATATAAATATATATATATATATATATATATATATATATATATATAATAACTGAGATTGAATTCTCGCACATCACTTGGTGAAACATCATAAAGAATAAAGTATAAACTTTAAGAGAAAATACACTTGGCTTCTGTTTCACTATATAAAAATATTTAGATACTGTATTTAGCAGTTACGAATAGTCGACATGTTTCGAGTTATGAACTAATTATTTAAAAGTTTATACTTTATTATATATATATATATATATATATATATATATATATATATATATATATATATATATATATATATATATATATATATATATATATATATATTGGGCACGTTAGCGAAATATTATGGATATGACTGTGATATATTCCTGCTTTATAATTCAAAATACACCTAAAATTGCCGGTATTGCAGTGGGGTCTTGAATACACTTAAACTATAAAAATGTGACAATTTTGCCAACATCTGACGTTAGCGACATGCCATAGGTATGGCAATGATATATTCGTGTTTTATACTTCAAAATACACGTAAAACCGCTGGTATGGCAGTTGGGCCTTTGATACACTTAACCTATAAAAATATGACATCTTTTTAAGCCAATATCTGACGTTGGTGACATCGCATGGGTATGGCGCTTTCAGAACTTTGTTCAGGACATCAAAATGAACAAATGAGACACATCTTCATAGTGGGGCCTATTATATGTTCATTGCTGAAAATGACATGTTTGCCCCAGTATGGCGGCCACTTGGCGACGCCCCAGAGGTATGGCGTTTTGAGATCTTCGTTCTACAGTTCATTGTTAACAAAGATCACGAAACAACAGCGTGGGGTCTATGATCCATTTTCACAGTGAAAAAATTACACGTTTCGGTAAGTATGGCGGACCTTAAGTGACGCCATATTGGTATGGCATATTGAGTTTTCGGACTTTGGCGACTTGCTTAACCACATAATACAAGAATCAAAGTGGGGCCCATGGTCCAGCGGCACGGATATAGACAACACGTTTGAAAATTCACCCCTCCTAAAAGCTACACTTTAGGGGTGCCATACCGAGAATTCAAAGTTGGGAATAACATTGTCTATCAGCCCCCAAAGCCTCGTCGTGGGGCCTATGATACATGCAAAAACCCTCTCGGCTCCCGGTCTATAAGAAGTGATCAGTTGCCGCGAGTCCAAGTATTCATCCACTACTCCAGTGTGGTTTTATTTACTATTAAGTCTTCCTTGTTCTCCAGTTCAATATAGATACCTGACTTTTGTCTCTTTTCAGGCCTATTTAACTGCTGACTATATTTAACCTAATAATTTTTTCTTCAAATTCATCAGGGTTCCTAGCAATTAGTATAATGTCATCTGTGTATCTTCAATGGACAAAGTATTTTTCTTATTTGCACAGACCTTTGTTGTCCACGTTCAACTTGAAGATATCTTTGACTCTGAACTTTAGGAACATTTCGACGCCTTATCCTACTTGGAAGTGGCAATTAGCCAGGGCCGTAACCAGCACTGCTTTCTAGAGGGGACTGAACAAATTCTTGAGAGGGCTTGTTTTTTACATAGTACTAAAATAAATATACCTGAAAAAGATATAGGAATATACAGCTTTTTCTGTATTTTTACCTAGAAGCGTATACTGGAAAACGAATATTAATTAAAAAATATTTTGGAAAAATAAAAAAATTTATTTTAATAAAAATAATAAATAAAAAATCGCTCCTAGAAAACTCTAAATAAATAAAACTAATAGAAATAAAAATATAAAAAAAAATTAAAATGTACTTTCATCATTAAATATAAACAAATAAATATATCTATGGACGTTTATATCATAGAGCCACTGTTTGGAGGAAGATTATAGATTCAAAAAATGCAGCCTACAAATTCATTTTTGAGGATTTAGCTCTATTTGCATTTACTCTTCTAAGGTTACCGTCACCCAATTCATTCGTCGAGAGGATATTTTCATTGATTAATATTGTTGAATAAAATTCGAAATAAAATGATACTAAAAAAAACAAAAAATTCAAATGTGTCTATAAGATCTCACTTGGAAATAAATGAGATTTGCTGTAAATAATTTGAGCCTAGCAAAGCTATGTATGCAAAATTTAATTCTGATATGTATCAGTAGCAGAACCAATCCACATCAAGCACAGACAAAGATGATGATGATGTAATGATGTCTTGTGAACAGTTAATATAAAAATAAAGATATTTGTAACAGAATCGTGGTTTTGATTGTAATAGTAATTTAAGTAAAAAGTGCCGAAAGTACCTATTTTTGTTTTTCGGACGAGTAGGTCGGTAACATGTTGGGTGCCCTATATTTTCGTGCAGTTGCGAAAAAATCATGATTGCGATTTTGGGCGACAAATTAGCAGCAAAACACGTATGAAATAACTCCTAGAATAAGTGAATTTTATATGAAAAATACTTGTTATCAATGTTTCCCCGTTAACATGTCGCAACCACGGTTGCGCTTTTGGGCGACAAATTAGCGTCTAAAGTGCAACACGGCTCTGAAAAATCTGGCAACCCTGATGGTAGCCGCTCGTTAGTCGATTTTTCATTTTAGGATGAAAAACGTCAACATGTTCTGCGGGTTAAAAGATGCCACAAATAAATAATTTTAAGTCAGTTTTACAATTAGGTAAATTTTTTTGTAACTAGGCTACTTTTATGTTTCGACGCAGATATAAACATTTTTGGTTTGTAATAATTCTGGTATCTTTTCTAGAGGGGGCTTAGATAATTCCAGAGGGGGCTCAGCCCCCTCTGGCGCCCCCCTGGATACGGCCATGCAAGTAGCTATCTGTATAGTCTTAATTCACCTTGAGTTCTCTGTATATTTTGGTTAGGGTTTCCACATATAGTTGATTGAGAGCTTGATTGGCCCTACGTTATAGCATCTGTTACTCTGGGTTATATCTAATCTATGAAGGCCATTGTTGAAGTTAGTTAGTATTATTTTGTTCGTCTGCGCAAGCATATGCATATGTTAGATTTTACAGAAGACTCTTCGAAATGTAGCTTGTTCCTGTGGTTGGGAAACATCCAATTTATCCCAGTAAGCGATGGCTTCTCTTCTTCATGAATATTTTGTACACTCAATCACTAGTAGCAGTATAATAGGTCTATAGTTTTTTAGTCTCTCCCTTTCTGCTTTTCTTGTGGATCAGAATTATGTTGGCTTTGTGGGCTGGTATGCAGTGGACCATATTTTCGCACCTATTACTGTGAACTTGTTGTACAGTTATTCTTTTTACTGAAGCCTTTTGTCTAAACCTTTTTCATTAGGTATATCAATTTTGAAAGGAGAACAAACAATCAACGCTACGAAATTTCATTTTCAAATAACCAGTTTTTGCAAGTACACAAAGCCCATTATGCGTAATACAATTTGCGACCCTAATTTAGGGTTTTCGGAAAGTGGCTGTCTCAAAACGGCACATTCAATTACAGCAAAATGATAGATGGAGCAAACTTTCCAAAGTAAACAATCTAGCGTAATGATAAACTTCTGCTGGGCTCACATTATAACAACGAATTATGGAACTGATTGATTGAATTCATTATGAGTGCTACTGAGAATTTAGCCAACCGTTAGATTTATTGATTTTATTCCTTTAATTAACGCAATAACACTTATATATTTGCTTTTTCGAATGATTTTTTCAATTCGGAGTATGATTTTTAACAAAATCTTCATATTGCCACTTTGAAACAATTCAAAATGTATGGAATCTTATTAATGTTTCGATTTCACTTTGCGATTGATTTATATCCTAATGATACAAAAATTAGATTTTCTTGGAAAAAATTTTGTTCAGTCAGGGAACATAGAAATGTTGATTTTAATTGAAAACCAAAATTTATTCATTCTATTGTTTAGATACTAACACGAGATGAATAGGTATAATATTATGAATGTAGAGGATTTTATTTGAGCATGATAGAGTAATATTTTACTTTCATGTATTCGATTCCTTGGCCACATTATATTTTCTCGACTCATCCTCATAAGTGCTTATTATTTGCCAAATAAATTTCAAGCCAAACAGAAATGGCTTAACTGACTTAGAGTTAGGCCACTATTCATTTGGAATATCATGAAATGGGATGAGACATAAACTCGCCAATTTGCGCCGTCGGTGTTAAAATTTTCAAGAAGTTTTAAGCCATTTCTCCTTCATGCATTTAAATTTCTTTTAGGATACTTCTGCTTTCATGACCTCATTTCGAAATATCCTCTCTTTAGAATCTGAAAATAAATATTCGAATAATAAATCTATTGTTTTAAATTTTTTTCATTTGGCTCAAATCCTATATACAGGCTGTTCCAGATAAAACTTTGATACCCTATATCATTTCAACTGACACTAGAGGTTCTGTGATATATCGTATGAAAGTTCATTTGATACTGACTGAATTCGTGATGAAAATTTGAAATCTTACTACTCATTCTTATGATGATCCCAGAGCCCTCAAACATTACTTATTTTCTCATCAATAATATGTGTGGCATAAAGTAGTGTTCATATGTACTTTCAGTGTATGCATACCTGCTAGCTTGAGCAGACAGCCAATTTCCAGGTGCCAGGTGCTAAAGGAAGACAAAAGCTCAACATACTTTTCTTAAATTCTTAGGGCTGACTTTCATTATATGCTTCAAAGAATACTGTCCAATTAAAAATGCTCACTGCCAGACACTTCCAATAGGCCTTTTCATCACAGAATACGCCATCTTTTTCGTACTGTTTTTAGTAAACAAGCATGTTAAAATACCTGTGCTCAGACAATTTAAATCAACAACTATTAAATACATGAAATAAATTACAGTAAAGTAACAGAAAAATAAAATAAGAATTGTGTTAATTACAAAATAAATTTTTCAAGTCGCCTATAGTGATGTATCTGTACGAAAAGAAACAACAAAACGGTGTTGTTATGAAGTATGTGAGAGTGATACACGGTATAAGGAATTCAAAGCCAATACTTATTATTTCATAAATTTTCCAAAACCTTGCCTACAATATCAAAAAAAAATTATAAAATCATCAGGCAAGATACATATCAAAACATGTTCAAAATGTGATATAGGGTGAAAAAATGTGGTCGAAGTGACAGAGGTTTTCGAACGATGTTGTAACTAAAGATACTTATATCTGTTCACTACATTTTCATGGAAAAAGTGGTCCAACTGAAGAAAATCCTAATCTTTTGAGCTATCGAGAATTTCAACAAATTGATTGATCAATTAAGGTATTGTTATTCAATGAGTAAGATGTTTATAGTTATAATATTTATCTTGTTTGTAGGTCGTGAAAGCAAGAACCAGTTTATTGAACAAATAGAAAAGAGTTGATATGGAAGAAACAAATGGATCTCTACCAACAAAAATAAAGGACACTGTCATTACTGAGCTGGTAAAGTCTAAATGTAAAAGTATAGATTAAAATTAAAACTCTTTTCTATTATGATAGACATCAACTTTATCATGAAGAGGTTCACAGTATTATTGATAAAAACTTGTGTTTCAATTCACAATTTCCAGATAATTCCTTTTCTTCAGAGATGGCTGTACTTGGAAGGAGTGAAATCAGTGAAGAAACCATCAAAACTACTGAAAGCAGAGAAAGTCAAACCGATTTCGTGAAAATGTGTAATAAAATTATTCAGGTTAATCAACCGAAAACTTCAGCCATGGAAAAATGTCTGAATTCTATAGCTTTACAAGATTTTTGAGTCCAGCTTGTGAAGACTTATAGTATTGGGTATTCAAAAATCTAAACAATCAATGCAATAGTTAATTTTGGTATCATTGAGATTGCGCAAGGGATTATTCTGTATTCTGTATTTTTGGGAGTGCAGTCGAGACCACAGCACTTAGGCCCCATTGGGCCCTTTGTGCATCCTCCCCGGGAACATCACCAGCCTAGGATCCCAACCATCCCAGTCGTTTGAAAAAGAGGGTGATTGCACCTAGGGGGATTTCCCTCAAGGTGGCTAAAATGGGCCACCGTTCACCCAGAATGGATTCTCGGAGTGACAAGACATCGGGGCATTCACAGAGGACATGTTGTACTGTCTCGTCTTCCTGTTCACAGCCTCTGCAGAGAGGTGTCTCGCTTAATCCCATATTAAATAAGGGCTTCCGAAGTTGGCAGTGTCCCGTTAAAATTCCCACGATATTGCGTAGTTCTCCTCTGGGCATCGACAGGTAAGTCATTGCTGCATCTTTATTGGGATAATTTAAAAGTTCCCTGGCAAGTCTGCAGGTGGTTGTTTCATCCCATAGGATTTTGAATTTTTGATGGGTGTTCTCCTTCATCATTTGTGACTTTGCTGTCAGCGGTAGTAGGCTGGAAGGGCCAGGACCGAATATGTTCAGGCCGACTGCTTTTCTAGCCAATTCGTCAGCTTTTTTGTTGCCATTGCATCTCGAGTGGCCTTTAACCCAGCACACCATAATTTGGTTTGTATGGGCTGCACCCGCAAGTACTTGATGGCATTCCCATAGTGACTGTGAAGTTATTTTATGATTCTTCACGGCCAGTAACGATTGTCTACTATCTGTGTAGATTTTAATGGTTTTGTTCGTTATGTTCCTACGAGCAATCTCGTTCGCGGCTATGGTTATGCCCGTTAGCTCTGTCTGAACTATGTTGGCACATTTGTCCATGGTCCACTTAAGTTGAAATCGCAGGTGTCTCGAATATATTCCACAGCCTGCTCCTTTTTCTCGCTTTGATCCGTCCGTGAAAATATTGATCGCTCCTTCATCGGAGGTCTCATTTCCACTGTTTGTGTGAATTGAGTAGGATTTATCAAAAACAAATCGGGGGGAATGCTGTCTGCCTTAACCTGTAGCAGGGGCATCGTGTTAGTAGCCTCAAGCCACAGGCGACGTCTAGTCTCCCCACATCCTACTTCTGGCTTTATACCAATAGTCTCAAGGCGTGCCATAGTTGCGCAAGGGATATTTGATTGAAGATTTAGCTTACAATACTCCAAATGGCTGAGTTAGTTTTGTATCTGATGCTTATGAAGGATCAATATCGGATCCTGAAATATTTAAACGATCGAAACTTGCAGACTTTTTGCAACTTGGAGAAGTCGAACTTGACTTCTTCAAACGGTTTTATCATTGAATATGCCAAATAATATTTGTTTATGCATGTGTGGTTAACATTCAAAATCCTGTAGTCTTTGACTGATAAATTAAAGAATGTAATAATTGTGTAAATTGAAAAACAAAACAAATAGTTAATAGAAATTATCAAACATTTTCTGTACCGTAGGTATACAAAAGTTCCATTGAACTTATAAGTATTTGTAAATATAAATAAATGACAATAAAGTCATTTATTAACTCTATTAATGCACTTATACATGTATCAACTTTGATAATTTTTGTTGGTTATTGTATTGAAAATAAAAACTTACTATTATCATCTATTTTTATTTTTTTGTCTAGAAATTGTATTGGTTTTTTGAAGCATTTAATGCATAATTTGCTGGTACAGGGTAAGCTATCTTTTTCACTGGCATCCAAATATTTAAGCTTAGATGTGCTATAATTTTCATTTGAGTGTTGATTATTGTTCACATTTTCCATATTACTTTCGTCATCATCTTGATTTATACACGATGTTACTGAATAATGATGAATACATCTATAATTAAAGTTTTTGGCACATCATTTGAAGGAAATGGTTGCCAAACTTGCGGATAATTAATGGCTTGAGATGTTATGGTTCACATTTCTTTTCTTCAAAACGTCCAGCCATTTTCCTCTATCAACAGCAGGGTCAATAGGTACTTCATTTCGTATAGAATTCTTGACCCTGACAAAATTGATTTGTTAGTATAATATTTGAATTAATATAATATTGTTCTCTTTGCTAACCTTGAACCAGTTCACTTTTTTGGCTTTTTGCGAACGTCCGTGGCACTTAAGCCACCTTTTAAATTGATCACAATGATATGCTTCAACCGAATTATGAAAAAGTACAGCACCATCAATAATTCATTCCAATGATCGATAGATTTTCAGAGATAATATAGCTAGCTCAGCCATTATGGTACAAAACAGTACGAAACTTTTGAATTCCCGCTCTTTCAACATGGCGGCTGCGCATGCGCTTTTCATATGATGAAATGATCTATAGGCGGAAGCCTTTGCCTGACGTTTTGAAGGACTCAAAAAAAGAATGGAATTTTACTTATATTCTCAGTCTTGATTTTTATATATGATACTCAGGGTACTATTTCAATAAGGGCCAAATACCGCCCAGGCAGACTTCGGGAGCTTTCCAACAAGGCAGCACCGTGCCACTCTGTGTCACACTAGCGAACACGGTGTACGGGTGCTTGTTGGAAAGCCTTTTTGATTTTTATGTAAAACGCCAGAGAGCGCAGCCATCGTTATTTCAAACGGCAATGGACAAGTGATTTCTGTTTCGGATATTACGAATTACGTACACCGTCATTAGCCAATTTTGTATCACGTTAAATAATGAAAACTGTAAGTGAAATATTAATATGATATAATGCAGGGATAATCATCTGATAAATTAATAATTAAAACTATTGCCAACGTTAATGCAATAAATCGACTATAAATGTTGGTAGCACTGAAACACTACACGCTCCAACTCAACTTTTTTTTGTGTTCGTCCGTGTGTCACTGTCTCGTAGTTGGAACAAGAAGCGATGAACACTGTCACGCAGTGTCGCTCTGTGTCGTAGTTGGAAAGCTCCCATCAAGTGTCTTTATTTGTATGAGCGCAAGCGCAACGACATGATTCGCCCGTTTAAGCGCCAGAGTGATTATCTATGTGCGTCAGTCAATCTACCTTCCATACTTACTGTCTGCTTTAACCTGTTCTATGTTTGAGTTGACGTACTTTAGTGTTTATTTGTAGTATTTTATCGAGTCTGCTCAAAATAGAGTGTAACGTGTTCGTGTAAAATAAAAATAGTTGTTATGTTTTACAAAATATCATGTCACAGTTATTGAACTGAGTTTTTTTTTTGAAAAATCTGACGTAGATTCGATATTATTTGAGGGAGAGACTAAACACAGAAGTACGTATACATATTAATACCTATTAAAAATATTATAAATATTATTATAAAGTATTAGTTATTCCGAAGTGAAAAGTCGAAATAGTAACAAAGCTTGAATAACACTTCTTATAACTAGGAAATACAAGCAAATGAAAAAAATTTCTCGTTTAGAAAGTTTTCATTCACAAAACCACCATTGGATTATGAATGACTAGGTACATAATACTAGAAAATTGAGCTTCAGAAATATTTCCCTGGAATAATATCATTAGTGGAAACAACAAAGAATATGATTCCAATATTTCTTATTTTTGAAGCGATGATAAAAATACGAACAAGTTGCCTGAAGGAACAAGATGGAATTATCGAATGAATATAAACACTAATAATTACCTCTGGATTAATACCGTGAAAAACATAGCATCTTTATTCGCGGAGACAAAGCAGTTATTAGGCGCCTTGAAATATAGAACTAAATTCAATTATTTTTGTGATAGATTAAATGAACGGAATAGATCAATTTCAATTAGTTATTATTAGAATTTTAGGCTGGAAATGTGAGAAAATATAATACTCAATACACTTAATTGTCTTTATTAACGATAAACTAATCTGGAACATACAACACGAATACAATCAGGAATATTGAACATGAAGAATATTTAATTCTTGATAATAATATAAATAGACCGATATTCACGGGAGTTCAGTTGAGACTAATGTTGACCGCAGTGTTGCTAGCTGCTGGGCATAAAATGTCGCAAAAAATTACAAAAAAAAACCGCTAGAAGTTGCTAGCGAGCGAAGCGAGCTAAAAGCGCGCCGCAGGCGAAATTTTTGAAAATTTAGAGACTTTTTTTCGTGATTTAGCGACATTTTTGATCATCTTTCCTTATTTTCAGGCAGTTTATTTTATAACATCAGATAAAAAATCGTAGACATTTTTTTTTAATTCAGAATAAAAAATAGAATAAACGTTAGTTATAGCTATAACGATATAAAAAAAAACATCATATAAAATGAATATGAATTCTCCTATAACATTTCATTAGGAACTATTGATTGTATGTAGATTTCTGTGTTACCTTTTTATTTTTACTCTTACTGGAAATGTATTATTGCATGTGTGCCATACGAATAAATAAATAAATTATGAACTATAGGTAGGTACATTGATAAATAACAAAATATATTTTTCAGACTTATTTGAAGTATTTCTTTGGTCGCACCACACATTAACCATGTCAACTCATATTTCTAATCCATCAGCAATTTGGTGGGATCACTATTTGTAGACTCAAAATTTTTATTTGTTTTCTGAAGCAATGATATGATAGGATAAAGAAAGTTTAAGTATATTCTGTTTTGATTATCTTTATACATACTGTACAGCATTTCAGCTGTGTAGCAGTGCTCACACTCATTCTTACTATACTGAAGTGTGCTGTCAGGGAGTCCCACTGATCCAAAATTTGTTTTATTGCACCTTCAATTGACATCCACCGTGTTTCAGCTACCTTAGGAATTTTCAAAGGAGTTTTGTCATTATTTACAGTTTTGTCACAAATTCATGTGAGCAAAATATCTCCATAAAAATCGCTATGACTATGTTGAAAACGCTAAAATTCAGACACGTCGCAAATCGAGTTGAAATGTCGCATTGAACCAACCTAAAAACTCTAGATTTAGCGACAAAACCGCTAAGATGGCAACCCTGGTTGACCGCTGACAACCGAAAATACAGAAAGTACCTGATGTCATAAAACTGACCCTTCTTTGCATCCTTGTGTAGTATACGCCTACACTATTCTATCCACAGTATCGTTGCTATTTTCCACAGTTATCATCAGATTTCATTCTATGGAAACCACGAAAAATCACTATTATATTTTTAGCGTAAGTACTGATGGATTTGCTGTTCGCAGTAAACTTCTTACTTATATATTAACAGTTCACATTTGATTTATCAATTTAATTGGAAATTCCCCTCCCCATTATTTTCCTAGCTGGTCCCTTAGAGATATATTGACATTAGGATGTAATGAATCTGCCCCGATGTTAGACTTGCTACGATGGGGGCTCAAGCAGGGTTGTGCTGGCCTACGTGTACTAAAAATGACTTGGTTGGCTACTAAATTTGAAGCTACAATACTAAATTCCTTCTTTACCGACAAAACGCGAGAAATTCGAATGAAAATTATGCAACTAGTTGGTTTATTCTAAAATTCGACTATACAATATATATTCACACACGGGTAATTGTTTTATAATGAATATCTGGGACGAGACAAAATGCGGGAAATTCAAAAAGCTGATATAATAATTTTATTTTAATAAATATACAAACAAAACTTGTAATTCTCCAAATCAAAAATAAATCGTACTGTGGTTGTACTGTTTGTTTACGTTTATGGAGGGTAGAAGTACCCTCCATATTTACGTTGTAAAGTTCCATTATCTCACCATCGCCCTCATATTCCAATAAAATGACAGAATGACGCATATTGGTTGAGAATACTAGATTTTCATTGAGAATACTAGGCTACTAAATGGAATCGAAAAGTACTAAATTTAGTAGAATTCTACTAAAAATGCCAACCCTGGGCTCAAGGGGAAGTGAAGAGTAGACTTTGTGCACTCGATATCACATGGAAGCCAGACATTGGAAACAAATGACGGGCCAGTTTTCAGCACTATTCCGAATTAACGCTCTGCTGACATAGATCTCAATTTCAATAGGTTTAGTCTGTCGTAAGTACATAATACTTGAAACCATTCGAGAATGTCGAAGCTTATGTAACAAAAATACAACAATTGTCGTACAATTGAAAGTTCAACTCCAGGAATCAAGTATCTAATACTTGTGATATATTAACAATGTAATGAATTTTGTGTGAATCTTTTAACCCTTAACTACTGACAGGAGTCCCACAGACTACTTGAAGCGCACTATACGTCATATCTCCTATCACAATAGAAGCTGACGCCAGTTTCTTTCAGTACCTTCCTGAACTTAGGCGAGTGTGTATGTATTTGAATTTCGCTGATTTTCATTTGATCTCGGGCAAGCTATATCCTAAGAGGAGTCTGTGGGACTCCGTGTCAGGGTTAGTGTTATAAAACTCATATAAATTAATATGGGTAGTTCTTCGAAAAAATTAAAAAAAACGGACAAAAATTTTGGGGAGACTGCTTCAATGGTTTGAAAATATAAAAATTCATAATAGCGATGTGGAAACAGATGAAATCGTATTGAAAGAATTGATTCGGCGCATTTTTCAAGTACCCTCTGTACCGGAGCCTCAAACTGGAGATGAAACCCTTCTCACCAGAAAATATTGCCACATATGTCCTCCGAAATTGAAAAGAAAGACCACATATGCCTGTTTAACTTGCAAAAAAACAACAAAATGTTTGCCTAGTGTGTTGCAGCCAATCTAACTGCCATTTTTTTTTAGCTTTTTTGTCAAAATTTTAGTTTACGTGTTGTTTACTCCACATACATAGGAGAACTCGATTTCAAAAGAAATTATGAATATTTTGATTTCAGCAACTTGATACAGCCTGCTATTTAATTCATTGTAATTTTTCTTGAAAAATGTTGAGTTTGGTAATTTCTTTATTACTATTTACTTTCTAAAGAATAAAGATTTTGCAACTCTCTTTACCCTTTCTGAATGAAGTGAGTTATCCCTTTCAATTAATAGATATTTCAAAAAAGTATTGACAAACTGTGGAAAGCCTAATAAAAAAGGAGTCTGGCACACTCCGTGTCAGGGTCTGTGTGAGGAAATAGGTGTCAGTAGTTAAGGGTTAAATACAAGTGCCTTCATTTGGTTTCTCATATATTAGTAAAACTTTTCAACTTATTTACTGTATTTTGATGTGTCGTTCGAATCAATAGTTTAAAAAATAATTGATTTTTCTTCAGTTGAAGAAATGCATGAGCAGTAGAAGTCTGGCACTCCGAAGTATTCTTCTGGCGTTTTCGTTCTTTTTTTACATACGAAGGGCTGCGAAGGTGAGCAAAACCTTAATACAATTCAAATCTCTAGATTAAAAGGGCGACGGTTGGGAAAATAGTTCAAATCGCCAGAATGCACTTTCCTGAAATAAACTCAATCCACGTTCAACCTCTCATTCAATCAGACGTAAGAAAAGCCTTACGTAAACACCAAGAACAAACAATAAATCTGTAAAGTGTGTCCAATTTTCCATACTTTTGAGGGTTATCTCGGTTGTCTTCAGAGATAGAAGATTACAGTTTTCACATCACTGTACTACTTTTTTGCGATGTCGCAAACAGAACTTACATAGCCCTCCTTGTTTTTGAAATAGAGGGCGAAATTGAAAATTCTCACTTTTAGAGAACCTTCCGTATCTTAGTTACCTGTCAGCCTATCGGCAAGGTGCAAACGGTTTCTTATATAACATTTTACAAAGAATACAGTGACGTACTCATTTCATTTCCAACGACGTTTATTTTCAGAAAATTATGAAATTTTTTTTCTTCAATTGTATATTTCTCTTTATTTCGATTATTTCCTTGAGCTCACCAAACATATGAGAAAAATTGCATTCTTTTTCATTTTCAATGCTATACCTAATCCGTAATGTCAACACGTTAAAAGTTTGTTAGATATTTACTGATATTGTTCAGAATGGTAACCGTTATCTCTAATAGCACATTCAGAAACTTTTTTAATTCCTCGAAAAGCATTTTGAATAATGATTGGACGTCTCTGCATATTTCGAAAAGCAGCTTCACGCAGTTATGCCATCGAATGATATTAAGTCTTATAAATTATATCCTTCAAGATTCTATCAGAAAGAACTTTAATACCAACAAATCTGTTTCTCGTGGACGCCATCCTATAGGCCCATAAGTGGCAATCCATCTTTGGGGAAAATTAGTTTCTAAAAATGGACATATTATTTGAGCAGGCGCTAAGTCCTGTTGAAAATATATATTTCAACTGCACTGAAGAGACACTGTCCAGCAGCTCTGCTACAACATCATGGAATATTTCCGGTAACGGTTTGCGGAGAGACCTCTATCGTAAATCCGGTAATATCCGCTTTGGGGCACGCGAGAACCTACAAATTTTGGTTTTAAAATAACAAATTCAAGTTCAAATGAAAATGGAAAACAGTGTAAATAGTTTATATGAACTTTTATATCTATTGTCGGATGAAGAATACATAGTTAAAATATTGACGTCTAATTTCAGGACGAACATCAATTCGTAAAGAAATATTCAAATGCATTTATCTCGAAAATGCTGCTTCCTAGCTAAGTATGAGAAGAGTATCTCATTTGTACAAAATTTTTCATATTTTCTGATTTTGAAGTCAAAATTATTAAAAGTCAACCACCAAAAAATTTGAGCGAAATTTTTTGCCAAAACCCCCTACGCTACCCACTCCTGAAAATATTGCAATTCTAACTTTTAGTACATTAAACAGAGCATAATAGGTTTCGTAACTGCACCAAATTGTATCCAATTACCTCAACCAGTTTCAGAAATATTTACAAAAACCTCCGTCAGGTCTTCACCTTCAATCTTAAAAACGAAGAAGTTGGCGACCCTAGTTTATATAACTTTTATCTCTACTTTTGGAGGTAGAATACGTATTTGAAATATTGACGTCGAATTTCGGAACACCCTATATATATATATATATATATATATATATATATATATATATATATATATATATATATATATATATATATATATATATATATATATACTTATATATATACTTATATACATATATATATATATATATATATATATATATATATATATATATATATATATATATATATATACTTATATATATATATATATATTATATATATATATATATATATATATATATATATACTTATATATATATACTTATATACATATATATATATATTTATATATATATATATATATATATATATATATATATATATATACTTATATATATATATATATATATATATATTATATATAAATATATATATAATAATATATATATATATATACATACATACAGGGTGATTCATTAAGGGTGGCGACCGGCCGTATCTCGAAAACCGTATGTCCTAGAATTTAGGGAAAAAAATTCTTATATAAAAATCTGCCCTGAAAAAATCATTAAAAATGTTTTTGACTCCATAGTTTTCCGCTAGGAGGCGCAATCTACCAATTATAAAATATAATTGGATTTTTCACGAAATATTCCACAATTTAAGCTGGTAAAAAATATCAACTTTAGAAACTACTGTCCCAATTCTACAACTTTTGTTAAAGTCATTTTTCTGTATTACCTATTCTGAAATGGTGGGGGAAGTTCTCTTGTTTTGACATAAAAAAGACTGTAACTCCATAATGCATGAACCAGTTTTTGGAAAACGTAAACTCTATGCAAAGAGTATTGAATGTAGATTTCAATAACAAATAACAAAAACACTTTTAATTTTCCAATCGGCAACTAGAGGGCGTTATGTAACACCTAGCTCTATTCATGATATTTTTTGAGAAATTTCAAATGCAATGCTATAAATCTAACTAGCTAACAAAAAGCCAAATTTGATGACTTATTGACCTGTTAAAACCGTGAACTGATATCTCTTTTCATTCCAAAGATATTCGCTTTTTTTGATGAGTGTTGATGATTGTTGGCTCGCCCTGTAAGGTGGGAGAGAAATTATGTTCCTGAAATTGTTTTGAAAAAAATAAGAAGTAGAAACGCATCATGAAAATATTTATTAACATTACATAATGAAATGAAACTAGTCCGGTCAAATTAGACCAAAAAATAGGAGTGAAGTTACAAAAATTCGCACCCAGCTGAAAACCGGTAGGATTGTTCAAAACACCATAATCAATTAAGTCCTCATCGATCTGATACGTGCAAAAAAATTTACTCGGGGTCAAATGTCACAAAATCGGTTTTTTTGTGATTTTCAGCAAAGCAGTAAGTTTTATCATGAAATTAGTAGGTATAGACAAAAATTGTAGATCACCTAATTATCTATAAAAAACGTTTGAATAATTTTTGTTCCTCAGAGCTACCGTTTTTGAGATTAACGATTCAGAAAGTTGAAAGAAATGCAAAAAAACACAAAGGTGGCGTTGAAACGTGCATATTATGGCGATTACAGCTCTTTCAACTTTTTGAATCGTTATATCTCAAAAACGGCGACTCTTAGAAGAAAAAGTATTTTGAAATTTTTCATAGATAATTATCTGATCTACAATTTTTGTCTGGGCTAATTTCATGCTGTTGTGAAATAATATGATAAGGATGCATTTTATAATCCTTTAATATTCTTTGCACCAAAGAATAATTCAATCCTAGATCTCTTGCAATTTTTCGAATACTCAAATGTCTATACCTACTAATTTCATGATGAAACCGTTTTTGTGACATTCGACCCCGAATAAATTTTTTTGCACGTATCAGATCGACAAGGACTTTTCAGATTTCATTGATAATGGTGTTTTGAACAATCCTACCAATTTTCAGCTAGGTGCGAATTTTTGTAACTTCACTCCTATTTTTTGGTCTAATTTGACCGGACTAGTTTCATTTCATTATGTAATGTTAATAAATATTTTCATGATGCGTTTTTACTTGTTATTTTATTTTCAAAATAATTGTAGCAACATAATTTCTCTTCCACCTTACAGGGCGAGCCAACAATCATCAACACTCATCAAAAAAAGCCTATATCTTTGGAATAAAAAGAGATATCAGTTCGCGGTTTTGACAGGTCAATAAGTCATCAAATTTGGCTTTTTGTTAGTTAGTTAGATTTATAGCATTGCATTTGAAATTTCTCA
>JARQZK010000007.1:320000-352500 GCA_030704885.1 Cynegetis impunctata | reverse complement strand
CATATTTCTTGCCTAAGATATCGAAGAAAGGAAATTTAATCATCATGAAATTCTGAAAAGACGCCATAACACGGTTATTTATTCTTATTTATTTATCCTTTTTCAAGAATCAATGATGAAATTTCATAATTTCATGATTTTAAATAATAGTATTCTTCGTTCCAAAAATTTCAGCAAAAACGTGAGGGGCACAGTAATGGTAATCAATGAATATAATATGCTAGTGCAAGGTAGTCAGAATATGAAGAGTAGGCCAGGGAGGAAAAACAAATGCCTACAATAATCTTGTCAAAAAATATTGAAACTATGCTTATAATGGCAGTGTCATGAGTTTTTGTGGCACAGACAAGGACTAAAAACTATTGAAATGCATTTGCAAATGATGAAGCTGTTGATATTATTGCGTTATATTTTGAATATCTTCAAAATGCGGAATTTACACAAAGAGTATACAGAGCTCGATAACCAAATCGGCGTTCTCGACATGCGACATGCATATTTGGGGAATATAGAGAATATTTATCTGGAAATCTTAAGGTCGAAAGGTGCCAGTGTTACGCAAATTTCGCACAAAACTCGAAAAAATTCTCGCGTGGCGTTAACGCCGATTTGGATAGGGAGCTCTGTATATACATTTGGGCCAAAACAGCATTTTGAAGATATTCAAAATATACGGCTATGATATCAATAGCTTAATCGTTTGTAAAAGTCAATTCAATCGTTTTCAATCCTTATCTACTTGTGTGTGCCACAAAAACTCATTACACTGCCACTATAAGTATTAATTTAAAATTGTTGACAAGTTGATTTAAGGCATATGTATTCTGACTACCTTGCACTCGCATATTATAACATTGATTATTATGCCATTACACGTTTTTTCAAAATTTTTTTACTAAGAATACCTTTATTTAGAAATCATGAAATAATGAAATTTTATAATTGATTCTTGGAAAAAGACAGATGAATAAAAATGACTATAAGAGTAACGGTGCCTTCTTAGAAATATATGATAACTAAATTTTCTTTCTTTGATATTTTAGGCTAGGAATAAGATATCGAGATACGGTTTTCACTCGTCTATTTTGGTATCATTTACACTACATTTAAATGACAAAAAAGTTACGTTATTGTATTTGATTTTTCAGAGAAATTGGCAATTTTCTGTTATTATATCCAAAAACGCACTCTAACGGCATCACTAAAAATTTGACATATCACAGATAAAATGGTTTTGATGTAACAGTAAATGCTTTTTCCAACGAGATCTAGTTTGTTGAAATCCACTCAGTCGTTCACGAGTTACAGCTATTTATTCAAAAAAACATTGTATCACCCCCCACTACCTTATTTCAATAGATACGTCAAAAAGTGTTGAATAAAAATTACTCGAATAAAGCTTAGCTTAAAAAAAGATATAATTTTGTGATACATTTACAAAATGTATTCCAGAGAAAAATCGCTTTAAAAATTTTAGATGGCAGTTACGCCTGTGGCGTCCATCTTAGAAACCTGAAAATAATTACCAAGATTTTCTATTGGCCAGTTATAATATTTTTTTACCGCAAATCTCTACGACTAAAAGTTTACGATATACAGCACTTTGCATTCTTATCTGGCCACCCTGTACTTATTCATACTTATATAACTAAAATTACTATTCATTCTTACTGTGTCTTTGACATATGCGTTGAACATAGCAGTGAAGTGAAAAGGCGTCATGATAAATCTAAAATTCTGACGAAACAAATGAGTAATTTTTTTTTTTTATCTCGAGGGACCTACAGTTTAACGCCGGTTCCGAACGGCCAATGGGCTTGTAAACGAAGTACATTACCCAACAATTTATCTTTATGAATAGAACTACTAAATTCCTGACATACACAACACCCAAGAGCAAGGTGGGACTCGAACCCACATCCTCGGCTTACAAACGGTATACCTTACCGCTGGTCTACCGAGGCCTCAACAAATGAGTAATGTTTGAGAAGGAAAATAAAAATAAATATAAATTCATTAAATAAATATCCTTCAGTTCTTTGAATTGTTTCAATGTCATGTTAACTGGATAATATTCTGTGTGAGCATCTCAAATCACTACGAGAGCACACGCCTTATCGAAGTTTCTTAACAATTAATCTACCCTCAAGGTGCTTTCGCAATTCCAGTTTGAATTTTACAGATTCAACTTCAGTGGTATCAACGCCAAACACAAATTCCAAGTTTATAACATAGCTGCCAACCGACTATAGGATCCCTTATCCGACCCTTCCAATTATACTACGTTCGTCGTGTAGGCAATGAAAGGAATCTTACAAGATTTTGGTATAATGTGAACAGATAGCAATTGTTCAATTTAGTGGGGAAGTTACATAATCAATTTCAAAGAAAACAGAACATCAAGATATTCTAGGTCAATTCTTTCGAAAAATGAGATGACATCCCGAACATATTATAATTTTTGTATCAGTTTCATGAAGTTTTACGGTTTAGTAATCTTTTTTATCTGAGCGGTTTTGTCATATTTAAATTTTTAACATTTAACTTTAAATCGTCAACAATGACGATTGCAAGTCCTAATATAATCATCAGTTGTTCCTATAACGACGCCCTTATTACATACTCTGGGTTGGATTCCTTGTTGAGAAGGACTTACTTTCATAGATTTTGTATAATATTTGGATAACTAATCATACAGGGTGTTAAAAAAATAACAGCTAAAATGAGATTGAGAAAACTGATAAAAATCAATTTTTTCAAATGGAAAGCCCTCATTTTTTTCATTTTGTAGTACTAAGCAGCAAAAATTAAGGTTACTTTGTAAAAGGTTATTTGTACCTAAAAATTTTAGTTTCCGAAATATTGCGAATTAAAAATTTTTTGGCGATTTTGCATTTAAACAACAATAAACAATTAGATCTAGGATAGCCACGATCGTATTTGACATTTCAAATTATCGTTATGGCACTCTGGTTGAATTAAACAAACCAAGATTATTTAAACTTATTTTTCATTTATGGACAATGTGATAAAGTTATTTCAAGAAAACGTGATACATTTCTGACACCATATCCTCAAAAACAGAAACACATGAATTTTGAAGTTGACTATTTAGACAACTTGCTTCTGGCTGATCTTCGAAACCTGTTCCATCAAGATTATGGGGGGCACCTCCACATAATGCCCATTTAGTAAATTATTATCTGGAAAACTTATTTTATGATCAATGGATAGCCAACAATGGACCAAATTTTTGGTCACCTCGCTCCCCAGGCTAAATAAAACATAAATTGAGTTGATGTAGTAGAGTTCCATTTGAAAGTTTTATTAAGGACTTCGAGGGTAGACTCGCCTTCATAGATCCTCGAATCTGAGTTATGGGGTTGAAGTTGCAAGTGAATTGAGTTGATATTAAGGAGGTGTCATTCAGGGGTATCTATTGTTTTCTTTCGCAACAGCATTTATAGATGTAAATATGTTTTTGAGGGCTTCAGAGCATTGCGCAGCGCTGCAGCCATTTCAAATTTAGTTAATATGCTAAAAGGGAGAAAGATGTAAGAAAGGTAGGTACTATTTATGAGTTGCAAATGTTTTTTCTCACCAAATAAATTTGGCTGTAGAAATTTAATAAGTTTTGCTTGTTTTCCAGCGGCCATTCGAATATGAAGATTTCATGTTTTTCCGTAGGTTTTAAATATTTTATTCCTTCCATTGCCCCTCTAAATTGTCTTAGGGAAATATTCTTCCTTAGTGACTGCTGCTCTCGAGTTTTTTTTGTTGAGAGATCTTGCAAATATCTCGGACGGCTTAAACATTTGTCAATTGAATCATTTCTGTCAACAATTAAATTAATTTTACGTAATAAGAAGCTTTCAGATATGTTTATAATACCTATATAAGGTCACGCTGTACCACGACTTTAAGGTCTATTGTGCCCATACTGAATGATGTTAGGAATATCTATCATTTTAAATGTTCACTTTTCATTAAATGTCATCTTAATTCTAATCTCACATGCATCAAATCTATTGATTTACAGATATACTCTTTATGAATACTTTTCTGTTCAGTAATCGTATTTCTATATAAAACATGGGGGTTCAGAGCAAACTGAGGGATTATAGTCTTTCACTTATAAAATCGATAAATAATTTTCCTAACGATTTCAATGCTGAGATTTTAAGTAGAAGTTCATCCTGGCGTTTTATGGCCGAAATAATGAAGACAGATTTCAAAGTAATGCGTTTTTCTATAGGAAAAAACAAACTCAAAGGCGCCTTATGAAGAAGTCCCAGCCATTGAATTCACTATTTGAACCGTTTGGGAAGAAAATGAGCTGATTCAATTTATTCTTTCCGATCTATAATTGATGAGATTTATTTCATCCAAAAATAAGCAGGAGCTCTTGAATGGAAACAAATTTTTAATGACCCAAACTATACACAGAGAAAAACTATTTCAATTCGTATAATTATATGAGTAATTTCAGAAATTCGATTGAAAAATCATAAGTTCCTTCAAAGGTGATTTTTTTAGACTCCTTCACACTAAATATAGCTTCTACCGAATTCATATATATTTATTTTGTTTGAAGTGCTTTCATAGGAAATTTAAAAAATCATTTATATTTATTCCAAATGAAGTATTTTCATTCCCATCATAAATTGTGCTTCAGGGTAACCATCATTAATGTCGAAAGACAGCTGCAAAATGAATCAATACTTCCACATCCTATAAGCGAAAATTTATTTTAGTTAAAAAAGATGTTCTAAGATTAGAAATAGCAACAACTCATGATAACTCAAAATATCGATTTTTCCAACAGTTTTTAATTTTTACCCCCTCTTCTTTTCACCCTCTCCTCCCTCCATAATTTTGTATTAAATTATCATTCAGTATATAAAATTGGAATCTATATACCTGAAAACCTATAAAAAGATATATTACTCGATTTGTACAGTAACTTTCAATTTCTACCCACTTTTTTTACCCCACCACTATTTTATGTTAAATCGGTTGTAATCTATGAATCTGCCTACAAAAACAATCCTAAAACGACAAGTTACTCGAATTTTAAAGAAAAATTCTAATAAACACCCTATTTCATCCCCTCACTCTTAGCCAAATTGGCTCAAAAGTAATCCATTCTCTTATGGATCCTATCAACTTTGAAGTTAATTACTCAATTCTTTCAAAAGTTATCGAGAACATAAATAGACTGACAGACTGACCGATGGACCGATAAAAATTGTTTTTTCTACGAGCGTGCGCAAAATAGGTACTTTGCGCACGCGCTTGGAAGAGCAAAATTTAACTTTGCGCACTAGTGCAGACAAGGCGTAACTATACAGCAGTAAACACGTTTCTATGACATTGGCCGTTAGTGTCAAACTAACTGATTTATTAATTTATGTCCATTATACATCTAATAAGTCAAAGCCCAGAAAAAAAAGCTCGTAGAAAAATACCGTTCCTAACTCTTGTGCATAGTGGCTTGTTCGCACTCGACTGCTGCCTGAACTCCGCTTCGCGTCGTTCGGTCTACTGCAGCCAGCGTGCGAACAAGACTTACTTTGCGCACTAGTTAGGAAATATACTATTTTCCTCGAGTTAGTTTTTTTACACGTATTAGAATATTTTAGGCAGATTCCGCTAAAAACAATTGAGAATTTTTAGAACGTTATTATACTTCCCATCCATCACATTGTGATGTGGAAGTACGTAAAATCAATAAACGTCATTGTGGGTAATCTATTAGGAGAAACCCAGAATTTTCTCGCTTTCTGTGATGGAAGAAACTATTATTTCAAAATTACGTTTAAAAAAAACCTTATCAACAAAACTTTTGCATAAAAGAAGAAAAGATTATGATATTTAGAAAATATTACCCCTCACAGGAAAAAATTAAATGTCATATAATAGAAAGTTCAAGTTTATCGATTGCTTTAAATTTTATTAAGAATATAGTGGAAAAATCAAATTAACAAAAATTTTAAAAATAGTCTCATGAGTATAACATCTGTAAATATCTATCTTTACATAGATCAGCATTAAGCGAACAAACAACCGGCAGGGTTTCGAAAATATTGTACGGAGTGGCTATTTTTTTATTTCAAGGGACCTATATTGGTTTGAATTTATGTCACTACCCAACATATATACAAATTTCTAACCACAAAATTTCATGGGACAGAAACAACACCCACGAGCAAGGTAGGACTCGAACCCATGATCCTCGGTATACAAACGATAAACTGTACCACTGGGCTACAGAGGCACAGTTCGCAGCAAGCAAAACCTTTTTTGTTGCGTAACTCGGGGTTGTTCAAATTCATGTTATAACTATATTCATATGAAACCGAAATATCGATGTAACTTTTTATATGTCATTTTAAGAAATTTCTATTTCAAACCTAGAAATCTAGGATCACCGTCAGACGATCGTACAACATTTTGAAACCAAATGAAAAAATCAAACGTGTATACGTATAATGAAATGTGTCACCGTTATCCTAACTAACTATCAAAAATCGCTAAAATTACCATCCCATTCATATACTCCTTCAATAGACTGAGATTTAATCCTATTACAAACATTTACTTACCCTAAAACTGGTCATCTCAGTAAAGTTCGAGGCGGTGAACTGAACATTACAGATAGGAATCCCCTCATTTAAATTCGTACGTAATGCTATATCATCATAATCTAGTTCGTACACATATTTTCTGCGAGACCTTCTCGTCCCAACGAAGTTTGATGTGGGGTAGAAATCCACATTCGTCCATTCTCAGCATTTCCTTCTCTTTCCGGCAGAATTTCAGTGCAACGTTGTAGAAACTCTCGGGTTAATTAAGGTAGTGATCCGAGGGGTGTTGATAGGCTTTTCGAACGTGCAGATAGCAATTCGAACACGGGGCGAGGATACCTACCCTGAGCGCCATCTCGCCAGGACTGATAAGAGTAGGACTCCGGGGTAACATTCGCTTTGAATTGGGGTATTGTAAAGAGCTGGCATTGAACATTGCAAACGTTTTCAAAATTCAAAGCTAAGTACGTCCAGTGGATTCCGTCTTCGACTATGACAGTTCGTAACACAGTAGTCTTGAAGAATATGACACATCGACAATCTTGAATTTATTAATTGGTCATTGATTTGTGGGACTTATAGCTGACTCCATGACAGTTGTCTTGAAGAAGAAATACGTCACTTCCAGAAACAAGAATATTTTGTATGGTCACATATTTCAAGTGTTCAATTCATAGCACATAGTTTACGACAGCTATCTTAAAGAAGAAGCACCTTCAGGACCAAAAACTCTTTATTTGGTCATTTATTTGTGATATTTAGCAACGATTTTATGACGGTTATCTGGAAGAGTGAACACATCAGTTACCATGTTTCCTATATGGCAATTTATTTATGCAATTTATAGCACAGAGTCATCGATAGTTGTCTTGAAGTAGAAACTTGACACTTTCAGAATCAAGAAGTTTTTATATTGTCATTATTTGTGCAATTCATAGCGAAAAGTTTGACACAATTTTTTTTGAAGAATAAACAGATCAGTATCAGAATGAAGAAATTTGTTAATCCATTTGTACAATGTAAAGCACAGTGTTTGCAATAATTGCTTCGATGAATAGCTACTCAACTTCCCGAACCAGGAATCCGATGAGTCCATTATCTAGTAGACATTGTGTGGAATTATAACATGACAATGAGCAAGTTATTGTTAATTCATGTGATAGTTGTGATTTTTATTTGTGCAGTTCATATCACAATGAATAAATGACGAATAAATACATCACTTTTAGAATCAAGAACTGAGACCTGATTAAAATATTATCCAGAAGTCATTGCCTACTAATGTTGATATAGTAGAGCCTTACTAATAATTGTCATTTTTTCATTTACTTTTTCATTTTTGTAATTTAAAGGTCAGCTTTTACTTCACTATCTGAAAGAATAACTACGTCACTCTCAGAATAAGGAAATGAGATTCGATTAGCCGATTATCCATAAGTCATTGCGTGAGATGATAGCAAAGAACAGCTCTAATGTTAATTGCTATGATATTGTCCTTTATTTATTTGTAGGTTTGCTTGTGCAATACAAAGTATACAAAGTAACTATTTTTATAGTTAATAGTTTTCAGGAAGACTAGCTACTTTTATTCACTTCTAGGACCAGGAACTGAGTTCCTATGAGTCGGCTCAGATATCATTGTGTAATATGATGCATGTGCTAGTGTGCATGTTATATTTGGTAATTTATTTGTGCAATTTATAATTTTCTCGATAATTGTCTTGAGTAATCGATAAGCCACTACCAGAACGAGGAACTAAGATCCATTGAATCGTTTACATCATTATTAAAAGTCACTGCTTGAGATGGTGACATAAAGAAGATATGATGCCGATAAATGGAATAGTGAACGTTTTTTATTTATCCATTCCTTTGTGTTTAGAGAAACTTGTTTTCCGCCAGAACTGCAGGAATTTTATGACCTTTTCCAACTGTTTTCATAACTTAGAACATTATGCGTATTGCACCAGTTTTCATAACAAAACCCTGCTATAGTTCAAATATGTTACAATTTCTATACTGACTATCAAATTTGCAACCACTTCGAAGATATTGAACATTTTTGTAATGCAAAATGAAGTATTTTACTTTGCGTTCGTAAACGGCGATTTATGACCCTATGTACCCCCCTTTTCTGACGGCATAGATGTATTATAGTTTTTTAAGGAAAGGTAAAGTTAACTGAATCAACGCCGTCAAGTATTCGATTAACTGGGGAGGGGGGTACAATCGCCGATTTCAAAACAAATTTCTGACTTCCGGTACCGTTATTTTTCGACGGCACTGGGTTTTAAAGCATTCTTTTTTCATTGTCTCTTCAACGAGAATAGTGCCGTCATGTATAATGTAATCAAAAAGTACCCCCTTTTTTACGACATTTCAACTCACCTGTGCACCCACCTGTACCGCGGAAAATTGACGGCATAGTGCCTAAAGTATGTTTCTCGAAAAGTACTTCAAGAATATATATGACTGGTGGTGTATAAAATCACCCCCTGAAAATTTGACTGGGCTTGTGGTCTAATAGTGACAGTCACATTTACAATGTTTTACAGAAGATGTTCTATATGACCACCGTCCATTTCGATGCAGTAAGTACATCGTCGCATGAAGGAATTACGTAATCTTTCGAAAAGATCCGGTTCTGTTCTGATAGTATGACAGGATAGTTCAATCCGATGTTAAAACTCTTCGATGTTATTTACTGAAGTTGCATACGCTAAACTTTTCAAATAACCCCAAAAAATCCAAAGGATTCAAATCGGGAGATCTAGCGGCCATGGCACTGGGCTTCCTCGTCCTATCCATCCTCCTGGGAAATGTTTGATCTCAATGTTCCCTAACAGCAAGTGTATAATGTGGGGGCGCTCCATCTTGTACTAATCAAATATTCATCCACTGATTTAAAGGTACCAAATCTAGAAAATCGGGCAAGGTATTTTGAAGTAAGTTAAATAATGCGACTCCTGTTAAATTCCGTGGTAAAACTACTGGTCCTAAAAAATGATCTCCTAAAATACCTAGCCAGATATATATATATATATATATATATATATATATATATATATATATATATATATATATATATATATATATATATATATATATATATATATATATATATATATATATATATATATATATATATATATATTATATATATAAATATATATATATATATATATATATATATTATATATATATATTATATATATATATATATATATATATATATATTATATATATATATATATATATATATATATATAATATATATATATATATATATATATATATATATATATATATATAAATATATATATATATATATATTTTTTTTTTTTAAGGCGAATGGTAGTCTTGACTGACTAGTTAAGGAAAAAGCAGATAGATCTTGAGGATGCAGTCAAAATACTGGGCTGTTCTAAAGAAGGCTCTGTGTTATTATGTCAACGTTTCGAAAATCCTTTATTTTCTTTATCAAGACATTTAACTTGAGGTTAGTAGTGGAAAGTCAACATCAACGATACACATAAAAGTCATCCCCGCTGAAGTGGATAACATCCATTAGTAGTTTTAATCATAATGTTACAAACAATTAACTGTATAATTTCAAAACTGTTACAATATTTTTCTTTTTTCGGCAGAAAAATTGCGGTAGGCATGCTTGTATTGAAAAATGAAAATTGACATCTCAAAGAAACAGGGTTACCAAAGGCCTTTGGTAACCCTTTTCTCCGGTCGCATTCAGGTCTGCTGGAAAATTGCATAGTAACATAATCAAATGGCCACAGATCAAAAACTATGCGTCGGACAGTTCCTGATCTTCGCACAAATGAAGTTCATATCAATAGCTAATACTGGCCGGAGGATCTACGCTACAACTCAAAATAACCGAGTTATGAACTTTTGAAAAAACTGCATTTTGGACGGTTTTTTCGAATTTTTCCCTTAGACTGAGGGTCTGATTGAGTGGTCCGACCTCTCATTTTTTTCGCCTTTTCATTTTCTACAATAAGTCTATTGACACCATCACGATTACTCTGATAGTTTCAATTTTATAAGCAAAAAACTAAAAAAAACGATTTTTTGGATAAAATTGTTAATAACAAGGATATAAATAATAAAGTCGAGTGAAAAACATATCACTATATCATGTGGAACTATTTGACAAACAATGGCGGAGCTGGTTTTCTTCTAACAATTTTTGCACAAAATGCTCACTCTAAATCTCTGTAGCTTGGCCTATTACATTTGTACCGGAATTTTCAGTCACAATATTTAAAATTTGCTCTTCCACTTCTGGAGTACTTCCAGATCTTGGACGTCCATTATCACGAGCGTTTTTTTTAAGGAACCAGTTTCTCAATCGTCTAAAAACTTGATTGAACGTCACATGAGAAGGAAGTTGACGATCGGGATAAGCCTCTGCATAAAGGCAACGTGCTTCATAACCACTTCCGTTGGCACGGCCATACATGAGAACCTTATCACTAATTTCAATATTAGAATAAGACATTTCAAATTCACAAATAATAACTTTTTCTTAACAACAAAGTGAAAGAAAGTAAACAACTCGAATCGGAGGCAAAATACTCAATAGAAGTACCTACTTACATGTCATATGAAAAGCAAATTCTTGATGCCAGCTGTGAGTTTTTTTCATGAACCGACTGAAAAACATTTTAATTTGTAAGTTCAGTAATCAAGACATCTGAAAGATGAAAATAGATCGAATATCGTATGTGATTGCGCTAGTTGTTAATTTGAATATCGAAAATCGCTTATATCTCCAAAATGGCTCATTTGCGGTCCTCATGTTCATATGAAATTTTTTACTTATTTTGTCGTCTATAATCAGCTTCCAAAGTATCGAAACGTTGTTTTTTTAAACCCTGCATATATATATATATATATATATATATATATATATATAATAGAAATGTGGTGAGTTTTGGTTGTTCCAGGTTTGTAAAATACTTGAAATTAATTGAATGACTCGTTTAATAGACGTTTTAATAGCAGTATCTACTCCCTTCTTCAGTACCTTAGTCCTTAGTGTAAACAATAAAATAGAGAGCATCTAGACTGTAGATAAGGAAACAGTTCTCAAAATATATATTGTGTATTACGATATTGTTTTTATACTCTAGATGTTTTTAATTTTTTGTTTATAGTGAAGAAGAGAGTACCTACTGCTCTTGAAACATTTATTAAACGAGTCATTCAATTAGTTTGAAGTATTTTGCAAACCTGGAATAACCAACATACTAAATTTTTAAATATATATATATATATATATATATATATATATATATATATATATATATATATATATATATATATATATATATATATATATATATATATATATATATCAGGCGCGGATTCAGAGGGGGGAACTGGGGGAACGTTCCCCCCCAAATGGCCCGGGCCTCAGCTAATTGTTTTGATTGGGAGCTACTCGTGCCTGGATCCGCGCCTGATATATATATATATATATATATATATATATATATATATATATATATATATATATATATATATATATATATATACCGGGTGTCCACGGAAGGTGGCTCGCCTCTATAACTTTTTTGTTTTCGGAGATCATGAAATGAAATTTGAAGGATCTGTTTTATGCATAAAATTTCATTTTTTGACAAGTAGCTCAACATCATGCAACTTCCGGTTTCACCGGAAATGACATAAACTTTAGATTTTCAAATGGGACACCTGCTATATTTTAAGTTTTTTTATCTCCATATGACATTTAGAATACAACCATGTATCATTTGTTACTTTTTGTATTCTTTTTTTTTATTTTTTTTCGAAATAAATTTTTATTCTAGAGGGCTATGGATGCGTTCAAACAACTAATATCGGTCCTAAAATGTTTGTTAAAATACAACTTTACTGTATTCGATCAAAATGGTTCAGCTATGTGACGTTTTATTTTGAAACTATTATTACTATTTTTTTCAAATGGCAACATGGTGGCTCGTCGGGTTAAAAAAAAGATAATTTCATTACGATTAATTTGATACCGCACTCTAGGTATTAGGCTGAAAGAAAACTTTCAGTAAAAACCTGAAATCCCATAATCTTAGAACTTTCTTCAAATAAAGAATCTTATTGATACTAAAATAACATTTGAAATCATCGAGTAGCCTGTGACCAACACAACTGAAACAAAATAAGTCCGAAGCCACGTCCACAAATCTACGTCTCACGGCGGTAAACGCATCTATAGCCCTCTAGAATAAAAATTTATTTCGAAAAAAAAAATAAAAAAAATAATACAAAAAGTAACAACTGATACATGGTTGTATTCTAAATGTCATATGGAGACAAAAAACTTAAAATATACCAGGTGTCCCATTTGGAAATCTAAAGTTTATGTCATTTCCGGTGAAACCGGAAGTTTCATGATGCATAAAACAGATCCTCTAAATTTCATTTCATGATCTCCGAAAACAAAAAAGTTATAGGGGCGAGCCACCTTCCGTGGACACCCGGTATATATATATATATATATATATATATATATATATATATATATATATATATATATATATATATATATATATATATATATGTGCTCACAAATAGTAGATATTTTAAGATATTCACATACTTGTGATAGACAGATTGACTATATTCTTTCCAAAGAAGCAGTCCTGGATTTATAAATAGGCCGTATAGGCCGCGGCCTAGGGGCGGCAGATTTCAGAGGAGGGTCACTTGAGTTCAGAGGATAAAATTCAAACACGTTCACTGGTTTTCTCATGGTTTTTTATACCTTAAAAAAATCCTTATAGGAACTCATTCCTATCGAAACTTATATTATCGTGTGAGTGATAGATGAGAGCAGCGAGGCGGGCGGACGGCAGTGGCAACGTTAAGAGCTAGGAGTATGATTCACGGCAATATCCAATCTTCCTTAACTGCCCAACTTAACGAAGAAATTTCTTACTGGAAGAACATTTTAAAGAGAGTTGTTGCTGTAATAAAATGATTAGCTTATAGAGGTCTCGCTTTAAGAGGAAGTAACGAAAGATTTGGTGACCAGCAGAGTGGAAATTACATTGAAAGATATGCAAACCAGGGATCAGTAAAGGTAGCTACCTTTCGAAAACTATCTGCGACGAATTCATTTATTTAATGGCTGAAAAAGTACTGATATTTATCAGTGATGAGATAAAAAAAGCAAAGTACTTTTCTTTGATTGTGGATTCTACACCGGATGCAGCACATATAGATCAACTAACACTTGTGATTCGATATGTCTTAGATAACGGAGAACCATGTGAGAGATTTATTAAATTCTTGCCTTCTGTAGGACACAAGGCTCAAGAAATGTTTGATGCCATTACTATAGAGCTGGAAAAGTTAAACATTAATCTCAAAGATTGCCGTGGTCAGTCTTATGATAATGCCTCTAACATTTCAAGGATTTACAATGGTTTACAAGCCAAAATTCAAGTACAAGCACAATTTGCTATGTTTGTTCCTTGTGCAGCTCATTCATTGAATTTGGTGGGAACCTCGGCCGCTGAGTCTTGTACAGAAGCCTGCCACTTTTTTATGTTGCTAGAGGAGGTATATACTTTCTTCGTGAAGTCAACTGAACGTTGGAAAAAATTAATGAATGAGATGGAAGAGGAAAAACACTCAAGAGAGTGAACCTCACTCGTTGGTCGGCTAGAGCAGATGCATGTAAAAGTCTAAGAGATTCCTGGAATGAAGTAACTACAGTTTTAAAAATGATTGAAAATGACAGTACAGAAAAACCGGTCCCGCGAAATGAGACAAAGGGAATTCGCATCAAATTAGAAAAACTGGAAACTGCGTTGATGGTCGTATTTTGGAATGCTATTTTGGAAAGGTTAAATAAAGTGAGTGTTCAGATTCAGAGCTCATCTGTAGATGTATTGACGGTATCTGATCTCTATGGATCTCTTATAGAGTTTACAATAGCAGAACGAGAAAACTTTGACTATTTCGAATGCGCTGAGATGAGCGCACTTAAGCAATATCAAGGTGAAATAAAGAGACAACCTAAAAGAAAAAAAATGACGGATGAAACAACGAATGAAGAACCTGAAATACCCTCCGGCTCCAGAGATTATTTCAGAGTGAACACCTTTTTGCTGATCCTTGATAGACTGAAAGCTGAAATACAGAGAAGGCATATTGCTTACTTAAACTTTGAGGAAAAATTTTCATTTTTAACAAAAATGACTAAACTTTCAACACAAAGAGTTACAGAAAAAACCGAGTCTCTCGTGAAATATTATACCAATGATTTAGAGGACGATTTGATTCAAGAATCGCGTGCATTTTCACAGTCACATTTGCTCTGATAAAACTGCAGAGTGTGCAGTGAAGCCTGGATCAAACTCACTACTCAGTCTCTCAACGTTTTTGAGGAATCAATCTCTGTCTAATGTTTACCCTAACTTGGATATAGCTCTCCGCATTGCATTTTCCACTCCGGCTACAAATTGTTCTGGGGAAAGGAGTTTTTCTTGTTTAAAACGCGTGAAAAATTATCAAAGGTCTTCACTGTCTCAAGAAAAAATGAATTCTCTAGCTCTACTCTACATAGAAGCAGAGATAATGAACACTATAAACTATGATGATATTAAAGATGATTTTGCTATTAAAAAGTCCCGTAAAAAATTGTATATCTTGTTTCTTTGCGCTCCTTCTTAATGACTAATTCATTCGTTTATTTAACTTCAAGGCCTTCTTTACTACAAATGGAAAATTATTATTTTATAAAGGTATGTACATGGGGCGGCGGAAATAAAGTGGCCTACACTCATAAAAAATATAAATCCGGCACTGCAAAGAAGTAGACATTTGGCTAACGAAATACTCTGGAAATAGGCATAAGAAAATTTGAGTATTTATTATTCGATCATTTGAACAATTATAAATCTTTGATGCAACTATTTCGTGAAATTTAAGAAGTTTTGGAATAAGAATATTGGTTGTGCACTATTTTTCAGAACTGATTCATGCAATTATCGAAATTAATAGAATAATTAAATCGCCCATTCAACAATTTTGCGCTCTCTATCAATTCGACTGAATAATTGAAATTTATGAATTAGGAATTATTTGTCATTTTAAATTTAAACAATAGCATTAATCTAAGTAACACCATTCAGATAAATTAATTTGGACAAGCACAATAAGTGTTGGATTAATATTTCAATAAATTAAATTGATATTTTAATAAGAGTGTATTGTTACTAAGGGTGAACAATACACATCACATACGCTGTTTAGAAAAAATGCATTCATTTATATAATTGCAATGTAGCGGAATTAAGCTATCTGGGAGAAAATAATGCTATTGAAGAAAAATTGATGATTTTCGTCAAAAACTTAAAATAGCGCTCTTTTAATTATACTTCAAAATTTCATTATTCATATATATATTCAGGTACCCCAAAGTAAATGAAGTGGAAGTTATAAATTATCCCAACATACGCTAATTACAGTGTCAACGCAGCTTAATTCTATTTGAATTTGTAAAGTACACTGATAGTAAAATCTCATGTATCATCACAGCCTTTCGATTCATGTTTATACAACTGACAATACGGCCATGAATAATACTGGTTATGGCTTTAGTTGTTTAGTTCTCTAATCTGACAGAGGTGTTTCACAAATAAAATATAATATAACCTTAAATAGGTACCTAGTTTGCGGCGGGAAGATATTCTTTGGGTAGTGATTCTAGGTTGTTTTCTAAATTATGACTGTTTTATCAATTTGTTTATCTTTAATGATGAGTGCATATTGAGGTCATTCTATTTCCAAGTAATTATAGTTGGATTTAGTCGTAAAAAGGTAGGAGATAACTTAGTTACTAGTTTGGATATGATTTGATTTTGTTAGGTTAAAATTATCATAAGAACAATTTACTATTTTTCTTATAAACTAATAAATCCCCACATTTCAATAATAATGATGAATATAAAATATCTTTAAATGAATTTTCCTTATTAAGTTTTAATTCAGTATATTTTAAATAACTTCAGGTACTGAAATGTGGATTTAATCTTCAATAATATTTATAAACAATTATATTTTTTATATTATCCGATTGTTGGAACTCTTACTAGATACAACCTATTTCCTGGAATTTATGTACAAAAATACTAAGTGGGTAATGCAATTATTAGACCATTTTAAAAAGATAAGTACCTTAACAAATGAATAGTTTTGTTGAGTTTTGCTATGAAAGAAATAAAAGACTTTCATATTGTACGTTATTTGTACAGTATACAGCAATATGTTATGTTCTATAGTCCAATCTTATTTAGTGTACCTAACTTCTGTAACTTCCTGCCTTATTGGAAAACTGTAAGGGAATACCTAAATGCGAATAAAGTTATTGAAATTCCTAATACGAATGTGAATAACATGAAACATTCAAATGCTGTTTTCGAAGTTCAATGTAAATACGTTAAAATGTTTTTTTTGCCATCAACATATTTCAGTGCTAGAATCTCGGCTAGAATAAAATGAAAAATTGCAACAAACGTTATCAGGTTCTTTTCAACAACTGTCGAATATGTAAGTATATTGCACAATCAACACTGGTTTCTCATTTTATAACATGATGACTGAAATTGAATTGAACAAGTCTTTTCCTGTTACTTCTATCCATACCAATTTTTCATCAGACTACAGCTATTGTTTAACAGGCGATTTGAGTTAGAAAACTGACTTTATTGAACAGTTAACGTTTCGTCGTGAAATTCGCAACATTCTCAAAACTTTTGAAGCTTTCAAATTAATTTGGCATGAAATGTCAAAAAAACAGACAACTAAGTATGTTTCATAAAAAAATGTTTCGGCTGTGACCGTCTTCAGTTAACTATCAATTACCTACGTGCAATTCAGTCCAATAATAGCAGTCAGGCCTGCTAATAATATACAGGGGGGATGCAGAACTGCATCTATGTATAAATGGAAAACTAAACATAGGAAAAATCTAAAAATTTGGCTGTGTACTGAAGCCGATTGTTGACATCCGGCTAACATATTTTCAAGATGGTTCCAGTTATACCAGAAGTAAGTGTCAACTTGCTTATTTTGAATGGGACACCCAGTACATCATTATGTTTTTGGGTTCTGCAAAAAATTCTAGACATATTTTGTGCATAACGTCCTATACCTACATATCTTGAACTGTTTTGGTAATATTTTAATTTTTCAAAAATGACGTATGCAGATCGGGTGATAATCTATATCTTTTAAACAGACAGTATTATTGCCCAGTGAGGATTAATTTCTTAGTCCCATTTAAAATAAGCGATTCAGGGTCAATTTCCGGTATAACCGGAATATATATATATATATATATATATATATATATATATATATATATATATATATATATATATATATATATATATTTATATATATATATATATATATATATATATATATATATATATATATATATATAAGTATATATATATACATATATATATATATATATATATATATATATATATATATATATATATATATATATATATATATATATATATATATATGTATATATATATATATATATATATATATATATATATATATATATATAATTAAATATATAATTATATATAAATATATATATATATATATATATATTCCGGTTATACCGGAAATAGACCCTAAATCGCTCATTTTAAATGGGACACCCTATATATTATTACATTTCGAATTCGACCCAAGATTATAGGCAGATTTCATGCATCATGTCCTATACCTAAGTCTAACCGTTTTTGACATATTTAAGTTTTTATGTCTAAAATGATGATTGCAAGTCCTAATATAATTATTAATTGTTCCTATAAGGAGTCCCCTATTACTTACTTTGGGTTGGATTCTTTGTTGTGAAGGACTTACTTCAATAGATTTTGTATAATATTTGGATAACTAATCATACAGGGTGTTCAAAAAATAAAATCTAAAATGAGATTGAGAAAACTGACAGAAATCAATTTTTTCAAATGGAAACCCTCTATTTTTCTAATTTTCGTTTCGCATCGCCAATTAAGGTTATTTTGTGAAAGGTTATCTATACCTAAAATTTTTAGTTTTCGAAATATTGCCAATTCAATATTTTCATATGGCGATTTTGTATCTAATCAACAATAAACAATTAGATCTAGGATAGCCACGATCGTATTTGACATTTCAAATCATCGTAATGGCCCCAGTTATATTATACAAACAAAAATTATTTAAACCTATTTATTATCTATGGACAATGTGATAAAGCTATTTCAAGAGCATGTGATACATTTATGACACGATATCCTCAAAAACAAAAACAATTACCAAATACTATAGGACGAATTATAGAAGACTTGAAAAACTTTGTACTCGCAAAGCAAAAATGTACATAAATGGACCAGTTATTAACAATGAAAGTATTGATATCTTAAACTGGAAATAGAAATGTTAAAAAAATTATCTAAGTGAAAGTTCGAATGGGTGTCTTTGAACTTCTAGACATTTTGCGCATCTAAGCCGCAATTGTTCATGGGTGGCTCTTCTTATTGACTGGTGGTCTAGGTCTTCAATTGCTGTACTTACTCGCCTCATGCAGTATTCCATGGTGTTCACTGCGGTGTTATACACGTTATTTCCCACTGTTCCCCATAAATAAAATCGAGAATTGATAAGTCTGGGGAGCGAGGTGACCAAAAATTTGGTCCATTGATCATAAAATAAGTTTTCCAGATAATAATTTACTAAATGGGCATTATGTGGCGGTGCCCCCCATAATCTTGATGGAACAGGTTTCGAAGATCAGCCAGAAGCAAGTTGTCTAAATAGTCAGCTTCAAAATTCATGTGTTTCTGTTTTTGAGGATATGGTGTCAGAAATGTATCACGTTTTCTTGAAATAACTTTATCACATTGTCCATAAATGAAAAATAAGTTTAAATAATCTTGGTTTGTATAATTCAACCAGAGTGCCATTACGATAATTTAAAATGTCAAATACGATCGTGGCTATCCTAGATCTAATTGTTTAATTTTTAGGTACAAATAACCTTTTACAAAGTAACCTTAATTTTTGCTGCTTAATACTACAAAATGAAAAAAATGAGGGCTTTCCATTTGCAAAAATTGATTTTTATCAGTTTTCTCAATCTCATTTTAGCTCTTATTTTTTTAACACCCTGTATGATTAGTTATCCAAATATTATACAAAATCTATTAAAGTAAGTCCTTCTCAACAAGGAATCCAACCCAGAGTATGAAATAAGGGCGTCGTTATAGGAACAACTGATGATTATATTAGGACTTGCAATCATCATTGTTGACGATTTAAAGTTAAATGTTAAAAATTTAAATATGACAAAACCGCTCAGACTTAGGTATGAGACATGATGCATAAAATCTGCCTCTAATTTTGGGTAGAATTCAAAAATGTAATAATATATAGTTTTAAATTTGAAATAAGCGATTTAGGTTCTATTTCCGGTATAACCGGAAATGCCCAATGAATGAAAATATTTTAGTTGAATAGGCTCCAAGACATCTACCCAGTTTCCAAAATTTCCAATTTTTCCTACATTATAATTATATTTATATATAAATATTTAAATATATATATATATATATATATATATATATATATATATATATATATATATATATATATATATATATATATATATATATATAAGTATATATATATATATATATATATATATATATATATATATATATATATATATATATATATATATATATGTTATATCGTATGTTTTCTCGGATGGTGGAATGAATCTGAGAAAAAGGGGTTCAATCCGATTTTTTCGAAAGTTTTGTTGGCGCTGAGAAGCACCGTTTGTTTCACGAAGTTTCGCCAAAATCTCATTTGGCATTTTCAAGTGCTGCTATACGTCCGGTGACTCGACGGCAACTACTATATATATATATATATATATATATATATATATATATATATATATATATATATATATATATATATATATATATATATATATATATATATATATATATATATATATATAGATATCTACAGTGTGGACCATCGACTGCATCGATCGATATCTCAGAATTTAGGATAAATCGGAAATTTTAGAAACTGGCTAGATGTCGTGGGGCCTATTCAGCTAATTTATTATCATTTATTGGGCATTTCCGGTTATAGCGGAAATAGACCCTTAGTCGCTTATTTTGAATGGGACACCCTATATATTATTACATTTTTGAATTCTACCCAAGATTCTAAGCAGATTATATGCATCATGTCCTATACCTAATTCTAAGCGTTTTTGACATATAAGTTTTTTTGTCAAAAATGACGATTGCTAGTCCTACTATAATTATCAATTGTTCCTATAAGAAAGTCATAAATACTTACTTTGGGTTGGATTCCTTGTTAGAAGGATTTCTTTTAATAGGTTTTGTTTAATATTTGCATAACTAATCGTACAGGGTATTCAAAAAATAAGATCTAAAATGAGATTGAAAAAACTGATAAAAATCAATTTTTTCAAGGCGCATTGCTGCCCGTCTAAATGTGTCCTAAAGTTTTGCTCGAAGAACCTTGAAAACCGAAGATTTACATCCATTCAATTGAAAAAAAGTACATAATTTGCACCCCAGGAGATCACATGCAGAGAGTCGCCTTTTGTCAATGGCTTCTTCAGCAGCATGAAACGAAAATTTCTTCAGAGAGGCGCGTTGGTCGGACGAAGCTACTTTTACTCGGGATGGTTAAACCAAACTTCTAATGGGAGATGGATTGTTCGGCGTACTCAGGTACTATGGCCTACGGGATCACCTGACTTGAATTCTGTGGATTATTTTGTATGGGGGAATCCAAACAACTAGCGAGGGGTCAACTGTAGCCAAGAAATTTGTACACGAATGCCAATCAATGCCATACTAATGTCAACCAATGCCACTAATTCGTATAGTAATGCCAACTGATGCCACTTATTCCTAGAGTAATGCCAATTAATTGCAAGCGTTGTTAACTAATTTCTTATAGCAATAAATGTCTCCAAATATTCTATAAATACTAATTTTAATGACCCAATATTGTATTGATTTTAAATCATGCTTGGAGCACTATTTCCAAAACACCCGCGGATGCAAAGAAGCGTTGTAAGTTGACATTTTCGGTTAAAATAAAGCACACCTCTGTTTTCTGAACATATATACTCGTATTAACATAAAATAATGAAACTATATAATTAAAATACACAATAAAATCATATCAACTTATAATACCTAACTACTTTTTGAGTATACCTAGGTACATTATACCGAGACATAATTCTCTGTATAAGCGAAATAATAACTAAAAACCTAAAACAAGCCCCATTCCGAGCCTCAATCTATTGCTTTTACATTACTAGTAGAAAAGTAACAAACAAAGTGACAAAATTTAACCAATTGCTGCCAGTTCCATTGAACCGCAAAACAAATCTCTAAAATAATAAAAAACTCTACTTTTTAAGTAGGTACATTACTCGAGCCAAAGTACCAAACATAAAAAAACTAAAAGATATTATTTTCCCTCTTAAAAAAAAGAATGCAAACAATAATAATAATATTAGTACTAATAAAATTATAATTATTATAATTCTGTAAAAGTCCCCACCGAGGCCTGTACTCACCTCGTAATTTTTTTTATCCAACGCAACTGTGAAAACGTTCGAGCAAAAACGAGATATCCTACCTATAATACATAAGTACAGCTATACGGTAAATAGGGCCGTGTAGCATATACCTCGTTTTTATGCAAAAATGTTTACTCGTTACGTCGGATAAAAAGGACAGAAATGATAGAGCTGAATGGTGCAAAACCCGTCAGTTCAATGGGACCGTAAAAAAATAATTTTTTTGTACCGTATCGATATCATCCCTTTTAGGCCAAACAAACTGATCCCCACTCTGTTCCAAAAATTTTACTTTGAAATTATCACCCTCTAAAATGTTAATAACTTTTCCAATGAACCACTGTTTTTCGTAGGCAACTGCATGGTAGTTTTCTGGCCCAATGTCAAGATTTTAAATCTTCAGTATGTGAATTTGATTTATTTTCTAATAAATTGTCATCAATATTTTAACCTTCATGTGCATCTGTATCGTCGTCTGTATCACTTAAACGTATACTCAAGCATACACTACTGTCACCACTTGATATATCCTGATCGGGATCGAGTTTGTTCTTCAATTTAGGAGTTTTACTCGGCTTCGCCAAAGAGAGTAACTGGGCTTTCATTTTTCTTTTTAAAGTAGGTTTAACACTTTTATTAACTATAAATTTTTTTGGTCTGTCATTACTTGAGCGCCGATTTGAGTCGCTTAGTAACCAGCATTCACTTCATTCAAGCAGAACCGAGCAGGACCAAACATGAACAAAACTTTGCGCTGTGTCTGGGTGAATCCTAAGAAAGCGACGTTGTCACTTGTCCCCCTTTCAAAAAACTTCAGGATGGTATCAGGGAGTAGCGCCATGCCGGCGATGAGAATATCAGTTCGGTTTGCGTTTGAATAGGATTCGATTATGTACCTACTGACGCGAGCAAAAAAACTGCATTTTAAATGTAATACCGAGTGTAATATTGAAAATTCAGGTACGTTTATGCCCACTATTATAGGTTCCAACTAAGCGTCACCTCGATCGACACTTCGGTATTATAGATCCTGGTTATCAACTAATCTTTCGTTTAATCAGCCAGTTACACTTAATGAAAGCAAAATACACTGTGGGTAAAAGGCAAACTAATGCCATACTAATGCCACAATAATTCCGTACTAATGCCATACTAATGCCACACTAATGCCATACTAATACCACATTAATGCCACACTAGTTCCAGGAATACACAGAAATATAGGACTAATGCCAATCAATGCCACTCTAATGCCATTAGCAATGCCATAAATACACACAGTAATGCCAAGTATTGCCAGTAATGCCAATGAGTTGTACACCACAATGCCACAGCGGTTGATCCCTCGACAACTAGTTTAGATAGTGAAAATTATTAGTCGAATTGAAAATTGATAACATGCAGAAACTTTGAAGTCCAAGTTTTGAATCAGCCTGTATATATGAAGATTCGGTAGCATTGCGCGAGCTGGCAATGATCTCACGATTTCAAATTTTCACAAATCAGAGACTAAAAGGTATAAAATAATTTCTTCTTGCTCCATACAGAACCCTAACTCCATGCAGATTATCCTAAAAATTGGTCATTGTAATTTGATACCTATCCAATACTTGTAAGATTCAAAGAAAAACGTGAGAGGCATGAATGTTGCATATCTGCTTCACCTAAATCACTAACAATTTAATCGCCCTAGAAATTATATAAACTGCTTGTTTCTGTCAATGACAGCTACTATTTACGTTCCTTTTTATTATGTGTAATAGTAAACCAATTATTAATATAGATAATAAATACGAAATAAACTTACGAATGAATAATCATTGTAGTACTCAATGCAAAAGTTCTATAAATAATATCATATAATCATTATACCCACAAGCAATTATACTAATAAAAATTAAGTATATTGTCATTTTCCAGTTTTTCAAAATATTTTCAGTCATTCACAAATTTTGATGATTTTCAGTATCAGGGGTTATAAAACAGTATTGCATTAGAAGAAATAATTTTATTCTATTAAAAAATTTAAATTTATGTTATATTATTTATCATTCATATGATACAATATATGCTTTTAAAATTTTGTTTCAGAAAAATGGATGTAGAAATCTACTCGGTGAAGGATGATTTGAGGAAGACATTTCCGGAAAGGGAAAAACAAATCACTGAACTATTTAATCTCATCAGTCGGCCAGATGAACGATATGCCACATCAATTTTCATTTATGGCGGGCCAAGCGTAGGAAAAACCTCTTTAACAAAGTCAATGCTGAGGAAACTCAATATAAAACATGCATTTGTAAACATGACGGAATGCTATTCGTCGAAGATCCTATATGAAAATATACTAAATAAGCTTTCTGATCATAAAATCGATCCTTCGACTGGACAGCCTTACGCAAAGTGCGACAACATGATGGATTTCGTACTGCATCTTCATAAAATTCACGCGGAAACAAATCTAGACGGGACAGTTATAGTATTGGATGGAGCTGAAAAGTTGAGAAATATGGAATTCAACCTTTTGCCAGTATTCCTTCGATTTCAAGAAATATGTAAGATAACTATTACCGTTGTTTTCATCTCTGAATTGATATTTGAAAAGTTTTATGGAAGGGCGGGCTTAATAGAACCTATCAAGATACATTTTCCCCAATATAACAAGGAGGAATTATTGAATATCTTGTCTGAAGATATCCATTACGCCAAACAAATGATTCTGAACAGTTTTGACGAACTTCTCGATTTCGATGAACAGTTTTATAGGAACTACGTGAACCTTTTCTTGTCGATGTTTTATAGAGTCTGTAGAGACCTCTCCGAACTTCGATACATGGCCAGAATCAATTTCCTAAAATACTGCGAGCCGATCATTAAGAAAGAAACTTCGATAGACGATTTCATGGGATTGTGGCGAAAAGTGGTGCCAGCGTTGAAAAGTTCTCTGGAAGTTTTATATCTACGTATTGCTGACGACAAGACACCTTCGGAAGTCGTCAAGCAATCTTCGAGTTTGGCGTTCTCTAAGGAGAATATAGCGCGAACTTTAGAATTACCTTTCTATGCGAAATATCTATTGATTGCAGCCTTCCTGGCTAGTTATAATCCTGCGAAAGAAGATAAGCGAATGTTCGTTAAAAATCATGGTAAAAAAGTTAAAACCAAAAGCGAGATTAAAAAAAAGAGTAAAGTTTCTGAACAACTGAATACTCAACTTGGACCCAAGCCTTTCACACTAGATCGATTACTAGCTATTTTTTACGCCATACTAGGAGACAATGTCGGTTTCAATAATAATCTACTAGTTCAATTGTCGAGTTTAGTGGAACTTCAGTTATTATCATCATTGTCGGACAATTTCGTTCTAGATGGGCGAAAGTACAAGTGTAATGTAAACTTTGATTTTATACAAACAATTTCCAAAATGGTCGGATTCAGCATAAGAAAATACTTATCTGATTTCAGTCACATGTAGAATATTTTTATGAAAATTTAAGCGGCGCTTGTTCAGATCAAGTAATCGTTGCGTCTGAATTATTTGTGACTGAGACAGAGGAGAGGAAGTCTCAATTATGAGTGCGATCTCAAGCAAAAAATACTTTAATCAAATTATATCACTCTGAATGTTCGATGTCTAAGAAACATTAAATACTCAACCCACTGGATGTATCTTTAATAAATCCCAAGATATCAATTGTTATTCTGTTCATTTTAATTGAATATAATTTTCCATACCGACTCCCAATCATATAATATTATGTTCCAAGGATATAGAATATAATATATAGTTTTATTGGACAATAGAAATGGCACAAACACTAATTCGAAAAATTTAAAGCGTACTTTTGGATGATAAAAAATATTGTCTTTAAATACTTATCTATGTTCATTATAGATTCAATAAAATAATCAAAAGATAGTAAATAACGGTATTACAGTTATAGCAAACTAGACGTTGCATAATAATAAAGAATTAAAAAACGTAAAAGTTCTTGTAGTATTTCTGAGCATTGCTAAAATAAAAATCCCCCCTCATATATAAATGAAACCTATATGTTACACCCTGATCAGAAAGAGAAAAAGGTTGAAATCCTATATTATACGTTGTATAGCTACATTATAAATTTGCATCACTAGATTCATCAGTCACTATCCCTTTCACTTATTATTTACTTCAACAATACCTCATCAGTCTAGGGAAGTATATGCTTGAACCAAAACTCAGATCTCTAATAATTTCTTAGAGTCTCCTAACAGAATACCATTACTTCAGTTTTTCAATGTCGTTTCTCTGTTGTCGACTGCTATCCCGAGCTAGACAATAGACCATACACAGAGGATACAATAGCGATATTCTGGCCATCACGATGAACGAACGTTGGCGGACCTGCGTGTTTCCCTAATATCGATCTCCCCGATGACGGCACGGCGCTTTTGCAGACTCCTGGTGGTGTGACCTCGACGGCTGCCTGTTTTGCGAGCGCTTTGGTGCAGTCGAGATTCGTGCGCGGACTCTGTCGCTCGCTGATTGCCACGGGCGCGATTCAGATTCCAGTCGCCGCCGCCGTGTTCCGAAATAACGTATACTGCCTTTAAGTGTCGTTAATCGGTTTTTTTCTGTCGAGATTTTAGTTTGGTTTAAGTGTCGATTCTTCTGCTGTTGAGTGAGCTTTGTAGAAGTGAAACAAACGATGACCGCAGGTAAATTGCAAAAATCCCAGATGGGAAGTTCAAATACGGTTTGTTAATGTATGAAGTAAACGCGAAACTTTTCTTTTCTAATTTGGAACTCTATTTGTATTAGCGAGAGATAAGAATGAATAGTATGATACAATTTTAAGTTTGTTATTATTATCTTCTCCTCTTCTGGATGTTGCGTTCCTCAAAATTGCTAACACATTGAATTTTGAAATGTGATTCTAAAGATATAAAATTCGAAATATCTTGAAAATTTAGGCTATTCTATAAGTTGATAATGATTGTATTATCTCAAAGAACAGCAGCAGGAAGAACATACATATATAACATATGTATTCCAGATTCAAAGTACCTGCAAAGCTTGTAAATCATCATACATAAGTAGAAACCTTCTTGTATACCAGGTCACTGAAAAATGGCTTCATATTATTTTCCCGAGGTAGAAACCAGGTAAATTTTTACATTGATATACCGTATGGAAGAACAAGCGAGACCAGATTTTATTACAGAATACATTAAGGAGATATATGTTTTTTAGTATATGTTACTGACCTAACAAATTGAAAATTAATTTAATAATCTTGCATCGATTCAAAAGAATTTGGAACGATTCAAATACTATAAAAAGCATCAGATTCAATAGTATATCAAAAACTGATAATGAGCATTTTAGCGCACTTGCTACTTAACCGTAAAGAATCATAAATAGACCTGAATAAACCTGCATATCAAACTGCATAAATCCTCAACACGTCATTTAAATGAAATTGTATCCTTATCACTCTAATTTGATAGGATTTGACACATATTGATCAGCGTTAAACTTATTCGGAAATATTTTTTTTGTATGAATTAAATTATATTGAAGATATATGAATATAGAGATGAGCGAATGCACTAATATATATATATATATATATATATATATATATATATATATATATATATATATATATATATAACCAAGCTAGTTAGTCCAGTATGTTAGGTACGCTGGCTAGTATTTGTGAGGTCTCGGGTTCAAACCCCGGGGCCGACTGGTCTGCCATGAGTTTTTTTCAGAGGTTTCCTCATGTTAATGTAAGTCACTGCTTGCAAACTTACAAGGCGAATGCGTGGCCAGTATTAATCCTCTGAACCCTACCCACACTTCCTATATTCCATAAATATCCCGTCTCACCTATTCTTAATGCACTTGTACATACAAGTGTATCCTCTGATCTGGCTGAAGGAGTTAATCCCAAACTCAAGCTGCCCGCCTCCCTGAGTGTGTTTCCTTTTTTTCTTTCCTTTCCATATATATATATATATATATATATATATATATATATATATAATATATATATATATATATATATATATATATATATATATATATATATATATATATATATATATATATATACACAGGGTCATTCACGGTGGATTAGACGTTTCTGGTGAACCATACAACGGATCACTTTGAAAATTCAATAGAGGGCATAGTCGGACATTCTCTACCCAACAAAAATATTTTCGGTAAGGCGGTGTTGCCACTTCTATTAGAAAGTACATAGTAGCAACTTTGATTTTTCAAATGGAACCACCTGTATATTATATTATTTTTAGAATCTCCAACAATTTCCCAACAACTTCTCATAATATTTCTCTATAACTATCTGTTACCGGTTTCGAAATAAAAATTATTTTCAATTTTTTTCGTCGGAAATCAAGATTTCTAAAAACTCTGACATATTTGAGCTGAGAAATACAATGATATCGAAATTTCCGCTTAAGTTTTTTAATGCTTGGGGGCTTCCTACACTTCAGCCTAATCTCCGTTATTTCAATACAGGGTGGTCAAAAATACAGTTATTTCGTTGGCTTGAAAAAGTGGCTATAAGTTGGTTATTTCAAATGGAATGTCCTTTATATTATTAAAAGTTCGGAAAGCTGTTAGAATTTCCTTTTTATCTATGTATACCATACATATACCTAACGAGTCAAGTTTCATGTCATGATTACTATTTGACAGTAACGTTGTGAGAATCTACTAATAATATCGATCACTTCAGAAGTTGGAAATACCTCCAGAAACGATGGAAAAAATTTATTCAAATGAAGTTCTTATGAATTTGCTATTATTTTTGGACAGTGTGATAAAATTATCAGCAGGACATGTAGAGAGTTCAATGAAATGTATCCGAATCTACCGCCAATGAACCTCAAGAATACGAATTCAGAACAATGGAGTTTCTGAAGGTATTTCCAACTTCTGATGTGATGAAAGTGTCGATATTATCAGTAGATTGTCACAACGTTACTGTCAAATGGTAATCATGACATGGTTAGCAAATACCAAGGGACATTTTCACAAATAAGTGCTCATAAGTCCGAAACTTGACTAGTTAGGTATAGGTATAATAAACATAGGTAAAAAGGAAATTCAACAGCTTTCCGAATTTTCAATAATATACAGGGCATTCCATTTGGAATAACCAACTTATAGTCACTTTTTCAAAATATCATTGTAATTCTTAGCTCAAAGATATCAGAGATTTTATAGGTCTTGATTTCCGACGAAAAAAAATTAAAATAATTTTTATTTCGAAAACTGTAACAGATAGGTATAGAGAATTATTATGAAAAGTTGTTCGGAAATTGTTGGAGATTCTAAAAATAATATAATATACGGGTAGTTCCATTTGAAAAATCAGAATTGCTACTACTTTCTAATAGAAGTGGCAACACGTTACCGAAAATATTTTAGTTGGGTAGAGAATGTCCGACTATGCCCTCCATTGAATTTCCGAAGTGATCCGTATGGTTTACCAGAAACGTCTAATGTGCCATCCACCGTGAATCACCCTGTATATATATATATATATATATATATATATATATATATATATATATATATATATATATATATATATATACATATATATATATATATATATATATATATATATATATATATATATATATATATATATATATATAATGTATGTGAACACAGATAATAACTAAAAAAAAAAACTCAAATGTCTGTCAACATCTACTATCGAACAGAGAGCTAACAAAATAATAATGTCTAATATCATACAACTGGGTGTCCTCCACCTATTATGAATAAGTACCCTGAAATGCACAAAAAGCAATTTATTTCACCAAATTATATAATCAATGGAGGCACCAACAAATGAAAAAGCTAGTTGGATAAGTAGTATGTTGACAGACGCACTGGAAACAGATACTTCATGAAATATGTCTTTTAGTTTGCTGGAAGCACAAACAATTTCAACTAGTTATGAAGTCCTGGTCATCCTTGAATCAAGGCTGGTACCACATCAAGTCCCTTGATGTGGTGTCACTTTTCGGCAACATCTCTAAAGAGAGATATATCAATATTACAAAGAGACATGGAGAAAGGATCACCCAATTATGTCTATTTGCAATCGATCAATTTGTTAGATACATAAAGTTAACTCACCACTATATAAATTCAACAGTTTAAACCTAGGCGCGTTGTAATAACTCAACTGTTAGGTATTTTTAATGTTTGAGTCAGTTAAAGTATGCTCACCACAGGCAGGCTGAGAATAAAATGTTTGTGTTTACACATTCATAGACAAAATATTTGTATCAACATGGGTCATTCATTATAAGGGCGTTAAATAATTACATTATTTAGAGTCAAACAGAGTTAGCTTACCGCAGACTAAGAATAAAAAAATTTGATTATAGCAGTTTCACATTGAGAGCGGTTCGAATTTCAAAATTTATATAGGGATGTGAGCTAACTTTATGTAAAGTTAGCACACCACCCTGTAACTATTTTAAGTTAAGCGCGGCAAAAGAAATTTTTTTTGGTACATCAATGGGGGTCATTTTTCCACCAATTCTCGACCAATATGTGATGGATTAAGTACTTAAGTAGTTGACGAGTATTTCGGAAAGCTAGTTTTTAAGCACACAATAATTGAAAAATTTGTCGATGTTATCATAACCAGTGACAAGACAAACAAGATGAATATTTGAGTGTTCAATGAATATTATCTGGATAAATAAGTATATCCAATTCTCCATTGAACATGCTTCCAAACATGGGAGTCCCCCTTTAGAATACCGTAGTCACATGTCATATGTATATTCAATTAAACTGGACTGGTATCAAAAATCAACTTTTCCTGGGAGGTACATTAATTACTAATCAAGTCACGAGTAGGAAACTAAGATCCTATTCATCGTAGAAATAAAGAATAGAAAAAAAACAACCGCCCTAAGCGATACCAGATAATTTGTTTGAAATTGTTTAAAATTAAACCAATTGTAACCATCCTCCCTTTTAGATTATTTATATGCCCAAGCTAGCAGGGGGATTGGTTAAACATATATGGGTTCTGATTTGTTCACAGTAATAATAACAAGGTAAAATGAAGGTATTTCCTATCCTCTTTTTACATATAATGAGACTTATCTTTTTGTTTCACATAATTTTCTATCAATGTTTTTCCTAGTTGGATTGTGCTCTTGACTTCTGCCCTGGTTCAGCTGTGGTTTCCAATGTGGATATTAGCCCCAGATAAGGTGGTTCTTTAAATTCCAGATACAGTGGTTTTCTAAACTCCAGACAAGGTGGTTTCTAGCTCTAGCCAAGGTGGTTTCTAGCTCTAGCCAAGGTGGTTTCTAGCTCTAGCCAAGGTGGCTAAAATAATTCGGGGCAAATCAACATACAATCTCAAACTTAATATGTTCCAAGAATATCTGTAGGGTATCGATGGCCAATTCAAACTAACATTTAGATTTATCTCAAGCAAAGATGCTTAGAAAGACAGTATATGTTCCAACATTAAACTGAACATAAGATATGATCATGTGAAATTTGCCATCGTTAGCCTACAAAAATCTTGTGTCAAATTGAGAGAATTAAATAAGCAAATAAAGTGAAAATATTTTAAATTAAGAAATGTAAGATGATTATTTCAATATTGAAGGATAAATAATTTGATATAAATAAATGAAAAAAATGAAATGGCGGAAAAATGAAATAAGGAATCAATCCAGATTTTCAAGATAATGCATTAATACGAAATAATTATATTTCTTCTCATAACTTACCGTCTATCAGACGCCACAGATACTCAATAATTTTAATATAGGTACTGAGTATTCGTTCAGTAGTTATTTAATATAATTTTACTCTAACTTAACGATTCAACAACCACTTGTCGAAAGAGAGCGATGTTATACGTGCTACGTGCAAAATAAGACGCTATCTAGGTACTCTCGTTCTACGCAACTCATTAATCATAGAGGAAACAAAACTGCAGTTAAGTGGAGAATTTACACGTTACACAATTAAAAGTTCATATCCAAAAAAATTTCTAACAAGACTTTTATATAACGCGACAAACACAACAAAAAGGATACCAACCAGAATCAACACTTTATTATAAAATATGTAAAATATGTAAAAATGACCAAAATAAATTTCCTAGGCGACGTAAGTATAATATGTATATAATATAAA